>CM068362.1:11610721-11983221 GCA_034769755.1 Odontamblyopus lacepedii
CGTGAATACTGGAGTCCAAAAATGTCAAAATGTTTTGGGCTAAAAAGATTAAAGTGCCAGTTATTAGCAGGAAAATGACAAGGGATAGGTTCTACAAGCTGAGGAGATAACTGAAGAGGCAAAGGAGTCGGACATTCTTTGGAGAGTCAGACCATTGCTTGACCGTGTGAGGCAAGGTTGTCTCAGCCTTCCAAGGAGTGACAAGGTGTGCGTTGACGAGCAAATCATCCCATTCACGGGCTGCTGCCCAGTTAGGCAGTATGTGCCAGGAAAGCCAAACCCTACTGGCCTAAAGGTTTTTGTGCTTGCCTCGCCAAACTGTCTAGTCCTGGATTTCGAGGTCTATCAGGGCAAGAACACCTTTTTGGGCCAAGGACTGGGAGTTGGAGCTGCAGCGGTGTTGCGAATGGTCGAGTCAGTTCCTGCAGGAACTTATGTGTTCTTTGATCGATATTGCACAACGATCAATCTCATGGACACTTTGCTCTCAAAGGGTCTTCCAGCAACTGGAACCATTATGAAGAACAGGCTTCCAAAGCAATGCCAGCTGCCAGGAGATAAGCAGCTGAGAAAAGAAGGGAGAGGGGCTTCAGTGACATTGGTCCAGAGGGGACCTGAGCTGGCAGTGACAAAATGGTTTGATAATAAACCAGATCTGATGGCCTCCACTGTCTATGGTAAAGATCCAGAGGATATCTGCAGCAGATGGTCCAACAAAGACAAGGGTCATGTCCAGGTGAGACGGCCAGCAGTAATCAGGGAATATAATAACAACATGGGTGGCGTAGACCTCTGTGATTGAATGCTGAGCTTCTACTGCATGTCAACCAGGACCAAGAAGTGGACATCACGTGTGATGACACATTTCTTTGATGTTGCCATCACAAACGCTTGGATCCAGTACAAGTCTCACAGCAAAGCACTGAATCGACCAGCTAAGAACACACAGCAGTACCAGGACTTCAAATTGCACCTGGCTGAAGAGCTGCTGGATAGTCCTTCATTTGATGACAGCAGTGAAGACAGTGAGGAAGAGTATCAGCCACCAACCAAAACAAGGATCACACAACCAGAGCCATCTGTACGCAGGCTAGGAGCCAGACACATGCCAGAGATGTTGGATATCAAACATGCAGAAAGATGCAGGAACAAGGGTTATTGCAACCCTTGTTCCTGTAAGACATACATCAGGTGCACCAAATGCAAGATGTTCCTCTGCCTAACCAAAAAGAAAACATGCTTCAAGGATTACCACAGCTAAAATATCCAGAAGAAAAGCAGAACTACTTATGTTCTATGTCTTATAGTTCACTGTTGAACTGAATACATGTTTTACATTACACTGTAATGTATTATTACAAACATTTTGTCCTTGCCAGCAACAGCTAACAGAAGAGTGTTACAGAATTTGATTGTTTTTGTTCAAATTTAATTTGTTCTTGAGAGAATATCACTCTAAAGATATAATCTGCTCTTTTTTTTCTCATTTTCTAAATTCACTACTATTTTCACATAAATATCGTCCTGTTGTACTCTACAGTGGACATGCTGTGAAATTAAAATAAAAAATATTGTTTAAAAAATTTAAATTGTGAGATGTTTTTTCAGGCCCAAATAGATAGAAAACCACACAAAAACAGAAATTGTAGGACACTTTTTTTTCTTGGTTCTCAGGAGGATATAGTTTAGCCATTTTTATGTAAACATGTGTAAAAAGATAAAAAGGAATGCAAAAGGTGCATCCAGTTGTAAGCTTGCTTCGTGGCTCGGACTCTACGCAACAAGTTAATAAAAAAGCAGCAACCCACCTGCAGACTCCACCCATATAAACTGTGGTACTACTTTCTCATTTTGTCCTATACTTCCACATTTACAGGTTATTGCAGAGTTCATTGGATTTCTGTGACGCTAGAATATACTTTAAGACCTGAGGCTGCGTCAAAGTAAACCAGGAGTCTCTGTATTTCCAAATGTCAATACTTCACAGATTGTGGTGACAGAAGCATTATTCTCGTCGTATTTCCGTGCTCCTGCTTGGCCCGGTGAGTTAGTGAGTGTGGAAGGGAGGATGGCAGCGCTGCATATAACCAGTGTGTTAGTGGAAAGAGGGAGGAGGAGGAGGGATGAAGGGATGGAGGGAGGGATGGAGGGAGAGGTGAGCCGAGTGCCAGGCACAGCATCCAAAAGGTCAGTGCAGGGACAGGTGGAAATAAGCCAATAAGCCAGCAGCTCATTTCCTCCGAGATGGAGAGAAGGAGATGGAGAGAGGAAGAAAGAGAGAGAGCACAGGGAGAGAGTGAGGGGAGGTAGAGAGGGGGAGGGAGAGAGAGAGAGAGAAGGTGTGGCAGAGAAATGTAGAGAGAGGGAGGAAGTAGGGAGTTCGAAAGGACAATGGTGGAAGGGAAAGAATGATGAAGAGAGAGATTGAGAAGAAAGGGAGAGAGAGGGAAGAAGAGAGAGAAAGGGCGAGGGCATGGAGAGAGTTAGGGGAGGTGGAGGGAGAAAGAGGAGATGAAGAAAGAGGAGATGGCAAGAAAAAGAGAGATAAAGAGGACATGGAGAGAGATAGGGGAGCTACAGAGAAAGAGATGAGATGGGAGAGGAGATGAATGGAGAAAGAGAGTGAAGAAATGGAGAGAGAAAAGAGGTGTGGCAGAGTAATGTAGAGAGAGCAGGAGTAGGGAGTTAGAAAGGACAATGGTGGAAGGAAAGAATGATGAGAGATTGAGGAGAGAGGGAGAGAGAGAGTGAAGAGTAGAGTAGAGAGAGGGAGAGAGAGTAGAGGAGAGAGGGAGAGAGAAGAAGAGAGAGGATGAAGAGAGGGAGGGAGAGAGACAGAAGATATATATATAGAGAGAGAGAGAAAAGAGGTGTAGGAGAGAAATGTAAAGAGAAAGGGAGTAGGGAGTTAGAAAGGACAATGGTGGAAGGGAAAGAATGATGGAGAGAGAGATTGGGGAGAGAAGGATAGAGAGAAGAAGAGAGTGAGAGGACATGGAGAGATAAAGGAGGTGGAGAGAGGGAGAAAGAGAGGGCAGGAGATAGAAGAGATGAAGGAAGAGGAGATGGAGAGAGAGGAGAAAAAGAGAGGAGATGGAGGGAGAGAGAGACAAAGAGAGAAGAAATGTGGAGAGAGGGAGAAAAGAAATGTAGCAGAAAAATGCAGAGAGAGGGAGTAGGGAGTTGGAAAGGACAATGGTGGAAGGGAAAGAATGATGAGAGAGAGATTGACGAGAGAGGGAGAAAGAGAGGAAAAGAAGTGAGGGAGAGGACATGGAGAGAGATAGAGGAGGTGGAGAGAGGGAGAAAGAGGGGGAGGGAGATAGAAGAGATGAAGGAAGAGCAGATGAGAGCGAGGAGAAGGCGAGAGAAAGAGGACATGGAGAGATAGGGAGGTGGAGAGAGGGAGAAAGAGAGGGAAGGAGAGAGAGTGGAGAGAGAGGAGAAGAAAAGCGAGAGGAGATGATGGAGGGAGAGAGAGACAAAGAGTAGAAATGAGGAGAAAGAGAGAAAAGAGGTGTGGCAGAGAAATTTAAAGAGAGGGAGTGAGTAGGGAGTTGGAAAGGACAATGGTGGAAGGAAAGAATGATGAGAGAGAACTGATAAGAGAGGGAGGAGAAGAAGAGAGGGAGGGGACATAGAGCGAGATAGAGAAGGTGGAGAGAAGGAGAAAGAAGATAGAGAGAGGGAGAGGAAATGGAGAAAGATTTGTGAGGTGGAGAGAGGGAGAAAGAGGGGGATGGAGAGAAAGGAGATGAGACAGAGGGAGAAAAGAGATGGAGAGAGAGGAGAAGGAGAGAGGGCATGGAGAGAGAGATAGGGGCGGTGGAGAGAAAGAGAGGAGACGGAGATAGAGAGAGGATGAAGAAAGGGGGGAGAGAGACAGAGAGAAGAGATATAGAAAGAGGGAGAAAAGGTGTGGCAGAGAAATGTAGAGAAAGAGAGTAGGGAGTAGGAAAGGACAATGGTGGAAGGGAAAGAATGATGGAGAGAGAGACTGATGAGAAAGAGGAGAAGAGAGGTAGAGGAGATGAGAGAGTAGAGAGAAAGAGGATGGAGAGAGGGAGAAAAGAGATGTGGCAGTTGTCAAATTTAGTTGTGTTGGAAAGGACAATGGTGGAAGCGAAAGAATGATGGAGAGAGAGAGAGACTGACGAGAGAGAAAAAAGAGCAAGAAGGATGAGATGGGAGAGAGGAGATTGAGGGAGGGATGGAGAAGGGGAGAAAAAGGAGCAGAAGAAAGGGAGAGATGGAGGAGGAGAAAGAGCAGGGAGCAAAAGGTAAAAAGATAGAGAGGAGAGAGTGAGAAATGGAGAGAACAGGGGAAGGGAGGGGTGGAGAGGAGATCGAGAGAAAGAGGACATTTTGAGAACAATTGAGATGTAACAGCCACGATACCAGAGGCAAAAAGGGCAGGTAGAGGGAGCAAATGTGAAAGGAAAGATACAAAATATGACTCAACCTGAACGCACAAAAGAAATGGGAGTAATTTCATGTAATAAAGAAGTAACAGGACTATTATTTTTTAGAAGATTAGTGGATTTTGCATTATTTAAGGTTTTGTCCTTCCAAGTACATCAACTTCAGGTAATAAACCAGATGTTCACACGGCACATTTCTACGATTTGGCCAAGCTTTTGAAACTTATATCAGGTTATTCATCTTGTTTTCAGATTTATTCTCTACTTAATAGTGCTGAATTGGTTGTATAATCTTAAAAATTGTCACAGATATTTCTTCCATGACTCAACTAATCAAAAAATCTTAAATTTAGGCAATAAATGTTTAAAAGAAGCTACAATCCATTTCTATAGTTTTCCCCTGCAACACTTCACTTGTTTTTAGATTCAGTGATAGAGATTTGCTTGATACTCGAGTATGTTTATCTAAAACTTTGCATCTATAAACTTATTTCCAGCCCATGAACACTTAAAACTGCTTCATTCTATAGTCTAGAGGTAGTTCATTTTAAGATAACTTGTCAAGTAAAATTATTTTGCTGCATGGACAGATAATTCCACTGCTTTTAAGTCATTTTCTGATGGTTTTAAGTGTTTATATCTTACATTTGGTCCAAGCTTTTTTGTAGTTATCTACTGGCTGTTAGACTGTCAGTCAAACTCCCTACGTTTCTAGCATAACTGACTCGCCAATGTGCTGGGATTACATGGTTTACATACGGCTCTCACGCATTCCCCATATGCAAGACGCCGTTTACTCAACCAACGCAGCAGTTCTTAGCGGCTTTTTCAAACTGTAGCTTCCTCGCAGTTTGCACAAAGTTTGTTGCAATGGCCAACACTAATCCACGACCGGTTAACCGCAAAAGAAAGTCTGTTTTTTGAGGTTTCTGAAAGAAAAAGAGAAGCCGAAAAGGAGCGAAGCCAAACTAAGGTGATTCTTGGAGATTCCTTCCAGCGATGGCGCGACTGAAGCAGACGAAGGATCAAAAGACTGACATGTCGGTCGCTACATTACCAGAAGTAATGTAGCGACAGACACGTCAGTCTCGGAAACTTCAGCAGTGATTCGTTCATTGGCTGTAAACAAACATGATTTCTAGTGTAAGGAGAAGGCGGGAGGAGGTGTTTCTACTTAAGGAGCTGTGGCGGACGGGAAGGTGTAACATGTGCGCAACATTTGAAAAAGGATAAACAGTCGCTGTATTTTACTTTCCTTAGAAAATCCTCTTTACAAATGATAAAAACACCTGTAACTGAATAAACGCAAGATAGATGAGTTTAATGCTGCTGTGGAACATGGAAAGCAATCACATCTCCATGGAAAAATAAATAAATCAGATGACAAATGCCCTGACAGAAAATTTACACAATGCACCTTCAAGTACAGTACTTTACTACTTTTACATCGTTGCGTTCCACTAATGCTAGTTATATGCTCCCATTACTTCCCGTTGACCTCCCATTACCCACAATTGTAGCCTAAGTATTGTAAGTATTTGCAAACCGACTGCATTTTTCTTGTTAATTTTTCTGTATCACACACAGATATATGAGGGACCATTGTACATTTTAAGAGTCTGTCAGGGCCTCAGACTCAGACTGGCATGTTTGTATTGACGGCCCCAACAACAGAAACAGAAACCCGTGCAATTGAAATAAGAAAAATATAAAACGGTGAAGGCCGGCCATAAAAATTCACATCATGTCAGACATGTGGACAGTACAGGAGCCTGAAGTGGGGCTGTTTTCTGGGGAGGAGTGTTTTTTGGGGAGATTTTGTGATCCACTAAAGCAGGGCTGCATCGCTAAAAACACTTATCACAGATTGTGGTTTGAGAAAATACAAATAAAATGGTGCTGCTGTGTTGGTAGGACGCACCGGGAGGGAGTGGTGCCTTCGTCTGCTCTGCTCCTCTGAGTGTAAATCTATAACAGGGGCCAAGGCCGAGTGAGGCTGAGTGAGGCAGGCTTGCGCTGCCCCCTACTGGAGCAAACGAGAAAGGAGAACTCTATGGTTTACACATACAGACAGAATGAAATCAATATTATAGATACAACTACTCATTAAAAAAAAAGAAAAAAGTTAGAAATTGCATTTGTTTGGTAAAAGAACCCATATTATAATGCTGTTGCCTCACCTGGAGTTTTTCTCTCCAACAGAAAACACTCAGTTCCACTTTGTGATGTCATGTGGTAATACAGGAAGTGCTCCATTGTGCTTTTAAGGTCCATACAACTCCACTAGAATAATTTGGATGATTTCATCTTAACTAAAGGTAAAAGGTGTTTACTTGAAAACTACCACTACGTGGCATCACAGGGTGGAACAGAGGATTTGGGGCTTTGGAGATGTAGACAGACTAATACTAAAGGATTACTCAGACGTGTGAATGAAATAAAACACAACTTCAGGTATGTTTTTGATGAAGTAACAGTATTATAAGCTCATGAGTCAATTTTGCATAATATAGGAACTTTAAGTGTTTTGCTTTTAATTCACTGTACAACAATAAAATGTTAAATTACATATTTCCAAATGTGTTTTTCCTGCGTGTGCTTAAATTGCACATGCACCGCTGTATACATTCCACAATAAAACAAAAGAGATATAACAAAGTGGGATTGAGGAGGAGAGGAAGGGGGTTTCTATTTGCATAACCCTCCTGTATTAACTGTATTAAATATTATTGGCCTGCACCACTAATGACACACCCCACATTATGTGCAGGCTGTAACTTATCTGGTGGAGGGTCCGTTAAATGCTTTTCTCCATGGAGATGTTATTGCTTTGTCTGGAATGTTTCACAGTATGGCATTAAATCGTTCTATCTTCGTGGAGACCAAACCAGACCAAGTTACAGGTCAGATTTATGTAGAGGCGACCCCGCTCACAGTCAAAATGAATGTTTTTCAAGGTATTTTTGAGCTATAAAACCACATGTAATTGAATAATTGTAAGGTAGAGGTGTTTAAAGTCATACTACGGAACATTCCAGGCAGAGCAATGATGTCTCCATAAAAACAAGTAGGTGATGGACCCATAACCAGTTACAAAGTGCATCTTTAATAGAGTTTGTTTGTGTCTCTCCGTCTGCTTATGCAAAGACATGTCCTCATGTGTGCTAATGCTGGAGTCAGGGCATCTGACACAATCCTCAAGATCTACCAGGCAGAAAGAGGGAGAATGTAATGTCTGAGGACACTCTCTCTCTCTACCCCTCCCTTCCTCAGTCATAGTCTCTCTTTCCCTCTCTTCCTATCTTTCTCTTCACCACTAAACTCTCTTTGTTTCCCACTCTCTCCTTCCTCTTCCTTCTCTCTCTCTCTTGCCCTGTCTCTTCTTTCTCTCTCATCTTCCTCTCTCTTGCTCCCTCTCTCTCTTTCTCATTCTCTTTTTCTCTCTCTCAATTTCTCATTCTCTCTCGCTTTCTTACTCCCTCTCTCTTTCTCTCTCTCTCATTCTTCCTCCTCTCTTTTCTCCCCCTCTCTCCTTCTCTGTCTCTCTCCTCTCTCCATCTCTCTCCCTCCTCTTCCCTCCTCTCCCTCCTCTTCTCTCCTCTTCTCCTCCTTCCTCTGTCTCTTTCTCTCTCATTCTTTCTCTCTTTCTTCCTCCTCTCTTTTCTCTCCCTCTTTCCTTCTCTGTCTCCCTCCTTCCTCCTCCCTCTGTCTCTCTCTCTCCTCTCTCCCTCTGTTTCTATAGTGGCCACAAATGAAGACAATCAGCTTTTCCTTCGCTCCGGGGCCCACACCATCGTGAGGAGGCAGGAGGAAGTTATTACAGGATTCTACAAAACTCCGAGAAATAAACATTTTCTCCTGACTGTTTACATGAATTATATTTATTGATTTAAGGACGTAACTGTACCGGTTTACATCAGCAGCACAGGCTTTTCTAAAGGTGCATTGTGTGACTTTTCTAATGTTAATGCTTTGCCTGAAATGCTCCACAGTGTAGCATTAAATGTATCAACTGTGTATTTGTTTAATTGGGTGTGTTTTTATTGCTCTAAAGTACCTTGAAAAACCTGTATTCATAGTGTGAGTGTGTTTGCCTCCACAGATCTGACCAGTAAATTGGCCTGGTGTCACATTGCTTTCTCCACAGAAATGAAAGCTCTACTGTGGAACATTACAGGTGATCTCCATGGAAACAAACGGGAGGTGGACCCTGCTGAGAAGTTACGCAGTGAAACTTTAACCTTCCAAGTATTTTCAAATAAGTAACTTGGTGCCTGTATTTAAACTGGACCGTAGTATCTGAAAATAATGGAATAATTTCTGTTTAAATTTGACGACTTTGTTGTAATATGAAAGCCCAGATGTTAAAAGATTAAACTAACTCAGGATAGAGGGATTATCAGACTATATCATTTTGCGCTCTACTGCACATTTTCTGGTAGGATTTCAGCAGATTTCAGACTCTCGGGGGCGGGGATAGTTGTATCAATCAGGTCTGAGTGGATGTCCGGCTACTGAAGTTTGAGCCATTTCTTCTGGTCATTTACCCACTCACCTGCATTTAACACATACGGGTCATTAAGACGTATCCCACTCACTAATGTTCTTAACTTGCTTGCGTGCTTAACTTATTTTATTGCACAATGATAAACTGTTTTAGTGCTGACAACATCGCTAGGTAACGTTACAACTTGTTTCACCGCACAGACAGCAGCGCTTTCTGCATTCAGGCTGTGTGCGCATCAGCTGTGTTGATTAACAAATAATCCTTAAGTCTTCAAAATTGTACACAAAAATCATTGAAATCGCAGTAGAGGAGTAGATTTTCTGGCAATTTCCTAGTTTTATTTGACAGAAAATGGGAGAAGAGAGTGTAGATACATTCGGCAAATGGTTAAACGCATGTACCCTACTGTATGTGCAACACTTTAATGGCTCCACAGCACCAGCAAGCTCTGTTCATTGGTTTAAAAAATTAGGACAGTTGCCATAGTGATTAACAATTTTAAAATATAACATTTTTTGAATGGGAAAAGCCTTCAAAATGCTGCATAATTTTTAAACATGTAATTACTTGGTTTGCTTGGTATATGTCACAGTGTGGTTTTAAACTTAACTATCTCCATGGAAACAAGCAGGAGATGCCGCCAGACCAAAATACTGGTCAGATCTGTGCAGAGGAGAGCCCGATGACTGTAGCTGTACGTGTTCTTTGGGTAATAAAAACACATAACTGAATGAGTGGAAGATGGATATTTTTACGACCGCACTGTGAGACATTTCAGACAAAGTAATACCATCTCCAAGGAGACAGACAGGCAGCAGACCCTCTACCTGAAATGTTGCGCATTGCACCTTTAAACCCATGAACACACTAGAAGATGGCTAACAGAATACACACTGTTTATAGACCTAAAATTTATTGTTGAGCGAAAATATGGCGGCATAAAATATTATCAAACACAATTGCAGGACAGTTTCTCATAAAAAACAAAACAAAAATATGACCTACGGAAAGACGGAGGAAAAGAAGGGAGCGTTACCAAGGAAACGCCTGGACAAATGCAATGGTCTGTCTCCATGTTTTCAGGTCAGAGCTCCTTTGGTCGTTCTTGGTGAATTTCCTGCTCATGTGGAAAAGGTAAAAATCCAGAGAAATTTCAGCTCAAATGGCACACAACGAGGTCCATGCATTTTTCTATAATGACAGCTCATGTACAGTTTACTTTTGTATTTACACTGAAGATAAGGACGCCCAAAAACAGTATTTCAAAGGAACTGTAATCAGCACTGCCTGCACTCCTGTTTAAAGGTCCTTTATTACACAAAATTGACTCTTGTGAGCTTTAACCCATGTTAGAAATGTTACCTCCTCAGAAACATACCTGAACTTTGTATTTTGTTTCATTCACACATGTTTGAGTAATTCTGCATTGTTAGTCTGTCTACATCTCCAGAGCTCAAAATGTTCTGGAAAAAAGTTCATGAATGCTAAACACACTTAAAACCAGTTTATAATTAGTGTCCGTAGCCTGATAATAAATTCTCTGATGCCAAATTCTAGATAAAATGCTTTAAATTATGCCAAATTCTAGATAAATAAACTTAAAACAAGTTTGTGATTGAATGGCCTGATAATAAATTCAAAGATGTAAAATTCTAGATATAAGTACTTGAAATCTCTTACATGATCATTGTTAGTCCATTCTACCTGAGTCATGGAAGAAATGCATGGGAAAATTTTTTAAGCTTATACAGCTAATTCAGAACTAGTAAGTGGATAATAAATGTGAAAACAAGAAGAATAATCTGATATAAGTTTTAAAATCTTGGCCAGATCAGAGAAAGTGCAGTGCAGGACACAAATGAACACTTCTTAGTATAATAATGTATCCCAACAAGTAGCCTACACAGTATAGACCTATCTATGGATTTCTTACAACTTACAACTTTCCATAGAAATGAGCAAATCAAAAAAAAATGATTATTAAGTTTTGACCAATCAAAGTCCTCAAAATGGCAACTAAAGCCGGGCAGACAGTGCGATTTTTGAGTCGATTTTTCACTTGTACGACTGTTTTTGGGATCGAGTTTAATCATGTGTCGTGCTTCGTGTAGTAAACATGGGGTAATGAAAACCGATTACTACCTCACGACCAGCTCCCGAATCGTAGGTTGCAAGAAAATCAAACCTGTCTCGTGAGGGTTTCACACTGCTGAAGTAGTTCGTATTGTGTGAGAACATGAATCGTGAGCTGTGAACTTTTAAACCCTGCGATTTGGTCGTACATTTTGAGCTGGGGCTGAGTGAAACGATCATAAATATCACAGTTTATGCCCAACATAAAACAGCGTGCAACTAGAAAAAAGTCTGTTCCCTCTACAATTTCCTGAAGGATGGCAAACAGCTCCTGTATAATTATATAAACGGAGACTCCAGACTTCGGAGTGTATTTTGAGTGCATCATTTGATTACAGCCAGGCTGTTGTTTATGAATAATGCAGATCCTATAGAGACGAGGGGAAGGTCAAGTAGAGTCAATCTGAAAAGCCAATACTTTAAAATTGTAAACTGCACTAAAGTACAATGTTTAGAGAAAAGTAAAGGCTTATATATTTGCCTTCTGTACGCCTTAAGAAACCGCTGCATATAAAGGGCTCATATGACGCCGCTTTCTGATCTCTTATAATCTTATAATGTTGTTGTTCAAAAACAAACCTGGAGTTGTGTTTTGTTTATTTCATTCACATGTTTAACACACAAACCTGCATATTAAGGCTGGGTTCTTCTCTTAAAAGAAAAATGCGCTGTTCCACCTTGTGATGTCATGTGGTGTTACAGGAAGTGCTCCATTGTGTTTTTGATAATAAATGTGAAAACAAGAATTAGAATTAAGGATGGTGAAAACTAATAAAAATCATGACTGACCATCAAGCCTCATTAACTGGTTAAAATTGTTAACCGTTCAGTCTAAAATCTATTCTAAATCGAATCGCTGTTTGAAATAATGGCCATGTGGACTCGAGCTGCACCTGCTGCCGGCTCTTACACATGACAGCTCTGAAGATAAAGGTGTTAGATAAGTGTTAGAAGCTCATTTAAAACATCACCGTGGCTCATTTCAGAAAGTGACCGCTCTGAAGAGACGCTGCTTATAGACTGAGGAGCGCAAGGCTGTCAATGCTACACATGAAGTATTTCTACACGGACACACACGTAAGGCTCAGTATAACCCAGCAGTCATGATTTTAGTCCACA
This sequence comes from Odontamblyopus lacepedii, assembly GCA_034769755.1. Lineage (NCBI taxonomy): Eukaryota > Metazoa > Chordata > Actinopteri > Gobiiformes > Gobiidae > Odontamblyopus > Odontamblyopus lacepedii. The sequence goes on from CM068362.1 coordinate 11,622,902, forward strand.
ATGTGCACAAAACTGTGAGTATAAAATGCCAAAACATTCAACAGTCGCCTACACAACAAAAGTACTTCTGCGGCAAATCAAACCACTTGTACCAGCACTAAAGCGCTGTAGAGATAAACAGAAACACAGAGAAAGCACTCGGCGGGGAAGAATTAGCACAGTTAGCATAGTTAGCGCAGTAGGTTGGCTTTTCTCACCTGTAGAAGAGGCTTGAGGGTGTCGCATTTTGAGGTGAAACTTCATCGATGATGTGAACCTCGCATCTTGGGCAACGAGACCTTGCGCCACATAAAATGCACATTTAGGCTCCTGTCTATGATCATTTAGCATGCACTCACTCTCGGACTGTAGACCCGTGCCATTCTCAAGCACAATTACATAGGCTCCATTGAACTGATGGTCAAAAAATTTTGACCAGTTAACGCCGGTCAAACGGTTAATTCAATTCAATTTTATTTATATACCCCAGAATCACAACAAGAGTTGCCCCAATGGGCTTCACAGTGGAAAAACATGGAAACATAATCTGACATAGACATCAGCAAACACATTGTCCCATCCTCAGTCTCTCAATGAACACGCGATCCTTGGTGCCAGAGAGCAAAAAACCCACAGGCGGGTGCAGTATGGGAAAATTCTTTCCAGACACTGTTGCCAACCAGCTGTCGCCATGCGGCGCACCTTCGGACCTGTTTACGGGTTAACATCACTATTTCAAATCATTTGGAAGACTTCAACCCCGGCAATGCCCTTCTCTGCTGAATTAAAAGTAAAATGTGGCTGTTAACTTGAAAAAAACTTGAAAAACCATTACATGACATCACAAGGTGGAACAGAACATTTTGAGCTTTGGATATGTAGACAGACTAATAATAAAAGTTTACTCAAACACGTAAATGAAACAAAACAACTCCAGGTATGTTTTTGAGGAGGTAACAACATTATAACATGCTTTAAAGTTAACAAGAATACATTTTGTGTAATATAAGACCTTCAAATACATTTGGAGTAAAAAAATATATTAAATTATGCAACAGAAAATAAAAATGTACATGTTAATTCTTTAAACTTTTAACACTGATTATACTTATGCATTGTTGTCTTACTCAGCGACTTAACCGTAAGCACCTAAAGCAGTGTTTGAACGTTAAATTTCCACTTTTTTCTAAATGTGCAAAAAGGAGATAGATTGTAGGTCCGTTTTTTTGTTTGTTTTAAGTCAGATGCCCTCCCATTTATTCACATTTTGTATTGGCCTAATGTATGCCCACACCAGATGACCCCCTGCACCTCAATATTATTTTAGTTAAGCACAAAGCAGAAAATAGAACATAGAAGTGACATTTCTTCTGTCACATTTCACACAGTTGACGAAAAGCTGGAATTTCTGTTAATTTACTAAAACTCTGCCAGATTTTCGGTGATAATTAGGTTCAAATCAGAGAGACTGCAGAGTTGTGAAACCATCAAAAGATCAAAATTGAGATGTAAATCTTCTGGTAATTTTCCTTTACTTCAAATCAACACCGTGTTAACTTCCTGCCGTGTAAGGTAACTTTTCTGGAGAAGGGTCCGCCATTTGCTTGTGTCCATGGAGATATTATTGCTTTTCCTGGAATGTTCCACAATACGGCATTGAGAGTATCACCAGACAAGGACGAAACGCCATCAGGCCACAGTACAGGTCAGCTCTGAGGAGAGGTAAGCCTGCTCAAGGTGAGAATGAATTTTAATCATCAATACTCAATAAATCAATACAACTGAATACTATATGCAAGATAGACAGGATTAATGCCATACTGTAGAACTTCTAGGCAACGCATTTATATCTCCATGGAGACAAGTAGGTGGTGTTTAGCTGGAAAAAAGTACATTAATTTCCAAACCCTTGCTTTAAATGAACATAACAAAAATTGAGAAAAAGGACCAAAACAATTTTAGAACTAATTAAAAATGCCAATGTAGAGCTTCTCCATTTGATTTGTACGAAATGAAAAATGTAGAAACGGAAGGTTATATTTTATAAGAACTCAAAATTTTGTAAATAACTAAGGCTTTATTTTCTTACTGTGTGATAGTGTGAGTGTGTGTGATAGTGTGTGAGTGTGATATGTGATATAGTGTATGAGATTGTGTTAGTGTGTGTGTTAGCGTGTGTTAGTGTGTGTGTTAGTGTGTGTGATAGTGTGTTAGTGTGTGTGATAGTGTGTTAGTGTGTGTGATGGTGTGTTAGTGTGTGTGATAGTGTGTTAGTGTGTGTGATGGTGTGTTAGTGTGTGTGATGGTGTGTTAGTGTGTGTGATAGAAGTTGGCGAGCCAGGGGAAGGTCTTCCCGCACAGAGGGCAGGCGTGCGGACACTCGCCCGTGTGAATCCATCTGTGCCAATCCAAACTCCCGTTCTGAGTGAAGACTTTCCCACAGAAACTTTTAGTTAGTAGCAGTAGCAGTAGCAGCAGCAATAGTAGTAATAGTAGTAGCAGTAGCAGCAGCAATGCAACCAGCCATGTAACCGCTGGCAGGATGTGTTAGTGTGTGTGATAGTGTGTTAGTGTGTGTGATAGTGTTACTGTGTGTGTTAGTGTGTTAGTGTGTGTGATAGTGTGTTAGTGTGTGTGATAGTGTGTTAGTGTGTGTGATAGTGTGTTTGGGTGTGTGATAGAGTGTTAGTGTGTGTGTTAGTGTGTGTGTTAGTGTGTGTGATAGTGTGTTAGTGTGTGTGATAGTGTTAGTGTGTGTGTTAGTGTGTGTGTTAGTGTGTGTGATAGTGTGTTAGTGTGTGTGATAGTGTGTGTGTTAGTGTGTGTGATAGTGTGTGTGATAGTGTTAGTGTGTGTGTTAGTGTGTGTGATAGTGTGGTAGTGTGTGTGTTAGTGTGTGTGTTAGTGTGTGTGATAGTGTGTTAGTGTGTGTGATAGTGTGTGTGTTAGTGTGTGTGATAGTGTGTTAGTGTGTGTGATAGTGTGGTAGTGTGTGTGATAGTGTGTGTGTTAGTGTGTGTGATAGTGTGTTAGTGTGTGTGATAGTGTTAGTGTGTGTGATAGTGCGTGACAGTGTGTGAGATAGTGTAATAGTGTGTTAGTGTGTGTGATAGTGTGTCAGCGATATAGTGTATGAAATTGTTAGTGTGTGTGATAGTGTGTCAGTGTGTGTTAGTGTGTGTGATAGTGTGTCAGTGTGTGTGTTAGTGTGTGTGATAGTGCGTCAGTGTGTGTGATAGTGTCAGTGTGTGTTAGTGTGTTGATAGTGTGTGTTAATGTGTGTGATAGTATGTTAGTGTGTGAGATAGTGTGTGTGTGTGTGATAGTGTGTGTGTTTGTGTGTAAGATAGCATGATATAGTGTGCGATAGTGTGATATAATGTGATAGTGTGCTATAGTTTGCGATACAGTGTGTGTGTTAGTGTGTGTTTGAGAGTGGACAGTGATTTAATGTTATTGTTGCCTGACTGTAATTGGACTAAATAATATATTTCTGTAAATGAGGGACTGCAGATAGAAACAGACTTACATTTGGCTCTAATCTGGTGCAGAACATGTTTTTAAGAGTTTAAATGAGTCTGAACATTGTCCCTCCAAATAAAGTATAATAAAAACTAAACTATTTCAAACTATTGGCAAACACTGGGTAATTACATTCAGTTAAGGTGCATTGTGGAACTTTTCTGGTGGAGGATCCATCAAATGCTTTTTCCCCATGGAGATGCTATTGCTTTGTCTGGAATGTTTCGCAATATGGCATTAAACCTTTCTATCTTCAATGGAGACCAATCTAGACCAAGATACAGGTCAGATCTGTGGAGAGGTGACCCACTCACAGTCAGAATGCCTGTTTTTCTAGGTTTTTGAGCTATAAAACCACCTGTAACTGAATAAATGTAAGACAGAGATGTTTAATATCATACTGTGGAACATTCCAGACAGATCGATGACATATCCACAAAAACAAGCAGGTGATGGACCCTCATCCAAAAAGTTACATAATTCACCTTTAAAATCCCTCTAAAATGGACACAAACATCGCCCTCTACAGGTGATAAGCTCCAATGACAAACTTGACAAGAATGTAACAGTGAAAACCATTTTACTGGCAGCAGAGACAGGAAAACGCACACACAAGCACAAAACAAAAGATACAAAAATAAGGATTTCATTGTTAGTCGTATTTGCAACACAGAACTTGTGAAAACTGGTGTTAATACTATTTCTATACACATGGAGGTTACTGCAGTTGGATGTAATATTCCATTGAGTTGATGAAAATACAAAAGGTACATTAGGTTTCTTTTGTTTGTGTACATTTCAGTGCTTTCAAAAGTATTATATTGTGTTTTTCTTATGCAGTTCTAAAAAAAAAAAAAAAAGTCCCCAAAAAATAAAATTGTAAACTTTTTTTAAAAGATTTTAATAGAAAAAAAAGTTATGAGTTGAAATTTCATTGTTTTCAGTTGATAGGTGAGGGCACACACACATTTTGGTTCCCCTATTAATATTATTTTACAATTACATCATCTTAGCTAGGTAGGAAAATCGCTGGTTCGATCCTCACTGTGACTGCCGCATACTGTCATTGGACCATTGAGCAAGACACTTTTCAGGCATTGTTAAGCTACACGTTTGTGTCAAAAAACATTCATTTCTAAAACACAAAATATTGGCAATCTTCGTTATAAAAATATGACAATTCTCTATCCCCAGCAGAGTGACCAAAATATAGGTGCTCTTTTCGAAACTACGCATGTGAAGGCTGTACGCTTCTATAGGCAAGACATTTAAGCACAATTATTCACAATCTAATTAACATTTGACCATAAGGAAATCATAAATGTTGCAGTGATTTCATTTTAAGCAATATCGTCTGTTGAGTTCATTATGTCCTGTCTCTACGGGGTCTGGGATTTCAAATAGTATCTTAATTTTACACTGAGTTTTGTTTTATGTAATATCTGTATTTATCTTCTCGAACAAAATCTCCCAATTGTCAAACTAATGATCCTCTCCAAGCTGGTGATGTGGTTTTGATGCGTAACTATAGACTGTATATGTAAACTGACCGGGAAGTGAGCATGGGGACACTTCCAGCTCCATCGACTCTGGCTCCAATTGATTTTACACTGAAAAATGTTGCCTCTTTCTGTAACGGCTACAATGGGCCTTGTCATTTTGGTTTTAAAATGTCATAATAACCTGCTTTATATGATCCTGATGTTTTTATTTCACTATTTTGCCCATAAATCAAATCGTAGTCCTCGTATATTATTTGGTTCCATATTTACTCCTATAATTGCTAGCCTCGGTGAGCTTCATTTGACTGGAGCTGAACGCTATGGGTGACATCACACTCCCTCAGTCCACTTCTTTATAGAGTCTATGTGTGTAAACCATTCTTATAGTATTTTAGCAGTTATTTCATTCGTTTCTCAATTTTGTAATCTTTCTGGACGTTTTTACATGTTTTACTGGGAACTGACCCGCTTTGAAAACAAATAATTGGTAGAAAAATTTGATATCTTTTGCAAAACAATTAATCTTGGCATTAGCTAGTACAAAGTTTCATGTTCTTACGTTATCGCTGTAGCAAAAGGTGCGCGAGAAGACAGAACTATAAAACGGATAATTTCATCTCATTTCGGTCCATTTCTACTCCACAGACACAGTTCCCATCATGCACCGCTCCGACTGCTGGATTGGCGACACCTCATTTCACTACAACTGTCCACTTTGGCCCGAATTTGCCACTGCAGTTGTGTAATGGGGCTTGAAGGTAAAAGCAGTACAGCGTAGAGGCGCAGGGAGGGGTTTGGTGACACATTGAAAAGGTAATACTTATACTACCCAGGACAATGTTGGATACGCGATAACTGCACAAAGTGTCCCAAACAGTCGAATATGATACAAGATAGTCTCACCATTGCGGTATTTTACTACAAGTCTGAAAAAGTGGCAAGAAAATGGTTCTGTAGACTTGTCAGAAAAGCCAGCAGCCGACAGAGGATTTAGTCCGATGGCCAAGTGCCCTCTAAAAGATTCGATAGTTGCACCGTGTAAAAATCTGTGAATTTTCAGTAAATAGCCTCACCTGTGATTTCATTTTGCAGTGAAATATCTATAATAACATTTTATATAGGACATCTATAGGAAATCAAGAAGTATTTCGCCATTTTGGAGAAGCGGGTCGCTAGTAGAAACAAGTCAGGACTGCACCTTTGCATTCTGAATCATTGCAATAACAAAATTACTACAAGCAATATATTAGTTTCTGGTTTTGCTCTAGCTTTTCTGAATTTTAGCTACGATGTTCAAAATGGTCTTGTGTTTTCTGCCATTAAATCCATCACGGTCCATCACGGTACATTTCATTCATCAATTTTATTTGCAGATATCGTAAGAATAAGCGTGTATTATGTACTGCCCTGTAGTTTAAAGGTCCTAATATTGCTCAAAATTGATTCTTGTGAGGTTTAAGCCATGTTATAATGTTGTTGTGTTTTGTTTCAGTCTTATATGTTTGAGTATCTATTATTAGTCTGTCTACGTCTCCAAAGCTCAAAATGCTCTGTTCCACCTTGCGATGTCATGAAGAGTGTTTTCAGTTTAAGAGCGAAAAACTCGGCCCAAATCTGCAGGTTTTGTGTGTTAAACGTGTGAATGAAACCAAACTCGAGATATGTTTGTGATGACGAAACAACATTCTAACAAATCAGATTACTTATGGACCCTTTAAATACAAAATAATTCAATTGATTCGACTACGCAACATTTTAGGACCCAAAATATCCCCCAAAAATGATAATTAGTCCCGTTATTTCCCTTCTCCTCAGTGACAGCCACAGTGAAAGTCTGCATTGGGGTCCCGCAGTAGTTTTTTCCGGTCGATGTGCAGACAGTCGATGTGGTACCAGGCATCGCACACGTCGCACTGAATCCACTGCACCGTGTCCTGCTGGGGCAGTTTGCAGCGAGGGGCAGCGCACGGCTCCACCGCCCCCACGGCCACCTCTTCCTCTTCCTCCCCTGCCTCGTCCTCATCGTCGTCTTCGGAGGAGGAAGAGGAGGAGCCCGAGGAGGAAGAGGCTGAGGAGGTGGAGCTGGAGGAGGACGACGAGGGGGAGGGCAGGGAGGGGCGGGGGGGCAGAGGGTGCTTACGGGGCCGGCCTCGTCTTTTACTGCAACAGAAGGAAACAAAAATACGGGATAAAAAGTGTTCAAAGTAGAAAGTACTCAGAATGACGTGTGTTGTTGAACTTTACAGACTCAATTTCAGTGGTGGAACGTAACAAAGTAAAAGTGGTAAAGTGCTGTACTTTAAGTATAGATAATAGGTATGTGTACTTTAAGTGGATACTTTTTATTTTACTATATTTAGAGCAGGTATCTGTACTTTCGACTCTACTACATTTATTAACAGGACTGAAATTAAAGTAGATTTTTTTTATCATAGTGTGAGATCTGCTGAAAAGGTTGAGGGGGGTTTATTTTGAACACATTTGTGGAAGCAAAAAATATAGAAATAAAAAGAGCTAGGGAAAAAAAAATCTGCACAAATCTAGACCAAAACACTACATTTTGAAGCCGTATTAGATCTAAATCTGCACAAAATACTATTTTTTTTTACTCTGGTAAAAAGGTACTTCAGTACTTTTACGCAAGTAGATTTTTTTTTCATGCGATACTTTTACTTTTTATTTCTTTTATTTCTGTAACTGTACTTAAAATCGTGCAGTGGTAAATGAAGTACTCAATTTAACCATTTCTATATCTAAAGTTATGAACTGTTACAGAAGAAAACTTTTAATAATTTTTTTCCCATAGACTTTTCAAACATTCAAATATTAAAAGGCTTACTTATGTGCTAATTAATATCCATAAGGCTTATTTAAAATGCAAAATTAGGCGAAATGTTGTAATAAAGTTTTATAAAGTTTCAGAAACAGATTTTAAATACAATTATTTTCAGTACTGTGGTCATTAGATGATCAGCCCTGAGCAAGCTTTCAAACTTTAAAAACTTTTGGGGGGATGTCTATTAGAAAAATGAATGAGAAATTTACTCCCACACAAAACAACATAATTGCCCATTTTAGTGAACTGAGTAAAATAAATCCAAACAATCACAACTTTCCACTGCTTCACTGAACACCATTGGGATTCTTTATACCGCAGCAACACAATGAAATATGGTTGAGTTATCGCTCTGTGTGTGCATCTGTGTAAACTCTTGCCCAGTCTCTAACAGGCTTACCCGGTCTGGTGGTGAAATCGGTTGTACTGAACTCTGCCCCGCTCTCCGTTCCTGATCCGCACCGAAGGAGAGGCCAGGCTGTAGTTCTCTCCACCCACCACTAGAGGGGAGAAAACCGGGGAGCTGTTGGCCCTCCTCCTTCCTCTTGCTGCCTGCGGTGAGCGATGAACCATTTTCTGTTGTCGGATTGTGGTGATATTTCCGTTCATGACTGATTGTACGTGATAGGTCGTCCCCACTTCCTGTTTGAGTGACGCAAGGCTGTGATTGGTCGGGAGCAGGTGATGTCGGCTGTTAGTCATGGCACCGTGGAAACTGCCGATGGTCCTGATGCCGACGGGAAAAGGTTTGGCCTCCAGGGGGCGTCTGATTTCAGTGTGGTCTTTACTTTGAGGAGGTAAAGTGGGCGGAGAGCTGAACCCCTCTGACTCAGATTTATAAAGACGGCGCCTTTTCTTTGCTCGGGACCTCTGTCCGTCATCTGCGACGGCTCCCAGGGCTGAAATTAAAATACAAACACTTTACTTAACCAAATATCCCATTTATAAATGGAACTATGGTGCCAGTGATCTCTAGTAGTCCAATTTTGAAAAAAACAAAACAAGAAAATAAATAAACACAACCTACACTTCATTAATTTTGCTTCTTGGAATGAAAAATGTTGAAATTAACAGTACAGAGACAAGCTGGCGGACCCTCTGCTAAGTTACAGGTCAGATCTGCGGTGAGGTGACCACAGTAACAATTATTCTGAATAAGTAATTTTTAATGTTATACTTTATATTATTATTATATATTTAGAATTCACAAATTAAATATAAACATATTAGATTTTTCTATGCCAGGAATGTTTCACAATATGACATATGACTTAATCTCCAATAACGTCCCCATGGAGACAAGAAAGTGGCAGCCTCACCACTAGAAATGTTACATAGTTCAGCTTTAAAGTAGGATTTTGTTGTTTGTTTAATAGTTAATTACAATGGCAATGGTCCTAATGTTGAATCATTCTGAAACTCTTAGATCAGAGTTCCTACAGATTTTTTCAAGTTAAAGAGCTTTTTAAGACCATTTCTATAAAAACTTAATACCTATTTCATGGCCTATTTCATAGACCTACCGGCAAAGAAAAACTAAATTCTTGAATTTTTTGTGTTCATTTATTTCTGAAAACATAGAAATATGGAGAGTAGAGAGACTCTTCCCCATTACCGCAGTATGATGTGTCGCGAAGTGATGTAAAACCAATGTTAAAAAACAACATAACCGCATTAATCAGACTTTGTGTTCTGCTGAAATTGTCTTTGATTTTACGCTTCTACTGAGTTTGTTACTTGTGGTGCTGTAGCGCGGGATCTTCAGTGACATGTTTGGAGTATTCTGACCCTGGGCTGCATTACTTTTTCTGCCACTGTTTATTTCAACTTTATTTAACTAAATAATGGCGGCTGACAAGAGGAGAAATGCAATACGGAGAAGTTACATACTGCAAAATTTTAAGACCCAGATATAAAAATTCAATACTTTTTCCAAGTCTTTTCAAGATATTATTAAAGACTTTTTAAGACACTGTAGGAACCCTGTTAGATGCTTCAAAATCACCACACAAATGGCTTTATCTCTCAGTCAAATAATGTAAATAGGGTAATTACTAGTGCTGCCACTAACAACTAATTTTCTAACAATTAATCTCTCGACTAATTTTTCGATTAGTCGACTAATCTAAACGACTAATTAAAAAAAAAAAAACAAGCGGTTCTAACACACACAAGTGGGTGTGTTAGATTTTCCCGGGAGGTTACCTTGTGTGTGCGAGTTGCAAAGGTTATTGCTGTTATGTCTGTTGTGTGTGCTCATTCGACAATGTTGAACAACGATATGCACACACAATTTAACGAGTATGCACGAGCAGCATATTGCAACGGTATTCTCAATACCTCATGCATCGTGGTCGTGCTCCCGTGATAAGCCAAAGAAGTCTTACAGAGTGTACAAACCACTCTACAGAGTGTACAAACCACTCTATCACCAACTGTCCGAAAGTATTCCCAGACTTTCAAGGCTTTAGGTCTTGGTCCGACTCCGGCCGCTGGCATTTTCTCAAATGCTCAAATCGGGGGAAGGGGGAAGAGAGAAAGAGAGAGACCAGCCAGCAGTGTGCGCACGGCAAATACTTCCTCAAGTTTGTTTTCTTTTGCGGTGCCATTATATACCACTGCTGTTAGCCTTTGGTGAAGCCTAGGTTAGCCATCTCGGCGTCAACCCTGGATGTAGCCGCTGTCAGCAGCACCGGTGTCCGCCTCGAGTGTAGTACTACTAGTGGTGTGGAGGGGAAATACCTGATCTCAGGCAAGCGAAAGGTCTCTGGACGAGCCGTTTGAGACCAAAAATAAATAAAGGCGAATATTCAACCAAAAAAATTGTAGTCGACTCATTTTCATATTCGATTACGTCGACAACGTCGAATAATCGCGGCAGCACTAGTAATTACTAATTCATTAGTTTGTACAGTTGTGTCCCTCACCTCCACAGCCCCTGGGTTCATCCGAGCTGTCGTCCTCCAGCAGCACCGTGTGGGCAGACTTCCTCCGGCTCCGAGAGGCCGAGGGGAGGGGCCTGTTCAAGATGGGGGCAGATGGAGCGGAGGAAAATGATGGAGGCGTGGACGGGGGGAGCAGAGAGGAGAAGCCCAACGCGAGGGGAGGAGAGGCGGACGAGCCCGGGTCTGAAGTGGTCCCCTCCAAACTCTGGCTCCTCTTGAAGGTCCAGGCGCTGCCCTTCATTTTGCTGAGGCTGCCGATGGAGTTGAGGATCACTGTGGCGCGGTTCAGAGACAGTTTGGACAGGTCCAGGTTGGCAGGCGCTTTTCGGTCCTGGTTTGTCCTAATGCGAGTTTGAAAGTCCGAGGAAAATGTCCCGGCCTAGAAAATAAAATAATCAGACTTAGACAAACTTTATTGATCCACAAGAGAAATTATTTGGACACAGTAGCTCACACATCACAATATAATATAATAAGAGAAAATATAAATGGTAATAATAAATAATAAAGTATTTGTGTGTTTATATTCCTGTTATAGGCAACATTGAGGACTTTTTTCATCTTCAAAACAGATGGATACTGAAGAGAAGATCTACTAAATTCCTATCAATTGTCTAGAGATGCACCAATTCAGCTTTTTAAATTCCAATACTGACTTCGATACTGATTTTTATAGCTTTAAGTAATGGCCAATACTAAATATCAACCAATACCAGTGCTGAGACTGTATGTGGTCGATTTCTATAACTACCTTGAATAAATAAAAGTTCAAACATTGAGATGTTCAGGGACAACCAGGATATCGACTGAAACAATATTAAGAAGCAGATATCAGATCCAGCAACTTTAGTATCCGCACAGATATCCGAAAAGCAGCTTTGGATTTTGCATCCCCACAGATGTCTGGGTACCTTTGAGGAATCCATTTTATATTGTTTTGCATTTTACAGGGTTCCCACTCTTTTTCACTGACAAAATTTCAAAACTTTTCCCTGACCTTAAGTGAATTTTCCATGACTTTACAGCACCCCACATGTGTAGACTTTAGCATACTTTTAAGGGCTAAATATGAAATGTTAACTTTCCCACTCACCTTATGGTTTGGTATTATCGGGTTTTTTTTAGCATTTAAAATACTGCCTATGCATTTATTGTTAACTCTTTTAAACAAAAGAACTTCTTGCTGTAGCGGCTGGTTCATACGTTTGGAAATAATCATAATAGCCAAATGATAACTTAACAGAAAGGTGAAGTAGCGTGAAAGAAATAATACATTTCCAGGATTTTTTTACTGTGGGAACCCTGATTTTAATATAAATGCTAATTACCATCTTTATATTTAGTATTAACATAAAAATTTAAAATCACCACAATATTACTGTTACCGGGCAGAAATTACCTTAGGAATAGTTATAGCGTCAAAATCCAGTGGGCGAACTTTGACCTTCTGAAACAGGAAGTAGAACTCTGGGCTTCCTGGAGCAGACTGACCTCCAAAGGTCAAAGTGTCACCGTCCGAGAGCTCCCACTGAACGCCAGACTGCAGCCGAACCTCGTTCACCCACGTGCCTGGAACAAGATCATGACAAAAGTAAATCAATCTCTCAATATTAATTGTACAATCGCCATAATTAATCTGACGGTATTTTGGTAATTCAACAGAAACGTGCATTGACATGTCTTTAAATCTATTCCTTTCGGTTTAAAAAGGTGCATTATTTAACTTTTCTGGTGGAAGGTCTGTCAAATGCTGTCAAACATCACTGCTCTAACTGCAATGACGTCTCCACAGTCTTTCTAATGTTCCATGTTATGGCATTAAACAGCTCTACTTTACATTTATTCAATTACAGGTGGCTTTATAGCTCAAAAATACCTAGAATAACAGACATTCTGACTGTGAGCGGGGTCACCTCTCCACAGATCTGACCTGTAATTTGGTCTCCATGAAGATAGGAAAGGTTTAATGCCACACTGTGAAACATTCCAGACAACGCAATAACATCTACATGGAGAAAAGCGTTTGACAGACTCTCCTCCAGAAAAGTTACACAATTCACTTTTAAATAAAACTAAAATTGAAGCATCATTAAAACAGACATTTGTTGAGTATAACAGCGTTAACAGCTTAAGTACGGTGTAAAATAGTCAGTGCAATGGACCCAGCGCTGAAGAGCTGGAGGCCTATGAGGCAATCAAACTCCACACATGCACAGGATGAGGAATGCTCAGTGAATACTAAAACCACCTTAAATGGCAAAAATGAAAAGTGTGTAACCGAGTGTGAAATTACTTGAAAAATTAGGTGGGTAAGAGTACAGTTTAAATCCTGAGCTTGTCAGTCACAGCGGATCGGCCCGAGGGAAACTTTTCCTCTAATCTCCAACCGCACAGCCAGGTTTAATCACAGCCTGAGTTTAGTTGATAATATTGTAAAACTGGTAGTGTGCGATTAGTTTCTTGTTTTTAAAGTGTGTTATGGTACTGAAGTTGCAGTGAAATTAAGGATGTTTTTTCTGAGCTGATATTTTATATTTGTGTTATAGTTATAGATACCGAAATTAAAAGGACATAAGGAACTTTGGGGACAGGCCGTTGTTCCCGTCCTGCTCCACGGACAGACTCTGGAAGTCATTTGTACCACACGCCACACGGCTACACAGCGCTTCACTATAAATTGAATTACTTACCAATGTTATTATTATATATTGGTGCTGTCTGAAAAAATGAATTTCTTGTGGGATAATAAAGTATGATCCATCTATCTATCCGTCTATCTGGTCTCTATCCCAGAATCTGTCACAGTGCATTTTCAAAGGTTACAAATGGAAGAAAGTAAGCAATAGACTCTATTCATGCTTACGTCACAAACCAGGAAGACGTTTGGAAAGATGTGATGACAACTGTAGTTCCCAACATTGGGCTCGTCGACCGACGACCGAATGTTGGTAAAATGAAGACTGTATACGAATGTGCTGTTTGGAATCATCTTGAATCTGGTGCCCTCGTCTCTTCTAATCGCATGTACCCAGTGCACTCGGAGTCGTGCGTCAGTGGGGAAATGATGAAAACTGGAGGTATGGTGGGAAGTGTTGATGAGCCGAACATAACTGAACGCTACAACAATGTTTAGATGAAGAAAACTGGGATATTTTCTCATTTTTCCTAGATTTTGGCAGACTTACTACCGCAAACAGAGCCCGCTGGAAGTTCTCATTGCATCTTTCCAAACGTCTTCCTGGTTTGTGACGCAAGCGTAAATAGCGTCTATATCGCTGTGGCAGAAAGACTAAGTGAGCGAGGCTACAGTTCCCACGCAAACATTTTCCTCACTGCTGGTTAAAAGTCAGGTACAGGACCCAGATAAACTATAAAATATATACAATTACAAAGCCACAACAACTGCTTGTCTACTGTCCCACTTTAACTGTAGGCTTTTAACTGTATGTTTTAATCATACTTAATTTATGTTGTTATAAGGTGACCTTGGGTGTCCAGAAAGGCGCCAAATAAATAAAATGTATTATTATTATAGTCTCCAATGGAATGTACTTGCTTTGCCTTGAATGTTATAAATATGTAAACAAACTTGGCTATTACAGTGAAAACAGGTTACTGGTGAAGAGAATGGAGAAGCACATAGAAAGAGTTAATGGTTTTTAAAGGTTCTTTTGAGCTATGAAATGCCTATAATTAAATACAATTGAGGCAGATAAGTTTAATACCATACTGTGGAACATCCCGTGAAAAGAAATAACAAGCAGGTATTCCTTCCCCCACATTAGAAGTTACAGAGTGCACCTTTAAGTCATGCTGGAAACTTTTTAATGCTCCTTCTCCTGTTGCTCTCATCTCTAGTATGAGTTGTGCCAGTGGAAATGCGTGTTTGTGGTGCAGACTGCAGGTGTCTGTCCTGGTATTTGTGTCTAACATCTGAAAGCTCTGAAAGCACCTGCAGGACTCACATTTGTGCCACCGATCCATAATTACACGTGAACATGTTTGGGGACAGAGGTAAACAGTGGTTTGGAAAGCAGAAGGCACATTTTAGAGCAATGTCTGATATTTTACCAGAGCTGTGTGTACATGTTTCCTGTGTTGAATATTGAACAGAGAATACGGGCAAAAGTCACCTGGAGATGAGGCAGTTTTGGCAATATAAGCAGATTACATTTTCAGCAGCTGTATCAAATACCACAGATAAAGAATGTGTAAATTAATCATATTTTAATGAAGAGATTCATGGGTGAAATATTGCAGGAAGTGTGAAAACTATTCTCCCTCAAAGAGTGATAAATATCAAAAAGTTTAATTTTAGTCATTTGTGAGTTTAGTTGAGTCTTGGTTAAGTTATAATTTGTCAGTGCGTGAATTTGAATGGAAGCAATTTTAGCTTTAAATTAACTGAACTAACCAGTATATTAAAATGTAACAATATTTTCTGTAGGGCTGGGCGATATGTGGGGGAAGGGGGGGGGGGGGGGGGGGGGTGGGATATTTGATATTATTCATATCATATTGATCTATCTCGATTTTTTGATTCGATCTTCCATCTTATAGAAAGAAGGCTTAAAGAGTAGGGCCCGGCCGATATGGATTTTGTTGCGGCCGATAAAATGGGAGTTGGAGCTGCCAATATATTTATGATGTAAAAATTCACTGTAAATCTTCAGTTTATAAAACTTAGGTTTGGCTCTATTGGATTTTCAGTTGGGTTTATTTAGGCAACATTTATTGTTATTCTGTCGATTTACGTCATATTTAAAAACAGTAGGTCGGCCTAATGGCATTTTTGTATGATATTCTAGCCAGTAAAGAAAGTACGGCAAGTAAACTACCGCTATTAGCTTTTAGCGGTAAGTGCAAGGTAATTAATGATCTGCTAAATGCTGATAATTCACACTTCTATTCACAGCTCATTTCCATATCAGTGCGTGTCCAGTAACATATATACGGCCACTATAGTCACTTTACAGTCAATGTATCGGTCGGGCCCTATTAAAGAGTACAATATATTAAACCCAAATGCAAATTCAAGTTACCATTAGCGGCATAAACATGACAGCGGTAGCGTGCATGCACAAGAGAAACATGTGTGATGTCTGTGCTCTAAATGAGGTCTTAAGTTTCACTCATAAACGGTAAAAGAATAGCCATTTAGAAAGAGGAGAAAAGGTAAGGAGCTGGATCAGAGAAGGAGGGGGGCTGCAGATGGCAGATACAGAAGGAGAGAGACGCTGGAGTTTTAGTCAAATTGTGCAGATTTAAGTCAAAAGATGTAAAGACACACTGTGGCTCAGGCTACTTTCCCTAAATAAGAGCGTAAATCCTCGTCAGCTCCATGCACTCTTACTGCCACAGGATTGGCTGTTGACCCGTTGATTAAAATGCACCTTTATCATCGAGATCATCGACCAAAGTAGAGATTACAGTCTTCTCTATAATTTAATGTGTCTCACCGTTTAAAAATTTTACGATGATTATCTATGTTTTGATTTGTTTGTGTTGTGATTTTATAATTTCTTATTCTGTAAAGCACTTTCAAGTACTTTGTGTACGAATTGTGCTAATATACTTGCCTTGCCTATTGATTTTTGGTACAGCCCTAATTTTTTGTCATACTGCACAGATCTGTTTCTGGGTCAGATGATGTGACAGCATTCTATATGTATTGTGATATCTAGGGTCTAGTCAGTAATAAAAATAAAGAATACATACATTTTCAGGTTTATCAGAAAAGGCATTTCCTATAAAAATATGTTAGCAATGTCTCTTCTCGCTCCTCACCTTGGAGTATGACAGTCACATCTGAAAATCACAAGGAGTCCCCACATGAATCCTTTCAGTCAGTCTCATGCTATTTTGTGTAGTGGTGTTTCGATACATTATATATTTGTTTACTAATATATATGTCAATTATAACCATTTGATTTTCTTGTTTTTTATGATATTTATGACTTAAATTATCCTTACAGAAACATTCGTATGGATGGGAAATGTACTACAAAAACAAGAGTCAAGACTAAACATATCACTAAACATATCAGCATTTCAGTTCTAGGCAGCTAAAATCTGTAGCGATATACTGTATTCATTGAACTACAGGTGTTTTATTGCTCAAAATACGTATTCTTATTGAAAATGAGGTCGCATCTCCACAGATCTGATCAGTAACTTGGTCTGGTGCTGTTACTGGCTTGCATCCTTGGAGATATACATGTTTTATGCCATATTTTAGGAAAATCCAGGCAAAATAATAACATCATCATGGAAACAAAGCAGGTTACACGTAACCTGCAATGTTTCCTGCAGAACATTTGATAGTCAGGGTGGGTGGGGGATAAGGCGGTATCAGACATGTGAAAGTAATCAGAAATATTTATTAAATTTGATTTTATTTTCATTGTTTTATCATTTTTAGCCTTGTGCATTTTAACACTTTTTATTTTTTATTTTTATATATGGTTTTCTGTCTTTTGTTGTGTTAATTTGTCTGTGCAGCACTTTCGAAACTGTCATTCTTATAAAATGTGCTATATAAATAAAGTGGATTGAAATAATTATAATAACCTAGTGATAACTTAACAGAATGCTGCAGTTGCGTAAAAGAGATCCTAAAATTTGATTACTGTTTCAGGCCTGGAAAATAACATTTTCAATTTCCACGATTATTCCAGGATTTCCATGACTGTGGGAAGCCTGAAATAAACTTGTCTTTATACTCAAATAATATTCCCTTTCCACTTTCTTTAAAACCTCCGTCCCGTACCCCTGCTTGAGAAACTGCTTTCTGCTACGTTTTGATTTGTTTCTATTGTGATTTTTTATGTATTTCTTATTCTGTAAAGCACTTTGAATGACTTTGTGTACAAATTGTGTTATACAAATAAACTTGCCTTGCCTTTCTAGGTACTAGTAAGTGTCCCAATCTCACCGTGACTGCTCCTGTCTCTGATGTGGACCCTCCAGCCTTCGTCTCCGCCCGTGTCCCTCTCAGCCTGTAGCTCGGCGTGGATCCTGGACACGGAGGCGGAGTCCAGCGTGACATCACACAACTCTGGAGCGCGTCCCAACCGGAAAATACACGGATTCAAGGCTGGTCTGAACGTGTACAGATCCCGCGCAGAATCCCCCACAGAGGAGCCGATGCGGAGGAGCTGGAAGCAAGGCTGCACCCCAGACAACATGGCTGAAATAATCGTCCAATAGCGTCCTTGGGCAGCCTGAAATTTACAAGCTATCCTCCATTTTGCCCCGAATTTAAATCTTACAAGCTAGCAATTAGAATACATGCATTTGTGTAAAAACAAGCTAAAATGAGTATCAGAAATCAAGCTCAAATGTGAAGGTTACATGTACAAATACCAGGTGTTCCTATCAAGTATGGAAATCTGCTGAGCTGCGTCCCTGCTGTGAATACATGAATGGCTAATGAGGATTCAGACCACTACTCCAGCTGGTGAAGAGTGCAAATGAGATGCTACAGCCCTAAACTACACAGATTAAATACCCCACGGAGAGGAGACGGTGAACCAAGGACTAAAAAATGGAAAAGTTTTGTCAAGCTTGTGTGTGCCAAGTTCCAAATGTGCAATAACTTCAGAGTAGTGTGGTTTGTCGTATAGTTAAAGTAGTGATTGTCATCTTATGTTTTAAGATGTTACGACTTCCAAAATTATAGTAAAAAGTGTCTAGAATACAAATGTGCTGATTAGAAATCAAATCAAGGGGCTCAAAGGAGGAAAGCTTGAAGAGATGCAACGGCAGGAGGCTGTGTCATCTGTGAAAACAGTAACAGAGATGAGTTATTAAAGGTCCTGTATTACACAAAATTGACTTTTGTGAGCTTTAAGTCATGTTGTTATAATGTTGTTACCTCCTGAAAAACATACCTGGAGCTGTGTTTTGTTTGATTCACATGTCTGAGTACACCTTTATTAACAATCTGTCTACATCTACAAATCTTAAAATGCTCTGTTCCACCTTGTGATGTCATGAATGATAGTAGAGACGGGCAATTCCAATCATCTAAATGTTTTTAATGCAAGTATCTGGAGCTTAAAAAAACACAGTAGAGCACTTCCTGTATTACCACAGAACATCACAATGTGGAACAGGGTGTTTTCTATTTGAAAGCACAACTAAATTTGCAGGATGTGTGTGAATGGAACAAAACCGCTCACAACATAACAGGGATCACAAAATACTATGGGCATTTACACTGATATCTAAACGTCCATGTTAATAAAAAGCAATGATAGCTTGAGAAATGCCTTGGATTGCAACACATTTAAGAATATTATGGCATATTCATAAGACAACTGAGACAGGCTACATGCAAAGCCATGTCAGTGCTGGTTTATAATAGTATACGCGGATATGTCCAGTGACAGAGCCGTAATAACCGTCTGACAGACAGGCCGACATTAGACACAATATTCATGCAATTCTCATAACAGTAGGAGTTAAATGTTAAACAAAGTATGTATATTCTTCTGACTCCAAGTGAAAAAACCAGGTTAAATGTGTTATTGCCGTGAGAAGAGTGAACCGCATGCGCTAAATGACCCGGAGCCACACAAAGCCCTAGGCTGCGCAGGTCAGACGCACACCCACGGCACAAACCAATACTTTTACTTTTATCAACAGATCCACTACAACAGACACAATATGCATCTAAAATGAGTTTGGTTCCACAAAAACAAGCCAAAGTCCCGCTGTATAACCCGCAGATGCAGAGTGAATCTCGCTGTGGATAATTACCAGTTGTTACACTGAATGAAACTCCCGGACGGTTCTTACTTGAGTTTCGGGCACAGCTCCGGTTTTAGTTTTACTGCGCAAAAGTCACCATAGAAATCCAACCAGAGGAGATCAATCCTCAGCTTCGGATAAAGTGGGTCCTTTTTGCAGTATTTTCGGCCGTTCTGGAGCAGATTTGAGGCTTGCTCCGCTCGGGAGGAAGTCCTTTGAAATTTGGCGCGCCGCACGGCTCCGCGCAGCGGCTTCCGTACTCTGCGCGGTGCGTCACTTCCGGCCACGCCTGCTCTGGCGCGTGGCCAGGGCGCCTTCTGCAGCTGTTTGTGCAGAGATGTGGGTCAGTGGAGTGTGGAGTCTAGGCCTCCAGGAGCTCATATAACATAGAAGTTACATAAATGGTAATATCAAAGAACCGCGTGTTCTTTTGGTTCATGAGCCCAAAAACTACAAATATCAGACCTGGACCTAGAGTAGATCTAAAAAGGCACTGTAAAGGCTGTATATTGGGAGAGTGACTGTTTGCAGAGTTGAGTCAGTGACCTAAAGCCTCTTTAAGTGCATTGGTTTTTGGACAGGTTGCACTGGTTTTGACAGTAACTGCAACATCCACAACAGGCAGACTGATTGTCCCACTACAATAAAAACACTGGGTCACTTTGTTGAAAATGTTTTTATTTTGGATTCTTCAGTCATTACAGAAAATTAGCTTTAGAAAAGTGTGAAAGATGAACCATAGACTATATGACATGAACATGTATACATAAAATATTAATGTCATCTTGAAGTTTGCATTAGTTGGAGGACTATCGTGATTTCATTTTGAAAGTGAAAGTTTGAGATAAGAAAACTCAGTCGAACAAAGTTGAATGGAAGTTGCATATACCATGTAATGACTAGTTAGATATTTGTTCATGCCAATGAAACCACAAGAGCAATATTTTAAATCAACACAGTAAAAGCATGTATAATATGCACAGACTGGAATGAGCAAAGGTTCAACTTAAACTCATGATATCTGTACAGAAAGGTCCTGTGTAGATTTGTACATCATTTGTCGCTGTCCCACAGGCATTCTACTGGCTGCATGCAGTGGTTACAATCACTACTGAGTGTATACTGAGACAGGAGGAGGCTACAACAGCAGAGGAAGAAAACATGATAAAAAAAAAAACTGAAGCATTAAAGGGATGATTCTGCAAAAAATAACTGTGTATGCTCAAAAAAAATATTTGGCTTTCAAAATCAGCTAATCCACTTAATTTACATTCTTTATGTGTAACTACTGTTTTGTTCAACAGAAACAAACGAATGTATGTGTTTCCTAGCTGTTTTAATTTGTATATTTTTGTTGCTCAAACTACAAATGTGTTAAAAAATAAACCCTGGGCCTTTTCAGCAGGTTTCACACAATAATAAAAATATCTTTACTTTTCAGTCCTGTTCTAAAATGCAGTGAAGTAGAAAGTACAGATACAAATGAAGTAAAAGTAAAAAGTATCCACTGTAAAATGTATTTAAGTTAAGTACAGATACCTAACATTTTTGCTTAAAGGTACAATGTGTGGAGGGTCTGTCAGATGCTTTTCTCCGTGGAGATGTTCCTGTTTTGTCTGGAAAGTTTCACAGTATTAAACCTTTCTATCGTCTAATACAGGTCAGATCTGTGGAGAGGCAGCCCTGCTAACAATCCTGAAATTTAAAAAATGTAAGGTTGAGCAGTTTAATGTCATATTGTGGAAAATTTCAGGCAGAGGAATGACATATCCATAGAAAAAAGTAGGTGCCTGACCTCCAAAACCAAACCAAAAAATCACATTTCACCACTGATGTCCCAAAT
Organism: Odontamblyopus lacepedii; assembly: GCA_034769755.1. Lineage (NCBI taxonomy): Eukaryota > Metazoa > Chordata > Actinopteri > Gobiiformes > Gobiidae > Odontamblyopus > Odontamblyopus lacepedii. The sequence goes on from CM068362.1 coordinate 11,644,283, forward strand.
TTTTCAAGATGAGATTACCAAACCCAGTGATATTAATTACAGAGAGCAATTATCCTCTTCTGACTAAATAATTAACTGCAAGTACTGTGGAAAAGCACCACGGAGAAACATTTTAATCAGTTCAAGATTCACAACTTTGCATGTTAGACACAAATTTCCAACGCAGCCGCGGAGCAGCTCAGTGCCACCAACATCATTCCATGCTTATTTATGATATTTGGATTAACACTAGGTTGAATGGAGCGCAAGTGAAGGGGGGGGTTTGATTGAAATTGCCTCTTCTTCTTCTCTTTTCTTCTCACACTCAGAGAAAGCAGTACTTGGGCGATAGGAGTGTGTAATGGAACAGAAAATATCAGATGGAGTTTGAATGGGGCCAAATGAAGTTCTGTGGTGAAGCCAGGGTCGAGTCCATCTTCAGTGTCACAAAGGGCCCTCGAAGTAAGAACACGATTCTCGCACACGAAAAGGTCAAACAAGTTCTGGACTTTTTATTCTTATTCAACTCCTGTAAAACTTGGATAGCACCGTCTTGTCTCCATGCAAAGCTGTGAATATAAAACGGGATTCTTTCAGTAAAAATGTTTGTGAAGAATGATTTCTCTCAGCCCATTCTTTAGTATTACAATCTCATAGATATAGAACAGTAGATCTCACGTTCAGCCTCTTGGCATCTGTTAATACTGCCAAAATCTTGGTACAGGGTCTTCATTGTCTAAGGCATAGATCTCCAACCTGTAGCTCCCCCCCCCCCTTCTAAGTAGCTCGCCATGGGATTTAGGAATTACACATATTGTGCTGAATAAGTACAATTTGATTATCTAAGTGCATATTACCATTGTACATGTATCATTTTGTGCACTAATAAACTGATAATGTTTTAAAGGCATCTAACTGTACCTCATCTAAGGCTATTTATGTATATATAAGACTTATAAATACTCTGTGTCTTACGACTGCTGAAACTAGTTGCTCTCTGGGATTTTCGTTTTGTAAAGTTAGCTCACCGGAGGAAAAAGGTTGGAGACCCCTGGTCTAAGGTAAAGTTTTTCACAGTATCAGCAAGCAAAGACACCAGACGAAATTTAAGAACGGTTTAATTTAAGATTTAATTTTGTAGGCCTATGATACTAAATGTTGTGTTTTGAACCCAGGAACTACAGTAACTAAACCTGGACTGAACCAGAGCTGAACTAGGACTAAACCAGAGCTGAACCAGGACTGAATAGGACTGAACAGAACAAGACCAAACCAGGACTGAACCAGGAATAAACCAGGAATAAAACAGGGACTAAATCAGGACTAAACCAGGACCAATCAAGAGCTTAACCAGAACTGAACCTGGACTAAACCAGGACTGAACCAGGTCTGAACTAGATCTAAACCAGCCACACAATGCTAGTTGGTCTGTGGGAAACACTGATATCGCCTTGTTCCCAACTGATGTTCATTCATTTAAAGCAGCGTTAACCTGTACCAAGATGGCGGCTTTGGCGGTCGTCTATGCGAGATCTACAGTTCTACATCTATATTACAATCTGATGTCCCTCTAGTGGGCTTTAATAGTATTGCAGAGGAAAAGCAATCAAATGTTCTGTATAAAATTGACTTTCGTGTCATTATTATTATGTAAATATGTCTCGTTTGTTTTGTAAAGTGTGTCCTGAAAAGCACTTTATAAATAAAATGTATAAGTATTTTATTAAAGTACAAATGAACAACTCTGAGCTAGACTCTTAAAGGTGCATTGCACAACTTTTCTGTTGGAGGCTCCGCTGTAGAGAACAAAAGCTTTTCAGAAATATTTGTGTGCATAGGATAGAACTCTGTGCATATTTGGGAAATCTGTGCATATTTGGCTGTAGTTGAGCATAAAAGAAATATTCGTAAACTCTCAAAATGAGTCCAGTTGTAAATAAAATGTCTTGTGTCAATCACGAAATGAAAATTTACAATTACACTTTCTTCATTACGAATACGAATTCACAGATGTGACTCCACTGTCAAAAATACATCATCACTTCACAGGCATTATTTATTGAGCAGAAGAAACATTGATCGAGATGCCGGACTTTTGCGTTGCATACGGACTGAACAAGAACTGAACCAGGACTGATCCCAGAATTGAACCAGGAGGACTAAACAGGACTGAACTAGAACTAAACCAGGACTGATCCCAGGATTGAACCAGGAGGACTAAACCAGGGCTGAATCAGGACTGAATCAGGACTAAAACAGGACTAAAACAGAACTAAACCAAGACTAAACCTTCCCTAAACCAGGACTAAACCAGAACGGAACCAGGACCGAACCAGGACTGATCCCATGATTGAACCAGGAGGACTAAACCAGGACTAAAACAGAACTAAATCCGGACTGATTGAACTATCCATCCATCCATCCATCCATCTTCTCCCGCTTAATCCGGCTGGGTCGCGGGGGCAGCGTGTTGCCCAATACTCATAGCACCTGACCCCCCCTATGAACCCCTCTGCAGGTGGTGAGCCCACAGGAGGCTGATTGAACTAGGAGGACTAAATCAGGACTAAACCAGAACTAAAACAAAACTAAACCACGACGAAACCACGACTAAACCAGAACTAAACCAGAACTAAACCAGAACTGATCCTAGGATTGAACTAGGAGGACTACACCAGGGCTAAACCATAACTAAAACAGGAATAAACCAGGTCAAAACTAGCTTCAAACATTTCCATTTCACATCTATTCATTACAAGTGTTTCAATTGCTCAAAAATACAATAATTCCTTCTGTGAATAGGGGCGACTCTCAACAGATCTGAACTGTAATGTAGCGTACTGCTGTAACCTGCTTGTCTCCCTCATAATAGACAGGTTTAATCTATACTGTGGAACATTCTAGACAAAGCAATGACATCTCCATGGAGACGAACAGGCAGCGGACCTCCAGAACAAGTTACACAGTGCACCTTTAATGTATCTAAATGTTCTCCCTACTTTCCATTAGCTATTCTACCAAACAAGCAGATACATGGACATCTTATCTATCTATATAACAATAAAAATGTCTCTAAATCAGACTGAAAATAACAATAAATACATAAATAAATCGTTTTTAAAGTAATTTTGCTACCATTTGGCATCCATTTTGGCGTGCAGTGGTAAGAGCTAAAACTTTAAAACTCTACTTTCACACAGTACAATGCTACCCTGATGCGTTCCTTCTCTAAAATGACATCAATAAGTAAAATTTAGCCATGTTAGTGATGAACAATAGTGGCATTACTGTAGAAAAGATCATTATTGTGGTATACACATGTAAACACTGTACCATGGCAACACTACACTATCTGCAAGCTATGAACATGTCAGTAAAGGGTTATTAAAGAATAAATGCAGTGTCTGGGTATAAAATCTTGCATAAGCTTGGCCATTATATAAATATACTTTGCACTATACACATGCAAAAACTATTATTATTGTATTTACAACGATGGGGAATGTTGTGATTTGGTGATTCAACGTTTATACTTTTTTCAGTGCTATTTCAGTAATAATATTGCTTAAGTTTCATTCAAAAGTTTCTACCGTTTTGTCAATCCCTGAAGTTAGAATTTTGATTTTACATTTACAACAGGTTATCGCGTATGCGCGCATTCACACAAGCACTTCCATAGAGTATATACAGTAACATGCAAGTTTCAGTTCTGTTTATATTAATAATAGTGGTCAAATTTACCAGTTTTCCTGAAATGCCATTGAACTAGTCATTTTTTGCAGATATCTGACTTATTTACAGTAGCTGCGTGTATTTCGTATCCTTGAATTAAAACATTTTACAAGTCCAGAGCCAAAACTTTGACCGCACCGTGACATTAAAGGTGCAACTTTTCTGGTGGAGGGTCTGTCAAATGTTTTTTCTCAATGAAGATGTTCTTGCTTTGTTGATAATGTTTCACAATATGGCATTAAACCTTTCTATCTTGATGAAGACCAAATCAGGCCAAGTTATAGGTCAGATCTGTGGAGAGGTGCCCCCCTTCACAGTCAGAATGCCTTTTTTTATTTTATTTTTAGGTGTTTTTGAGCTATAAAACCACCTATAATTGAATAAATGTAAGGTAGAGCTGTTTAATGTCATATTGTGGAACATTCCAGGCAAAGAAATATTATATATCAATAGAAACAAGCAGGTGACGGACCCCCAACCAAAAAGTTACATAGTGCACCTTTAAATTAAAATGATTTTCTGATTGAAGGACCATCACCTGCTTATCTCCATGGAGATGTTACTTAAATTGTTAATTAAATGTCCCGCAGTGTGGCACTTGCAATTATTCACATACAGTTGTTTCTATTTTATTGCTCAAACACAACTCTACACTGGAAAAAAACAATATCTAGGTAAGTTAAATGACTTAAATTAAGAACATTTGAGTTGAAGTGAAATTTTCTGCCAGTGGAATAAGTGTTTTTTCTTAATTCAAGCAACATTTGATTTTATTTCTTATTTTAAGTGCAAAAAGTTTTAAGTTAAAAAGTTTAAAGTTAAAAATTTTAAGTGTAACAAGATGTATTTTCTTATTTTAAGTACAAAAATCTTACTGCACTGGCAGATAATTTTACTTGTCAAATGAAATTTACTCAAATCACGGTAAAACTTTCTTAATCCAAGTCATTTTATCTTAACTAGATTTTTTTTTTTGCAGTATAAAGACATATATTACTGTGAGCTGGCTTGCCTCTCCATAGATGTGACGTTGATCTTGGTCTGGTGTTGGCACCTGATTATCACTAGGCAAAGCAATGCCATCGCCATGGAGACAAGCAGGGGGCAGATCCATCAGCAAAAATTTTACTCTGATCTGGCCAAGATTTAAAACTTATATCAGGTTATTCATCTTGTTTTCAGATTTATTATCTACTTACTTGTGCTGAAACTGCTTCATTCTAGTCTCAAGGTAGTATATTTTAATGATAACTTGTCAAGTAAAATAATCTTGCTGCATGGACAGATAATTTCACTACTTTTAAATAGATTTAAGTGTTTATATCTTAAATTTTGGCCAAGGTTTTTTCCAGTGTACACAGTGCCATAACCTGCTTGGTACTGTAGGTATAATCCATGTTATACTGTGGAACATTCTAGACAAAGCAATAACATTTCCATGGAGACACGAAGGTGGCGGACCCTCCACTAGAAATGTTACGCAGTGCACCTTTACATTTGCCCTTTGCGTTTGACCCATTCTTTGTAGTTTGTTGGCTTGTTTGCCTTTTTTACTTGTATATCAGTGGTTAACACATATAAAAAAGGCTCACCCAGTTTGTAAATCTAACCCACAACCTGCTTTCAGTGACCGGCACGTCTGAACTTTTAACCATACTAAAGTTTTGTGCTTGTCTTAACAAACAGTACTATTGTACGCTTGTGTCGGGTTACTCTCAGGGTGAATTAAACAGCCTCTTCTTTGACATCATTTGTTTCGGTGCGAGGTAGCCATTTTGCGGGCGGCTTTCAATAACAGGGAATGGGACCCCAGGGACAGCATAGACCTGATGCTCTCTAATGCAGGTCAGCTATTGAGCTGACAGCAAAAACAGAGTAAAGTAATGGGCCAGCGCACAGACTGTACTCCCTGTGAAAGCTGGTTGCAATGGAAGAATAAACTGGTGTGTGTTTTCTACTATTACTACTAGAAATACCAAAATATGAGGTTTATAATCATACGAGTCATTGAAGAGCTCCCCAAATAGTCAATTTCACAAACAAAAAAGATCAAATTTGGCATCTAAACTCGTCATTTTTCCAGCAAAATGTGTTGTATTGTCTAGACACTATTATAAACATACTAAAATCAAAATAAATATAGCACTTCCTGGTACATAGCATTTCCAATTCAACCACAAAGGGTCGCAATACAGTAGCGCCCTTTGTGTCAGCCCAACACGCAAATAAATGAGTGTTTATATAAGGATGGAAAGGCATGAGACTTAAAGGTGCACTGTGTAACTTTCTGGTTGGGGGGCCATTGCCTGCTTGTTTCTATGGTTATGTCATGGCTCTGCCTGGAATGTTCCACAGTGTGACTTTAAACAGCTCTACATTGCATTTACTAAATTACAGGTGGTTTTCTAGCTAAAAATACCTAGAAAAAAACAGGCATTCTGACTGTGGAGCTGCCTCTCCACAGATCTGACCTGTAACTTGGTCTGGTTTGGTCATCATGATGATAGAAAGGTTTAATGCCACAGTGTGAAACATTCCAGAAAAAGCAATAACATCTCCATGGCGACAAGCAAGTAGCGCAGTGCACCTTTAAACTGAAAGTAATGTAGAAGTCGCTCCAAAACACATTATTAACTACAAACCTGAAAAAGCCGTGGGGCACAAAAAGTACAAAATAATTAAAATTCTTTTATTACTGTTATTAATAAAGGCTTTTCATTAGATTGTACTTTTTGAGTTCCTCGGTCTTTTCAAAGTTTTTCAACAAACAAAAGCCAATTTTGTACAATCATTGCACATCCAAGTAGCACTCCTGCCCTCTAATGTTTTACACATTATTAATAACTTGTTGTAGAAAATATTCAGATTCTTGGGCCTAAGTTTGCAGCATTTTATCCATGTTAAAACTTTCAAATAAATGCATTCCTGTCTTGCCAAAAAAGCCCATTAGATATAGTTTTAATTAAGACTTCTTTCTTAACGAGTTTCAAAAAGAAGCCAACTATTTCTCCTTTCATAATAATACATTTGGCATGTACTGAGCATAGCGAGTCCAAATTAATTTGTTTCTAACAAAATAAAACACAGAAATAATTAACCGTTGTGACAATTGCAACCAAATTCCTGAGTTAGCTCCTGAAAGTGTGTTAAGTTTGTTATATACTGCACATCATGACATCTTAAAAATCACATTACAGAGGTGGGTGGTACTTTTACTCTAGTACCTTTATTATTTTTTTTATAAAATTGTACTTCTTGGTAGTTTTTAAACACAATACTTTTACTCACACCTGAGTAACATATTATTTACACTGTAACCGGACTCTTACGTGAGTTGACTTATGGTTTCTTTTCCTTTTATGTTAATGATATTGTGCATTACTTAATATTTTGTCCTTCCAATTACATCAACTTCAAATTCTAAATCAGATGTTAAGTCCAGACATTTCTTTGTACCCTTAAAAGTACTTTATTACTCTTACTTAAAGGTGCACTGCGCAACTTTTCTGGTCCATCTAGCATTTATTTCTTCATTACGGGTGTTTCTATTGCTCAAAAATACAATACCATATTAATATAAGTCGCACTTTTTGGGGGAAATTTATTTTATAAAATCAGAGACCAAGAACAAACATTTCATCTTGAAAGGCGAGTTATAGAAGTTATAGTAATAAAAACAACCCAATAGAGAACAATCCATGTATCATTTGTTCATTTGTTTTTCAATATAGAACCAAAAATAAGAAAACGAAAAAACAACTCTTTTCTTTATTATTGGTCTCTAAAACCAAAATGAAAAAACTGATGATTTGTTTTTCATTTTTGATTCATATATACGATTCATATATTTGGTTTATGGACTGTCAGTGTGAAAAATGTAGTCACAGGACCACCCAAACCCTGAAAAAAAGTGCAACTTATAGTCTCAAAAATACAATAATACCTTATGTGAATGGGGCGCTTCTCCACTAGAAAAGCTACACAGTCCACCTTTAAGTCATTTCTTGGACCACTATTTTTTACTCCCACTTGAGTGATATTACGTTGAAGTAAAAGTGCTTTTTTCTGACTACTTTCCCCACCTCTGCACTCAAACTTTGTGGAAAATCCAGTTGCAAACGTAGCTAAACCTTTCTATTATCCTGTATTAGCACCATTGATCCATCTCTACTGTCCTCTCTCTCTCGCCGTAGCTTTGATGGATGAACGCCGCTAGTTTTGAATGCGTCGTCCCCTCACATTATTATCATTTGTCAGCCTGATCCCGCTGGGGCTAAGGACTGAGGTGCTACCAAAGATGGATGGAACTTTTTCTTTTTCAATCTCTTCATTTTTGGTAAACCACCGTGCAACAAAAATCACTGCGGTAGAGATAAAAATTAATGGAGGGACTGAAATACGAGGGTTTTAATCATGCAAGACGTTGAAGAGCTCCCCAAATAGTCAATTTCTGCAACATAAAAGATCAAATTTGGCATCTAGACTAATCATTTTTCTGGCAAAGTGCATTGTATTGTCTAGACGCTATTACAAACAGACAGGTTTTGAGACACTGGCGACTGAAACCGAAATAAATATAGCAGTTCCTCCACTTGGCCAGCCTCTGGTACCTGGGGCGTGCGTTCTTGGCGTGTATCATTACCGTGAGTGGCATTTGACAGTTTGTTTGGGCAAGATCATCCGGTATGACAGGTGCTGACACGTGCTGACAGGTGAGGTGTGTGTGTGGGGGAAATACAGAAAAAAGAGTGAGACAGGTTTTGTTTGTTTCGAGATCCCCCACGTGAATGAAAACCGAGATAGCGCCAAGATCGATGAAGCGGAAGGGTTTGTGACATGCTTGTACAGTTCTTAATAGAGTTTGTGTGGATAGAAATACAATAATAGCTTGTGCCATTTTGTTGTTATAGTGATGGCAGGGGGAGATTTTCCAACCAAGATAGGTTCTGTTTTTATTTCTCTACATCACTGACTCCTCGGAGCTCTAGCCAGCCAACCGTCTTTTGTTTAATACCATGTTTTTAAGTACAGTCTTGTGCTGTTTTGGCATTCTTTATTCCTTGGCCCATTGATTTGCATGCATTTGTGTATTCTAATGTCTAAATTCGATTGTTTACTTAATTGAATGCATGCAATGTCTATAGTAATAAGTGTTGGGAATTCTTTTTTTACGTCAAAATTTTCAGTGCATATAGTAGTTTGGCAAGACTTCAACGATTCTTGTTTTTTTCTGTTTTGTTTCCGTAACTTGAGATCTTTTCATATTTAATCTCCTTGCATTCTCCTTACATTCAAATGCGACGATGGAGGGGCATGGTTAAGGTCCTCATTATGCAGAACCGTCATTTTGATTTCACGATTTGAAGTTTGATGAAGTTTCGGATGCATTTACATTCAGGTGCTTTGGGTCGTGTCATTTTGTACCACCACATCTCCACTCTCATCGCCTCCCTTGGACGGCTCCGTGGTTCCCCTGGACGCTGCTCTGGGAGACGCTGCCCCCTGCTGGCTGCCGTCTGGCGTCGCGACCGCAAAAGAGCGCGGGTTGGAGGCGGGGCTGGCGCTCAGGATGGAGTCTGGCGTCCGGGTGGCGCTGAGCTCTCCGTTGGCAACGGTGAGGTCGGGGCTGTTGTTGGGGACTTCGCTGATGGCGGTGGGGGAGACGGCGTTGAGCAGGGGCTTGTGGGAGGCGTAGGTCAGACCCCCATCCGTGTCGCTGTCCAGGGGGAGGCCGGAGCTGTTGAACTCTACCCCAGAATCACTCATCTCCATCAGGTTGTTGTCCGAAGGCAGAGTCTGGTAACGACCGGGTTTGGAGACCTCCAGACCCTAAAGAGGCAAAGTAAATATCAAGGACATTTGAAAAACCCACAGCTGACAAAATAATTTAAATAGTTTTAGTCTTAAAGGGGAACTCCAGCACGTTTGAAGCTAAAGTCTATTGCTAGAGGTGGTTGAATACTGTCAAAATGCAAAAAGATGCACAGATCAGTGTTTTCTAGGTGGAGATCTCGCTGTGGTAGTGAGTCTGTCAAGGCAACAAACTAACGTAGTGATCAGGGCAAGGTCTTAACTGCCACGTAAAACGCCAATTTGCTTCACACTGAACACTCTTTGCTTAACACCACTGTCTAACCCATCTTACAACAGCCACGAGTCTAACAAACAACGCTCTGCCTGGCTCACTCATTAGTTTCTGGAAATGTTATAAAACAACTTTAAAAGCAGCATTACACTTACCTTTGTCGATTTCCCACTGCGCATGCGAAAGCCCAAAAGACTCGATTGCTGACTGGCAGTGAAGAAGAGTAGAAACTGGAAGTTGTTGAAAGAAAATGGTTCGGGAATGTATTTTTTAGCGTTTTTCAAAAAATATAATTCACTTGTAAATAAATGGGATTACAAACAACATACGCAATCGAGTCTTTTGGGCTTTCGCATGCGCAGTGGGAAATCGACAAAGGTAAGGCATCTGCTCGTGTCCATGGTGATGTTATTGTTTTGCCTGGAATGTTCCACAGGATGACATTAATCAGCGCTACTTTACGTGTATTTAATTACAGGTGGTTTTATAGCTCAAAAATACCTAGAAAAAACATGTACTCTGACTGTGAGCGGGGTCGCCGCTCCACAGATCTGACCTGTAACTTATTCTGGTTTGGTCTCCATGAAGATACAAAGGTTTAATGCCATACTGTGAAACATTCCAGATAAAGCAATAACAACTCCACAAAGAAAAGCTTTTGACGGACCAGAAAAGTTACACAGTGCACCTTTAAAATACCTATGACAGGTTAGACGACTGATTTTACTTTATTATATTTAAGATTAAGAGGAGGAGAGGACGAGTGGAGAGGACGGGAGGAGAGAAGGAGAGGAAGAAATGGAGATTGAGGTCAGTGTAAAAACAGCATGAATAATTTACGCTGTTTCTACTTTATTTATAGATTTACGTTTCACTTCATGGACATGGGGAATAGAGCTTTAATATCTTATATAATTTTACAAGAGATTATAGATTTCAAACTGGAATTACTCCACTGCCAAAAAGTGAATACAGAATAAAATATATTTAAGTAGTTTTTGCAAGAACTACTTAATTCATGGACCTCAATTTTCACATCACAGTATTGTCGATGTATAAAAATGCAATCTGACTTTTTTGTTTGGTTGATTGATACTAAAGGAAAATATCCACACTCAACACCAACTCTGATTCTAAAGTGATAAAAACATATTATTACCAGTACTATTTTTAGATAATAAAACATAATAGATTATTTAAAGGTCCTATATTACACAAAATTGACTCTTGTAATGTTACCTCATCAAAAACATACCTGGAGTTGTGTTTTGTTTCATTCACACACGTTTGAGTAAGCCTTAATTATTAGTCTGTCTAGATCCCCAAAACTCAAAACGCGCTGCTCCACCTTGTGATGTTAGGAAGTGGTAGTTTTCAAGTTAAAAGCTATCCCTTTTTACCTCTTGATCAGTAGAAAGTGGCAATTGACTATTATCACAGCGGCAGGAAGTGCCACAATGTTGAGTCGCGCAACTTCTGGTCAACACTTTTTTATGGCAAAATACCTGTGGAAAAATGTTACATATTTTTGACCCGCTTCATAGATCTGCCCCAACATGAAATCTTCATCCAACAAGGTCGACAAAGAACATATTCTGTCCATGAAGAATTTATCCATAACTATCAAGGTAAGAAAGACGAAAACTTAAGGCGAACAATGACGAGCATTAGTGAACTACTCCTCAGCAAAACTACTATACTAATGCTCGTCATTGTTCGCCTTAAGTTTTCGTCTTTCTTACCTTGATAGTTATGGATAAATTCTTCATGGACAGAATATGTTCTTTGTCGACCTTGTTGGATGAAGATTTCATGTTGGGGCAGATTTATGAAAATAAGTATGTAAAAGTAAAAATAAGTTAAAAAAATATGTAACATTTTTCCACAGGTATTTTGCCACAGAAAAGCATTGACCAGAAGTTGTGACTCAACATGGCAGCACTTCCTGCTGTTGTGATAATAGTCCATTACAGGGCTGAAATCATCCAAATGAGTGTTTTCAGTTTGAGAGAAGAACTTAGTCTAAATATACAGGGTTTGTGTGTTAAACATGTGTGAATATGTGGCCATACCGGCTTGTCAAAAGCCTTATCCCGTCAGATCTCAGAAGCTAAGCAGGGCCGGGCCTGGTTAGTACTTGGATGGGAGACCACTGGAAATTCCAGGTGCCACAGTGGGGCACCAGTGGCAAAAACTGTCGTAGTGTCCTTAGGCAAGGCACATCACCCACATTGCCTAGTATGAAAGTGGTGTGTGCGTAAATGGTGGTGGTGGTCGGAGGGGCCGATGGCGCAGATTGGCAGCCTCGCTTCCGTCAGTCTGCCCCAGGGCAGCTGTGGCTAGAATAGTAGTTTACCACCACCGGGTATGGAGTGAATGAATAATGCTCTGTGAAGTCTGTGTCTTTGAGTGTCCTGAAAAGCGCTATATAAAACTGATGATAAAATATACATTATAGAATATATTATAATGTTATCTTATCTCCACCTTGGACATTGTACTAGATTAATAGATTAGCCTTCCTTTCCGTTTCAATATGACTGCGTAGGTTGTGCTATATTTTCCAGTGCCCAGGTTCAGTGCTTGAGCTTGTCTGGTTCTTGATTACATTTGCAGTGACATTTTACAGGTCACATTTACACACTCAGTCCTTAAACACTAAAATGGTTGCCTGTGTTTTTATTTATTGTTTGGGGTCGTTCATAGCTGAATCTCTTGTTTTCAATCACAGACCTCGGTAGCACATGTAATAAATCTGGAGTAAATATCCTTCATAAACAACATCAGTAAGCATGAACAGGGGTTAGTAATGAAAGTCTAATACTTAAAATAAAATAGACTTTAAAATACTACTAAGAATACATTGGAAATTCTCTATTCTTAGTATTCTAAATATGACTGTGGGTCAGTATATTTTAGATTAAAGGTGCACTGTGGAACCTTTCTAGAGGTGGTAGTGGGGAGGGGGTGATGGTCTCTACATTATTGCTTTGCCTAAAATGTTTCACAGTGTAGCATTAAAGTTATCTAATTCATTGGAGACATGGAGGTAACACCGCAAGGCCAAGTTACAGGTCAGATCTATGCAGAGGCGACCAAAGTTACAGTAAGAATTAGGGCTGTCAACGTTAACGTGTTAAAGCATGCTATTAATCACAAAAAATATCACACTGTAATGTTTTTTTAACGCAGATTAATCACACAATTTTTTCTCCTCGGAGCATGTGCAGATGGTGATCTGAAAGGCAGCGCAGGTTATTAGGTCAGTGATCAGGTCTGTCCATACAAGGATGTGAAGATAACAGATGAGACTGTGACTGGTGATCAACAGCAAATTTCTTTTTTTTTTAAATGCCCGACGGGACTTTAGATAAAACTATGGTAGCTTGCATATATTGCAGTGATGAACTCTCTTTCCACAGAAGCACAACAAGTTTAAAATACCATCTTAAAGCAAAAAACGTGTTTGAATCAGCGGCAGCAATGACGCTACTTGTGCACCAACAAGCCGAACACGATAAACAACATTGGTGGAGTGCACCCGCGGCAATGATGTCAACAAAACTAGCAATAGAAAAATGTCAATAATATAACTTTTTGATAATAAATTCCCTCCTGTGGGCTCACCACTCACAGAGGGGTTCATAGGGGGGGTCAGGTGCTATGAGGATTGGGCACCAAGCTGCCCCCACGACCCAGCCGGATTAAGCAGGAGAACATGGATGTAAGGATGGATAATAAATTGCATTTTTGTCAAAATATTTTGGTCTTTTTTTGAAGAATAATTAACTGTGATTAATCGTGATTAACAAAATTCTAAAGTGTGATTAATCTGATTTTAAAAATTAATCATTTCACAGCACTAGTAAGAATGCATGTTTTCAATGGATTAGTTTAGCAATAAAAATACAGCTGTGATCAAATAAATGCTCGTTTAAAGGAGACTTATTGTGCTTGTGTCTGCTGTATAGTTATAATCTATGACACCCGTGGACCAATTTGTTATAATTTGGACATTTTAAATCACAACATTCATCTAAAACAACTTAATAAAAGAAACAAATGCATTGACTTCTACATTAGAACACGGATAGATAAATGCAGATCTGGCTAGAGCAGACCTGGGCATTATTCAGCTCCTGGGCCACATACCTTGGTCCTTTGGTTTCAATTCAATTCAGGTCAATTCAAGTTTATTTATATATCACATTTAAAACAACTTCAGATGACCAAAGTGCTTCACATAAAAGTTAAAAGAATGAAGGAACACATACATATTCATATAAACAGATAACACAATGTGAAAACTAATAAAAGTTGACTCTGACCGGCCCATTTAAGCTACTTTGGAATTACAAAATTACCTCATTTACCTCATGCATGGACTAAAGCTGCATTGCTTTTATTTTAGAGGTGTTTTTTTATGACATTTATAGTAAGGCAGCTTTACTTTTTCATTGCTTAGTCATAACATGAACTCTTACCAGTCTGACCAGCACGTCAAAACAATATTATTTACTGCTTTTTATAAAGAAGTACAATTAATATTATGCAGAACTGAGTTAAACATTTTGGCCCGGTCCTCCACACTATTTTCTGTTTCTCATGTGGTCCCATGGAAAAAATAATTCACCGCCCCTGCACTAGAGTAGCAGTTTCTTTTTCATTTGTTACAAATTAAGAAGCGACACTGACAAATCCTATGCGCGTCATCAATTAAGAAAAATAAATTGCAGCAAAAATGGAGGTTGACTGGCGATATGGGACCTGGAAATTAAGCTATTAAACACTCAAACATGCACAAATCACTCCAAATACGACTTTGGGTACGTAAATGGTGATGTGAAACAACTATAACATGGTCAAAATCTCTCAAAAGTCGATTTTGCAGAATAAGTCTCCGTGGCAAAGCAATGGCATCTCCATGGAGACAAGCAGAAGTTACATAGTGCTCTTTTTGGTTGTATGCCAGAGATATTACACTTGATTTATTTCTGTCCGTTTCATAAATAAATTATGTGCTAATGCGTAAGGCAAATCATATCACGTCAAGTGTTTTTTTCCAACCCTCTGTTACGTAAGAGTGGAGTGGGAAATACACTAAGATGTAATTTGACCCTGCAAAGATCAGTCAATCAGGAGAGATTCACGTCACTCTTCTCTGTTTAACAAAGCTCTACGCTCAAATCCAAGGGTTTCAGAATGTTGAAAATTTAGAGCTGTTACCATATAATATATTAAAAAGAAAGAGAGGCATATTGGATTCATAACCTCCACACTTTAGCTCCAAAACGTCTTAATGATGACTTTAATTTTAGCATTTTCTTGTGAGTATCAGGCAATTATTATGTTATTCGCCTATATATATATATATATATATATGTGTGTGTGTGTGTGTGTGTGTGTGTGTGTGTGTGTGTGTATATATATATATATAGCCATCTTTATATATATAAAGATGGATAGATAGATAGATAGATAGATAGATAGATAGATAGATAGATATAGATATAGATATATAGAATAGATATATAGATATAGATAAGTATATAGCACGCCAGTTTTACTCCATAGTTGAGTGAATATATACAATGTCTATATGTATTCAGATATGGTTCAGTTTTGTTTTTCAATTATTTTATATTATTATTATTATTATTATTATTATTATTATTATTATTATTATTATTATTATTATTATTATTATTATTATTATTATTATTACACTGTATGTGTGTTGATATGTCCTAATAAATCTCACAATTTGCCCTTAAAACAGTGTGCGGGATTATTCTCTCTGGTCTAGAGTGGTTACTAAGTTATTACAGGGTATCCCCAGGTTTGATTACCCCAAATATAAGACTTTTTAAATGACCTTTTTAAGAGCAATTAAATGAAAATGAGACCAACATCGCACCCATTATGTGGGAAAAAAACATCAGACATAATTATTAATAATGACCATTACTCACTGCTCTAAAAAACAAAAAATACTTTTATTATAAAATCTCATTCAGAACTCATTTATAGTCATATGCATTGCTTGTAAAATGGCCAAAAAATCATTTATAACATTCTAACAAGACAAACTAAGCTTTCACATTGTCTTGTCACTTTGCACTGCAGCCCGGTTGAGTGTACAAAAAAATAGGCTAATGAAATTTAAGACCTATGTGAAAAAAATAAGACTTGGACAACATAATTGAAGACTTTTTAAGGCCTTAATTTAAGGAACATGACATTTAAGACCTTTTCAAGACTTTTAAGACCCCGCAGCTACCCTGTATTATATATTTTGAATGGTCAACTGAGTAAGTGACAGCTGGATTAACCAATCACAGTGAAGGTATTCAACGTCTGGGGACCACACAACTAACATAGTGTCTTAAAGGTGCACTGTGAAACTTTTCTGGACACCTGCTTGTCTCCATGGTGATGTTATTGTTTCGTCTGGAATGTCTTGGTATGGCATTAAACATATCCATCTTGCAATAACATGGGTTTTTACTGACCTAAAAACTCACAATCTTGCATTCTTACTGTGGGTGGGCTCACCTCTCCACAGATCTGACATTTAACTTGGCGCTTTGCTGTCTCCGTAGCGATAAATAAGTATAATGCCATAGTGTGGAACATTCCAGACAATATTTCAATGGAGACGGAAGACAGGAGGGACTTTAAATACCTCTTATAGACAAATTTATAAGTGTACAGAAATAAAACCTATAATAAAAAATACTAATATATACTTTTTTCTGTAATATAATCCTTTACTGACCTTGATGGTGACCTCTGTGCTCTCTGAGGGCTGATCACACATGGACTGCATAAGGGACTCCTCCGTGAAGCGCGTGTAGGCCTCATGCACCACCTGAACATAACAATATACAATAACATACAAAATACAGGCAGGGACAACATCTACGCATGTTAAAACACAGCAAAAACACTGGACAGTTTTTGCTATGGACACAAGAAATACACACACAACACTTATTACAATGTAGACAAAAAAATTACTTTAGATTTGAGGTTGAGATGAGTCAAAGCTGTGAGGAACCTAAAGGTCACTGAGTCTAAGTAGGGCTGGTGGTACTTTTAAAGCGACCATCTGACATGTTTTTTCACCAGTAGAGGGCAGATGTGAAACTTGACTCCTTCTGTTCTCTCCTCGATTCTCCATTTTTTAGCTGTCAATCCATATTATAAGTAAAAGGATTCAGAAGGTGGACAGATGAAATTGTAAAATTGTATTTGTCTTACAGTGAGTTTATATTGTTGCAACTACACAAGCACAGGGACTGCAGCAAAGGATGTTTGACATGCCACATAATCCTGAATTTGACATTAAAACCAATAAACACATATGTTCACATTGCAAAAAACAAAATTGAGTCAAGTTAAGATGACTTAAATTAAGAAAGTTGTACCATGAAAAATAAAATTATCTGCCAGTGGAACAAGACTGTTTGTACTTAAAATATGAAAATACAGTTAAAATAAGGAAAACAACAACTCTGCACTTAAAATAAGAAATTAAATCAAATGTTGCTTGAATTAAGAAAAAAACACTTATTCCACTGGCAGATAATTTTACTTGTCAAGATGAATCGACTCAAAGTAAAATGTTCTTAATTTAAGTCATTATCTAGATATTGTTTTTTTTCCAGTCCAAACACATACTGCAAAAAAGCTTGCCCAAAACTTAAGATATAAACACTTAAATCTATCAGAAAATTATCTGTCCATACTGCAAGATAATATTACTTGACAAGTTATTTTAAAATAAATTACCTCTAGACTAGACTGAAGCCGTCTCAGTAGTAAGTAGATAATAAATCTAAAAACAAGATGAATAACCTGATACACTGGAAAAAAAACAATATCTAGGTAAGTTAAAATGACTCAAATTAAGAACATTTTACTTTATTTGAGTCGATTCAACTTGACAAGTACTATGATCTGCCAGTGGAATACGTGTTTTTTTCTTAATTCAAGCAACATTTGATTTTTGAGTTTCTTATTTTAAGGGCAAAAAGTCTTGTTCCACTGGCAAATAATTTTACTTGTCAAGTGAAATTTACTTAAATCATGGTAAAACTTTCTTAATTCATCTTAACTTGACTAGATTTTAATCTTTGCAGTGTATAAGTTTTAAAATTTTGGCAGTGCATTTATCTGAAAATAAAGACGCTGGTCTGACTTTGACTTAAAAGTCTTGGAATAATAATATAAACCTACTACAGGGCTCAGTGTAGTCAGTAGCTCATTTTGAGCAGAAGCAGCACCTGAGGCCCTCCTGTGGGCTCACCACCTGCAGAGGGGTTCATAGGGGGGGTCAGGTGCTATGAGTATTGGGCAGCAGGCTGCCCCCGCGACCCAGCCGGATTAAGCGGGAGAAGATGGATGGATGGATGGATGGGCAGCACCTGAGGACTGTCTGTCCCATTCACCCTTCAGCTCGTGTCTCCTTCTGCCTCTCTCCTCTGTCCTTTGTTGTGAAAATCCATCAGTGACCAAAGCCTCATCTCAACCTCTGCTGTCCACACATACACACACTCACTTTCACATAGACACAACAGGGTCACACAGCACTCAAAACACAGACAAATACACGCAGGAAAAGATACACGAGTGAGGCTATACTCCATACTGCTCACTGGTCTCATATTGTCTGAGAAACGTGGGCTGTTCCCTCTGCAGTGTTAGGGAAATAAATGAGACTAAACAGAAAAATAGAAACAGACAATATATAAAACGATTTCTCTAAATTAAAAGACTGTCCCAGATTCAGATCATCTCTAAGTGCACTATATAACTTTTCTGGTATAGAGGAATGTTCCACAGTATGGCGTTAAACATTTTTCTCTGTGGAAACAAGCAGGTGATGCCCCAGACCAAGAAATCAATATATAAGTTTAATATATAAGCCATACTGTGGAACATTGCAGGCAAAGTACAGCTTACATCTGTACATCATTAACACCATGTGCGTCGTGTGGTCCTCTGTGTCTGTGATTTATTTTATTTATTTTACTTATTTACTGCTATTTTATGATTTTTATGGTTTTAGCTTTTATGTGATTTGACTGGTTTTATTGTTTTAGGATGGGTATGACCAAATTATAGCAATTTATCTTTTTGTTGCCTTCATTTTATGATCTCTATGCAGCACTTTGGAAACGGCTTTGTTTGTAAAATGTGCTACATAAATAAAGTGGATTTGGATTTGGACATCTCCTTGGAGACTAGAGAGTGGCAGACCATTTGTTCAATCTATAAATGCTGTCTTATTTATGAGGAATGTAGAGCGTCTTAATAAGTTTACAACCACTCACTGTAAACCCAAATGTTCAAAGTAATTAAATAAATGATGTGTACATTCAAAGTTTTAGAAATAGTCCTGCTAACTTAATTATGTCAAGTTGCTCTAACATGTTCTTCTTTTTGAGTCATTTTAACAAATATTTTTTGACTAAAGTGATCTGTTGTGGGTATAATTGAGCATAACTTAAAAACATGAAAGTCCTGTTATTTCTATTGTTTCAAATAGGGATTATTTAAAAACAAACTTCATTTATACAATGCTAAAATTAGGGCTGTCAGTGCTAATGCGTTAACGCAGGTGATTAATCACAAAACAATACAGCATGATTTTATTTATTTTTTTATGGACATTAATCATACAATTTATTTTGAACACTCCTCTATTGAATGCGCAGATAGTGACCTGAGGCGGCGCAGGTTATTCGGTCAGTGATCAGGTCTGTCCATACATCGATACGAAGATGAGACTGTGACTGGTGCTCAGCGGCAAATTTCTCTTCAAAAAACTGCCCAACGGGACTTTAGATAAAACTAAGGTAGTTTGCATATCTTGCAGCGATGAACTCTCTTTCCACAGAAGCACAAGTTTAAAATACCGTCTTAAAGCAAAACACGTGTTTGATTCAGCGGTAGCAAGGACGCTACTTGTATGTACATCAACAACATTAATTGCATTTTTGTCAAAATATTTTGGTATTTTTTTTGAAGAATAATTAACTGCGATTAATCGTGATTAATCAAAATTCTAAATTGTGATTAATTTGATTTAAAAAATGAATCGTTTGACAACACTAGCTAAAATACAATACAATTTCAAAAGTATTGAGTTTCCTTAACAGAAAACTATGAGTTTAATTGCAAATATTTGAGTTGAGGTAAATAAGTACTTTTAATTCAGCTGTTGTCAAAAGTTACAAATAGCAAAGCCATCCAACCTTTCAAGTTCTGGAAGATTGTGACTTTTAAGTTCATCAACTTAAAATAATTGAAACTGATTGCCTCAGTTTTTCTGGTAACTTATTCGGGTTTACAGTGTACATAGAAATGAAGGCTGGTTAGATAGTACATATCTGTTACTGTAATATACTGTATGTTGGGACTATTTTTACACAATAACTTTAAAATATCCATGCACTACAGTGTCTAATCTAATACCTAATGTAAACATACAAAGAATCTGATCTACTATTGACCAGTGACAGAATGGAGCAGTAATACTAACAAGAAATACTGTACATTTAAATACATTTACACAAACACAACACACCCACTGAGTTTCAGGGAAGGAAGTTGAAATTCTGCAACAAAATGACACACACACACACACAGATATGTATTATATAACAAATACAAAGACAAGAGAACTTTAAGTACTTTAACGCTTCCACCCGCACAACACATGCGCTCTCACACAATAATATTTCTTTGTAAATTACTAAAAATATGAGCTTTAAGGCCCATATTACTTTTTTCTAATCAGTGTTATGTTGCTTCCTCGTGTTGCTTCCTCATCACCAACATAATATACGTGGAGTTGTGTTTTGTTTCATTCACACATATTTAACACACAAATCCTGCATATTTACAGGATTTACAGTTCTTCTCTCATGCTGAAAATACTCCACCATGTGTCATCATGTGGTAATACAAGAAGTGATCTATTATGCGTTTAAACTCCGTACACCTTCACTAAAATCATTTTCATCGTCATTTCAAAACAGAAATCCACAAATATTGTTTATCAGAATTTGTTACAGATTAGGTTGTAATGGTTGTAAAAAGACAATTTAAAAGATTATTTACATGTATGATATAATATATAATTCATAGTAGAATTTACTTTAAAAAGGTAAAGTTATTTAATTTCACTGGTACATGATTATTATTTGTATTACATTATACTGTATTTGGTTGAAGCATATCCGGTCCGGTGGGGCGCTCTAGTTTGGTCTCGGGTTATTAAAACCACCGACTTGAGACCTGAACAACCACTGTTTAATTTACTCAAGTTTTATCCCCCTTTTCAGGGGCCATGGTTGTAACACACACACCTACAATTTTATGTCTTGAAGTCCTTTCAACTGACAATAATCACGTATTTTGGAGTTGAATTATGACACCACTTGACACTGTTGTGGAGAGGTCCTGTGATTAGATATGAACCATAAACCAGGTCAATAAATGTGCACACTGTTATTTCCTACAAAACATACCTGGAGTTGTGTTCTGTTTCTTTCACACATGTTTGATTAACTCTTTATTATTAGTCTGTCTACATCTCCAAAGCTCAAAATGCTCTGTTCCACCTTGTGATGTCATGTGGTAATATAGGAAGTGATTTATTGAGTTTTTAAACTCAACATACACCTTCACTAGAGTTATTTGGATAATTTCAGCTCTGGAATTGGCAATCTGTACCGAGCTAAAGGTAAAAGGAGATGTTGAAAACTACCACTTCATCACAAGGTGGAACAGGGTGTTTTGAGCCTTGAAGATAGACAGTAGACAGCCAAACACTTGTCTAACTCAAAAGTGTGAAAGAAACAAAACAAAAGTCCAGGTCTGTTTTGGAGGAAGTAACAGTGTGCAGATTTATTGACGTGGTTTATGGTTCATATCTGACCACAGGACCTCTTCACAAACTGACACAGAGTTCACCGCCTTCCCTGTCAGCATAAAGAAGCAAAAGTGAAATTTCACTTTGTTTTTTTCACAACAGGCTCTATTCACGCTTACATCACAAACCAGGAAAACACTTGGAAACATGTGATGACAACTTCCGGTGTAGTTCCAGACTCTGGACTTGCTGACCGGGTGTGATAAAACCCACTGACGTAAATGTGATCAGCGTTAAAATGAAGACTGCAGATGTATGTGCTGTTAGGAATCATCTTGAATTTGGCGCCCTCATCTCTTCTAATCGCATGTACCCAGTGCGCTCAGAGTTGTGCGACATTTTCTCATATCTCCTAGATTTTGGCAGACTTACTACGGCAAACAGAGCCTGCCGGAAGTCGTCATCGCATGTTTCCAAAGGTCTTCCTGGTTTGCGACGTAAGTGTGAATAGAAAGCACAGAAAGTGGTGACTACTTCAACTCCAAAATATGTGATTGTTGTCCGTTGACAGGACTTCAAGACATAAGGTTAATCTTGTAAGTGTGTGGACCCAAACCCAAACAAATTCCGATAAGCTCCAACATTTGTGGATTCCTGTTTTGGATTTAAAGGTGTTGTTGTTTCCATGGAGATGTTATTGCTTTGCCTGGAATGTTCCCTGGTATCACATTAAACATTTCCATCTAGCATTTAACCAATACGGGTGTTACTATTGCTCAAAAACACAATAATTCCTTCTGTGAATAAGGGCGCCTCTTCACAGATCTGAACTGTAATGTAACGTAGTGCTGTAACCTGCTTCTCTTTCTCGTGATAGATAGGTTTAATCAATACTTTACCTTCACTGTCTATTTATCAGCGGTGATACAAGACCATAAGGCACGTATAAACAATAAAAGAGATTTCCGACGCAGCCGAGGGGTAACTAAAGCTGACAATCCTCCACCGCTAGGGGCTCTCTAACCGGAATTTCAAAAACAAGATAGACAGCAAATTTATGCAAAGAAGAATACACTACTTTTTATTTAGCAGATATGACACGCATGACAAATTACTAACTGGTAATTATTTTCAAATCCTCACCCCTTCATCATGAAAAGCACACGAAGGAGTTTGTATGATGCAAGTTTTAAGCTGAAGGCATCAATCTTGCTCCAGGAAGGAAACTATGCTGTAGAGCCCTGCACCCGCGGGACCAGCGGGACCCAACACAAAACAGTGCGGCACGGGACCATGGATGTATAATAAGAGCATTCTGAAAGAACATTCTGAAAGCTTATTGCGGGCGCGGGTGGGAGCGTGACCGCACGACGAGGGAGCGGTACTGAAGAATGCGGCTTGTATAACTTTGCGGCTTGTATAACTTTTTTCTTATTTTTTTTTTAAAACAGAGTTGATGTGGCTCATATACCAGTGTGCTCTATAGTCCGGAAAATATGGTAAATGACTTCTCTTTGGGGAGGCTCTGTGGTGTACCTGACTGTAAACTAGAGACAGTGAGTCAAATGAGTTTGCTGCAAAATTTAATGAACCGAAAAGTGATAATATAACTGCCTCTAGAAAAGATAGAAAGATAGACAAGATATAAACAAACACACTGATAGGAGCTGCACCAAAACACATCCCCGTTTCATAGGCATATAGATGACTTTATTGCTTAAATAGTACATTCATGACTGAAGTGTCTCTTGCCTAATGCTGAAACCATAAACTGTTTATATAAATGGACAAAGTGAAACACCAACACGGGCTCCTTCACTTTGTATTAAGAAAACATCCCTCTCTCTGTAACTGCTGCTGTCATTTGACTGGAGCTGAACACTATGGGTGACGTCACACTTAAATAGTTCATTCACTCTTTATAGAGTCTTAGGCAGGGGTGGGCAATTATTTCTTCCATGGGGCCACATGAGAAACAGAAAACATTGTGGAGGACTGGGCCAAAATGCTTAACTCAAGTCTGTATAATATGAACTGTATTTCATTATAAAAAGCAGTAAACCACAAAACCTGTTTAGTCTTAGTTTAGGCCTGGTTTTGACCTGATTTAGACCTGGTTTAGACCTGGTTTTGAACTGGTTTATTCCTGCTTTAGACCTGGTTTAGTCTAGGTTTAGACCTGGTTGAGACCTGGTTTAGTCCTGCTTTAGACCTGGTTTAGACCTGGCTTAGCCCTGCTTTACACCTGGTTTAGACCTGGTTTAGACCTGGTTTAGTCCTGCATTAGACATGGTTTAGACCTGGTTTGGTCCTGCTTTACACCTGGTTTAGACCTGGTTTAGTCCTGCATTAGACATGGTTTAGTCTAGGTTTAGACCTGGTTTAGACCTGGTTTAGACCTGGTTTTGAACTGGTTTATTCCTGCTTTAGACCTGGTTTAGTCTAGGTTTAGACCTGGTTGAGACCTGGTTTAGTCCTGCTTTAGACCTGGTTTAGTCTAGGTTTAGACCTGGTTTAGACCTGGTTTGGTCCTGCTTTACACCTGGTTTAGACCTGGTTTAGTCCTGCATTAGACATGGTTTAGACCTGGTTTGGTCCTGCTTTACACCTGGTTTAGACCTGGTTTAGACCTGGTTTTGAACTGGTTTATTCCTGCTTTAGACCTGGTTTAGTCTAGGTTTAGACCTGGTTGAGACCTGGTTTAGTCCTGCTTTAGACCTGGTTTAGACCTGGCTTAGCCCTGCTTTACACCTGGTTTAGACCTGGTTTAGACCTGGTTTAGTCCTGCATTAGACATGGTTTAGACCTGGTTTTGAACTGGTTTATTCCTGCTTTAAACCTGGTTTAGTCTAGGTTTAGACCTGGTTGAGACCTGGTTTAGTCCTGCTTTAGACCTGGTTTAGACCTGGCTTAGCCCTGCTTTACACCTGGTTTACACCTGGTTTAGACCTGGTTTAGACCTGGTTTAGTCCTGCATTAGACATGGTTTAGACCTGGTTTGGTTCTGCTTTACACCTGGTTTAGACCTGGTTTAGTCTAGGTTTAGACCTGGTTTAGTTCTGGTTTAGACCTGGTTTAGACTTGGTTTAGTTTTGGTTTAGACCTGGTTTGGCCCAGGTTTAGTCTAGGTTTAGACCTTGTTAAGACCGTGTTTAGACCTGGTTTAATCTAGGTTTATACCCGGTTTAGAATTGGTTTAGTCCTGCTTTAGACCTAGTTTAGTTCTGGTTTAGACCCGGTTTAGTTCTGGTTTATTTCTGGTTTCGTGAGTTTGCCTTACAAAAAGTGTCATTTAAAAAAAACACCTCTAAAATAAAAGTACTGCAGGTTTAGTCCAGGCATGAGGTAAAATTATGAAAGATGTTTATTGTGTAATTCCAAATGATCTTAAACGAGTCGGTCAGAGTCGACCAAAGGGCCGAATGTGGCCCGGGAGCTGAACAATGCACAGGTCTGGTCTAAGGCTTAAACTTCACTGTTTTTAAACATGGGTTGAACTAGTTCCTTTTAATTATTAGTTCTGATTTACGTACAATGTTGACTGATTTTATATTTTCGCTTTTTGGGAATATATAGTAGTCAGAAAAAAGAAAGGGGCCTGGAACATTCCTTAGTACAGCATTAAACCTGTCTATCTCCATGGAAACGAACAAGTGACGTAAAGTCCAGGCCAAGTTAAAGGTAAGATCCGTGTAGCGGCAATTTCACTGTAGTAAGTGAAAATACATGGACTTCAACACGTGTCTCTGCATAAACTCTGGATAAACATGTTCACTGTTACTGTGGAACATTCCAGGCAACTCACTGCTCTCTATGATACAAGCAGATAGCAAAAAGTTCCACAGTGCAGCTTTAAAATGTCGCATATATCAGCTAAATGAACAAGCATCATTTTGTTCTTCTACCAAAATAATAAAACCTGAAACCGGGCTGTGGTTTTTAATTGCTCCTAATTTTCACTGTTACATTTCATTGTTGATTCTGCTGGAGGACGGCTCATGACTCAGAGGTAAACAGAACAATTATGTGATCAATAAACCACTTTGGAAGCTCTAAATATTACAGGCCCATTCATTTATCTTCCCCTTTATTGTGAAGACACTGCAAATTATTGGTCTGGATGTGATCGATAGTTGTTTGGGACCTTTTAATGGTTGAATAATTGTTTTTTAATGGGAATTTAACAGGTCCATATATTCACCAATCTACAGCTGTGGATGCAAGGAAAAGCTAACAGTGTATTTTATAAAGAGGAGTCTGTTTCTCTAAATCCGTCCTTCTCAAATAGTGGGGTGCGACGTCGTGTGACCTTGGGGAACATGCTTTTTTATTTTGATAAATTTGTTTTTATAAATTTTATTGTTAAATAAAGTGTAATTGCACATCCATTACAGTAGTTGGCAGTGACGCTTTTATTGTCTGAGAGGTATTAGTGCTGTAGTGTGTTTTTTTTTTTTGCACAGAGCAGGAGATATGAAGTGTTGAAATGACTCAAGTAAGATTTAAAAAGTATTTGGGAAAACGACTACAGTACTCAAGTAAGAGTAATAAAAAAAACGTATGTATAGTTTGATATTAATATTATTAGGATTGATTGAGTAAATGATGCACAGAAAATTAAAACAAAATCAAGAGTGAAGCAAGAAAATAATGTTCAGATCACTTAATATCGTCAATGTAAAGTTTTTGTCACTTACTTGCAGTGGTAAGAGTAAACAAAACTGTTACTCAAGTAAGTAGGAGTAAAAGTATGAGGTATGCAGCACTCGGCTTCACTGTGTTTGGCTTTTAGCTGCAAACTTTTAAGGCCGAAACACACTAGAGGATTGTTCAGTCACACCACAGACACGAGGAGAATCTTACGAGACTAAAAGAATCTCTGATCGCAAAGACTGCAGTGGGATACATCTGCAAAACAGAGAGACAACTTTGCAGTCTGCGTAAAACAGACTGCAAAGTTGTGAGCACGATGGCGCCAGCTGTTTCCTGTCTACAGTCTACAAAACTATTCGCTCTGAGACTCTTAAGTGTTCAAAGATTTGCACTTCTAGTTTAGATACAAGTCAAGGATAAAAGAGGCGATAAAGTCCACAGGAAGTAGAGTCACTATCGCTAATCTGCAGCTTTACGCTCTGTGGACGTAAACAAACACATGTGACGAACAACTTTTGCATTTTTACTTTCGAAGAATGCTTCAAAATGGACTAATAATGTGGTTTTGTGACCTTGTGACCTGGATGTCATTATTTGTGGAGGACAATTTCTATGGAAAATGTGGATGAGATGCTGCACTTTAAATTTACCACTTATTTGAGAGGTGAGTAAGAAAGTCTTTATTTTTCCTGTATCCTGAGTTTGTATGTTGTGCCTCTGTGTCCGTCACTCCTCTGCCCCTGCTCTGTTTTATCGGCTGTTATCGTAGTGTTGTTGATGTTTGGTGGTTACGATCTGACACTGACACTGCACACATGAGGAGCGCAGCAGCTTCAAAATCGCACACGGAGACAAAAAGTCGGGTCACACCTCCCTGAACTCAGGGAGAAGAAATCCCAGCCAAAATCGGGCAAATTCTCCTGTAGTGTGTGGCAGCCTTTAGTGAAAAAAAGAACACAGCTCTAGCAATGTGTGCATGCATTTTTTCCTTCTTCGATTAGACAGAAATTAATCTGCAACAACAATAAAGCCGTTTGCAATTATGTGTTGTGTTTTTTTTTTTTTTGTTTAAGTTTGTAAATTATCAAAAATGTGAGAAAGGGCCCATATTCCACCTTATGGTGTCATCTGGTAATACAGGAAGTGCTCCACTGTGTTTTTAAACTCCACACACCTTCACCAGAATCATTTGGATAATTTCAGCTCTGGAATTACCCATCTCTATTGAACAAAAGTTTAAAGGGAGCGGTTAACTTGAAAACTACCTATAATTCAGAGCATAGTACTCTGATTGGCCCATGTATCTGAACATGATTTTAACCTTTTTAACCATTTTAACGCAGGTATTGAGTATGCTGTAACTAAATACATTTTCAGAGTATTGTTCCCGTCACTGGCCGTAAACCACAGAAAAGTTGTTGTGCCTGAACATGCATTAGTGGACTTGCCAAATGCGACATTCAGAGACGCCACTGGGGGAGGACCAGCTGACCATGTATTTGCTCTAATGCACTTCCCACACACTCTCTCACCACACACATCCTCCCTCCAAACCAACTGTTCCTCTGTTTGATTATTACGGAAATGTTTTCAAAATCAACTATGTCACTGTTATTGTTAAGCTATTTTTAATAAAGATGGGAAATTAAAATATAAAGAGAAAATACAATGCAAATATTTCGCCAAAAGTAGACCTAAAATGTGTTGATGCCCTGTGTAACTTTTCGCCGTGTGATTATTTTTATGCAGATATTATTGTTTTGCCTAAAAGTTTTCACAATATGGCATTAAACTCATCTATGTTGCATTTATTCACTGCAAATTTCTCTGATCTGGCCAAGATTTAAAAATTTATATCAGTTTATTCATCAGGTTTTCAGATTTATTATCTACTTACGAGTTCTAAATTGGTTGTATAATCTTAAAAAAGGTTACAGATATTTCTTCCATGACTCCATAACTAGTCAGAAAATCTAAAATTTAGGCAATACATGTTTAAAAGAAGCTACAATCCATTTGCCATAGATTTCCTACACTTAAATAGTTTTTTAGATTTAGTGATACAGATTTGTTTAATACTCAAGTGTTTATCTCAAATTTAACATCTATAAACATCTATCTATGAACACTGATGAGAGACTGCTTCATTCTCATCTAGAGGTCGTTTATTTTAAGGTAACTTGTCAAGTAAAATGATCTTGCTACATGGACAGATAATTTCGCTGCTTTTAAGTCATTTTCTGATAGATTTAAGTGTTTATATCTTAAATTTTGGCCAAGCCTTTTTGCAGTGTTCAGTTAAAGTGTTTTACTGCTGAAAAATACATGGATTTCTACAGTGAGTGAGCTCGCCTCTCCACAGATCTGATTGTAACTTGCCTGGACAGCATAGTGAGCTTGTCTCCATGGAAAAGTTTAATGCCATACTGTGGGACATTCTAAATAAAGCAATAACATATCCATAAAGACAAGTATGTGGCAGACCCTCCACCAGAAAGTTACACAGTGCAAATAATCATCATTTATTCTCAGTTATTAGACACACAAAAATGAAATGAAAATTAATTGAATAAATAATAATAATAATAGTCAAATCTGGTCATACTCTGAATTGCATTTTTATTCATTCATATTAATGTTTGCAGTGAAATAACATGACATGGATGAGATCAAAATACAAACAAAAACAAAAGAAAAAAAAAAGAAAAATGCTTCACTGTGCCATAATAATCCCACATCTATCTTTATAAATAACATATGTGTAATCTAGCCAGATAATATCCCAGACGTACCTGTCTGAAGGCCTCTCCGTCCCCTTTGGACTGCTGGGCGAGGAGCCGGAGCTTCTTATTTTTCTCGTTTCTCTCATGCACTTTGTAGAGACACGACAGAAGACAAATGAGAAGCATGAACGCCACCAGACCGAGCAGGGACAAGATCGCCACCGTCAGGTTGGGAAGCCTATAGGCTGCAAACAAAATGAATTTGAATTAATTTTAACATTACATTAAAAAAAAATAAAATAAAACCCTCCCACACCCACCCCTCTCCCTACAGTGCGTGGTTATTTTTGATAAGACAATGTGCAATTAAGAATCTTTCAGTGCAGGGTTTAAAACCTCCTAAGACCTGAAATCCTGTATGGCTTAATTGATTTCTCTTTGTTATTTGGGCTGATTGGGACCTGATGAGTGCAAAATGTAAGTCAGTTAAATACAGTCAATCAGTTAAATACTGTCCCACTTTAACTGTAGCTTTTAACTATGTTTTAATCGTAATTTATTTGTTTATGTTGTAGAAAGGCGCCTAATGAATAAAATGTATTATTGTTGTTGTTGTTGTTGTTGTTGTTGTTGTTATTATTATTATCGGCGGCACGGTGGCTGAGTGGCTAGCACTCATGCCTCACAGCAAGAAGGTTGCAGGTTCGATCCCCGGGCCGCCCGGGCCTTTCTGTGTGGAGTTTGCATGTTCTCCCCGTGTCTGGATGGGTTTCCTCCGGGCGCTCCGGTTTCCCCTATCAACCCAAAACATGCACTGTAGGTGTAAAAGTTGTGTGAGTGAGTGTTGGTGGTGGTCGGAGGGACCGTTGGCGCCGCTTGGCTTGGCAGCCGCGCCTCCGTCAGTCTGCCCCAGGCCAACTGTGGCTATAACAGTAGCTTACCACCACCGGGTCTGGAGTGAATGAAGAATGCTCTGTAAAATACTGTGTAAAGCGCTTTGGGGACATGTGTCTGTGTAAAGCGCTATATAAATAAACCTTACCTTACCTTACCTTATTATTGGCCCTCGCCTAACGAAGTGGCGAGGGCTATTGTTCTTGCTCGGTTTCTTACGCTATATTATTATTTTTCTTTGCAAACGTTCGCGATTTTGAGGGCCTGAACATCGACGAAAAGTCTCACATGGGGGTATCAGATCGACCGGCCCGGCGAAAAATTTTATAAAATGGGCATCGCAACAATGCCCAAAGTGCCCCCACTCAACGGCGCCCCCTAGAATTGGACCCCTATGGGAGAGGGGACAAGCAAAGTTTGTCGCAGGGAAACGAAATTCGGGACAGTGACAGAAAACCATGAGACAAGCCAAAAGATGAATTGGAGCACATCTCTATGACCAACAGGAAGTCAGCCATATTGGATCAAAAATTCACCGCTGTTTTGACTGCGTGTACGCCAAAGTCTTCAAGTGTCTTGTTTTTGGTCCAAACGAGTTCAGATTTGACACGTCACATCTACAGATGTGGGTCCACAAACGCATCATTTTTCTCAGCGTACTTTTTCACGGTTTGTCCGTAGCACGCCGGCGAATAACGCCTTAGTTTCCTGTTTCTTTGATGCGCTCTCACGGCCACAGGCTTTGGCCTACAGAGCTCAAACTCACATCACTATTGTGTGATCCCGGCCTGAATGTTATGAAATATGAAATATAATAAAAGTGAACTCTGTAGCGCCACCTAGTGTATATGTGAAACGTCAACATTATCGGATTTGGACCAAATTTGGGGATTAAATTCTACGCATGATTTCAAGCAGAATCTTATATTACGGACATGGTGCAATTTTCATCGTTCGCCAGCAGGGGCGCAAAGACTCCCTGAAAAAATTGTTAAAAAATGCCTACACACACAGGCTTTGTCTGATCGTGCTGAAATTTGAATCACTAATACCTGATTAGGGCTTGATTATAATAAACTATAAAGCATATGAAAAGTTACTCTATAGCGCCACCTAGCCTATACAAGAAACGTCAACATTATCGGATTTGTACCAAATTTGGGTATTAAATTCTCTGTATCAAAGCAAGCAAAAAATAGTTAGTTAGAGCTTTATTGATCCCCATGGGGCAATTGTATTTGCAGTACAGTCGCTGGCACAAGACATGAGACACAGACAGGCATACGAAAGAACACATACACAGCAAAGCAAAAAAAATAAAATAATAATAATAATAATAAAAAATTAAAATAAAATAAAATAAAATAAAATAAAAATAAAATTTTAAAATAAAATATATATTATGGATATGGGGTGTTTCCCATGGTTGGCCAGCAGGGGTGCAAAGACTCCCCCAATAAATAGTTCCAAAATTACTACACGCGCAGACTTTGTCTGATTGTGCTGAAATCTGAATCACTAAAGCCTGAATATGGACTGAATATAATAAACTATAATGTATATGAAAAGTGAACTCTATAGTGCCCCCTACACAGACATGATACGTCACCATGATCGAATTTGTACCAGATTTGGGGATTAAATTCTATGCGTGTATACAACCAAAAAAATACATTATGGATATGGGGTATTTTCCATGGTTGGCCACAAAGGGCGCAAATACTCCCCCCCAAAATATGTTTAAAGGCGCACTATGTAACTTTTCTGGTGGAGGGTCTGTTTTTATGCACAGTCTTAGTCTGACAGTGCTCTTGATTATAAAAGTCACCTGTGGCCTAGTTTCTATAATTTGGCTCTAGATCGTTCCCATTTTCAAATATTAAAGGTGCCCTATGTAATTTTTCTGTTGGACGAGCTGTCGGGAGGAGAGAGTGTCGTGTCAGGGCGGTCGCGAGTCCTCGATGGTCGAGTGGGCGGGGCGTGCACGGCGGGGCGAGGGCCATCATTGCCGCGAGCAGCTTTAATTATTATTATTATTATTAAAGAACTATATTTTTATTATTATTTTTATATTTAGCGTATATATAGAAAAAAATTCATTTTATGTTTTAATCATTTTGATGGAACACAGTAAAGTCACAGTTAAATAATGATTTGCAAAAACTATTAAGTGCCTAAACAAAGTGCAATTTGTTGTATTTTACTAAGGTAATGTTAAAGGGCCCATATTATGCTATTTTCTGATCTGTTTTAATGTTGTTTTCTCATCAGAAACAGACCTGGAGTTGTGTTTTGCTTCATTTACAAAAGTGTAACACACAAATCCACTTGTTTTTTAGAAAAGTACTTGAGAATATTTTTCCGAGTCCGTATGTGTAGGAAGCTCCTTACGCTCCACCTCGATGTAAATGTGAGCCACAGAATTCCCTGCCAAATCGGTGAGTTTGAAAACCCCCGTGTCGGACTCCAGGAGCTTCTTCATGTGGATCACGGCGCCCTCTACTGTCAGCCTGCCCTCCAGCTGCGGGTCCAGGGGAGAGACCACCGCCCCCTGCTCCACGACGGGCCGGTCCACAGGGTCCGACCGGGGCCGGTACACCACGTTCAGGCTGGAGTGGTGCAGGTACAGGTTCAGCTTCAGGTTAGAGCCGTACGTGAGGTGCACGAAGTTCTGGTGCTCTGAGGGAAGAGAGGGAGAGGGAGGAAAAGGAGGAAAAGGGGAGGGGGAAGAGGGAGGGAGAGAGGGAGAAAGGGGAGAGAGAAGGAGAAAAAGAGATGGGGAAGAGGGAGAGAGGGAAAAGAGAGGGAGGAAAAGGAGAGGGGGAAAAGGATAGGGGAAGAGAAGGGAGAGAGGGAGAAAGGGGAGAGAGGGAGAGAGGGGAAAAGGAGAGGGGGAGAGAAAAAGGAGATGGGGAAGAGGGAGAGAAGGAGAAACAGAGGGAGGAAAAGGAGAAGGGGAAGAGGGAGAGAGGGAGAAAGAGAGGGAGGAAAAGGAGAAGAGGGAGAGAGAGGGATGAAAAGGAGATGGGGAGAGGGAGAGAGAGAGGGAGAAAGAGAGGGAGGAAAATGAGAGGGGTAAGAGAGAGAGAGGGTGAAAGGGGGAGAAAGAGAGGGAGGAAAATGAGAGGGGCAAGAGAGAGAGAGGGTGAAAGGGGAGAAAGAGAGGGAGGAAAAGATGGGGAAGAGGGAGAGAGAGGGAGAAGGGGGGAGAGAGAAGGAGAAAAGGAGATGGGGAAGAGGGAGAGAGAGAGGGGGAGGGAGAAAGAGAGGGAGAAAAAGGAAATGGGGAAGGGGGGAGAGACAGAGAACAGAGGGAGGGGGAGAGGGAGAAATAGCAGAGGGAGAGAAAGAGGGAGAAAAAAGAGAGAAAGGGGAGAAGACAGAGAAAACAGAAAAAGAGAGAGGGAAGTAGAGAGATAACAGAGAGAGGAAGAAAAAGAGAGAGAAAAAAGACAGGGAAGAGAAAAAGCGAGAGGGAGGAAAAAAGAGAGGGGGAGGACACAGAGAGAACAGAGGGAGGGAGAGGGAGGGAAGGAGGGAAGGAGGGAGGGAGGGAAAGAAGGAAAGAGAAGGAGAGAGAGGGGAAGAGAGAGAGGGTGAAAAAGAGAGAGGGGAGAGACAGAGAGAGATAACAGAGTGAGGGAGAGAAATAGGGAGAAAAGAAAGAGGGGGAGGAGAAAGAGAGAGAGGGAGAGAGAACAGAGAGAAAAAAGAGAGGGGAAGACAGAGATAACAGAGAGAAGAAGGAGAGGGAGAAAAAAGAGAGAGGGGAAGAGAGACAAAGAGAGAAAAAAGGGAGAGGGAGACAGATAACAGAGAGCGGGAGAAAGAGAGGGAGAGAAAGAGGGAGATAGAAGGAGAGCAAGAGAACAGAGAGAGGGAGAAAGAGAAATCAACTCAATTTAAATAAAAGAAATGTATTACACACAACTGTCGAAAATATCAATGCCAAAATGTGTTTTTAACTACAAATAAACTAACTTAAATAAAATCTGAGCGACTTTTCCCTAAACAGCATAAAAACTCTTTAGTGTCACGCCTTTATGAGACTTGATTTTCCTCATGTAGCGCTCAGACTCTTACCTCTGACATTGAGACAGTTCCTTCTTCTGACTTTGCCATTTTTGTCGAGGACGGTGTAGCTCCCCTCATCAGACATCCGGACGGAGCGCAGCGTCACCTTCCTCTCGCTCACGCTGAGTCTGCCCTCGTACTCCTCCAGAAGAACAGACTGGTTAAACAGCAGCACCGGAGGGGGGTCTGTGGTGTCTGTCTGATTAGAAGGGCTCAAACTGGGCCTGAGGGAGGATGAAGAAAGGAAGATAAATATCACAACAAAAGGTTTAAAAGGTTATGATTGTGATGAAATAAAATGAACATACGTGAACTCCAGAGCGATAGGTCCTTCTACATGACTGAGGTGGATGTCATAGTGATCGCCGTACTTTATGATCTGCTCCACAGCACAATCTGAAAATCAAAGAGAGTGGCGAAGTTCAGAAGGAATATTTCATTAATTTGCTTGGTTAGCCATGTCTACCCACAGTCTTTGAATTTACAAAATTAGCCACAATTCAAATATTTAGGAAACAAGTTAAAGGTTTCTTTAGAGATGCACAGATCGAGGTTTTTCACTTTTGACTTTAATATCAGATATCGGCAGATAATGATACCAGAATAGGGAGAAAAATGGCACTTATTTCCATAAAACACAGTTAAAGGGATAGTTTGGATTTTTTAACATGAATCTGTATGGCATCTCCATCAGCAGTGTCATGCATCTACACTGACTTACCTCCCGACAGCGTCCAGTGAGCCGAGTTTTCCCCCAGTTTCGGTGCTGACGAAAATTAGTCTGGCAAGTTGGCTGGGGCCACGAAAATAAAGCGTTTTTCTTCTCAAAACAATATGTGTTCAAAAGAGTGATACATTTGAGTCACAAAATGTGAATGGTGAAAAAGTCAGACCTCATCATCACTTGGTACTATTTTCTCTTCAGTCATATCACTGCGCTGCCGCCAGGTGAAGCAGCGCACGAATCCAACACTTTTTTCAGTAGTTCGTTGACTGCTGCAACACGAGAGAGCTAACGTGAGTGCTACAGCCAGTAGCAAGTATATAAGCTTGTATAAGCTATATAAGAATATAAAAAAGGTGCAGACTTGTGATTATCCAGGCTGTAACAACAAAAATCCAGCTTCAACTTGTCCCACTCTGTCCCTCCTCTCTCTCTCTGCCCATCTGGTGAATTTGGGCATCAGTATATTCGCGTTCATAAAGATCTCCCCTTGGCTCAGTGCTAAAGACAAAGACGTAGTCACACATGTTGTTGTTAACTTTCCAAGCAGTAAACACCGTGAAACAGGCGCAGCTTCACCTGGCGGCAGCACACAGTGTTATAACCGGAGAGAAAATAGTACCGAGCAATTATGAGGTCTGACTTTCTCATGGACAATGGTTTTGTGATGCAAATGTATCACTCTTTCGAACACATATTGTTTTGAGAAGAAAAACGCTTTATTTTCATGACCCCAGCCAACCTGCCAGACTACTTTGTCAGCACCGAAACTGAAAACCTTTGACACAAAAGATCCAACCCTTTGATTCTGTTGTTGTTTTATGTTATTTTATCCTTCAAATAACTACTGAACAGCTTTGTATGAATGATTAATATAAAAGATTAAACATTAAGAGACATTATAGGCCAAAATAAGCCTGTAAAAAGTCATTACATTCAATTAATCTGTGCCAATATTCGATTTCAGGATCGGCTTCAGGTTACATAACAACCAACTAATGTATGGCCTTAAGAGACATTACTGCACACACATACAAACCCACCAAACAATAGTACTGATGTTATTGATCTACATATTCCCCTGGTGCAAAGAGAAAGTGCACATGACGAATATCACATTACAATAAGTAAATAAAATACTTTTCATGACCTACGCACCTCTGACCACAACAGTGAGCTTCCTAACCACAGATGAAGTGTTGCTCTTGATGATGTACACCCCCTCGTCCTTCTCCTGCAGGTTATCCAGGATGATGTGTCCGGGGGAGATGAGGTGCACTTCGGGTCCAGAGAGGTTTCCCTGAGGTTGGGGTGGGGTCAGCACGTGTCCCCCCTGAAGAAGAACCACGTCTATGGAGAGGTTTGCCCTGGGTTTGAACACCAGCTCACCCAGCTCCTTCGGGGGGACGTTTATGTAAATGTCCTCGCCGAAAAAGGCAGTTCTGTGTTCTTCTTTAACTAGAGAAGAAGAGGAACGTGTTAGCTTAAAGGATTCACAGGCGAATACAGAAGAAATCTTACAATAGACTAGTGCACTTTCTAATCACTTTCATTAGAATCGTAAAACATAAAATAAACAATCTTTTAAAATTCAAATGGATTAAAATGAAGATTACTCAATTATTCTAGGATACATGAATTTGTGGTAATGTTTTAATACCTATTATGCCTCAAAATCTGCATTATTGTTAGCACTGATGAACCAAAGTAGTCATTTTAAGACAATGAATACCGAAATATTAATTTATTTGTGTACTTTTTAAGATGTTCACTGCCTTATATTTAAATATTTATTCATTTTAGAGCGACTCAGCAAAAAACACAGAGATCAAATTGGACAGGAAGTAATAACACTAACAGTGAGGCTGCTGAGCGTTGTTGTGCACAGAGCTTATAGTTATAATTATGATATACAATTTTTATGTTGTTTTTTTTTATGTTGGGGGGGTCAGGTGCTATGAGGATTGGGCAGCAAACTGCCCCCGCGACCCAGCTGGATTAAGCGGGAGATGATGGATGGATGGGTGGAATTTTTATGTTTTATTGTATCGGTATTTAGGCAAGAAAACTAATCTTATTTTGGACCAGGGTAACTCACAGAGACAGTTCACTGACATATCACTGATTATCAGGATGTTAAATTTAGTTTAGTCTTTATTTGAAGGGACAATGTACAGATACATTAAGTTTAAAAAAAAAAAAAAACAGAGATGTTCTGCACCAGATTATAGCTAGATTGCTAGTTTCCGTCTGCAGTCCCTAATTTACAGGAGTAAATAATACATAATTTAAGATAAACAATAAGAGCAGTATTTCATAGCACCAGTCTGACACAAACACTCTCACAAACACGGCATCTCATTCATACCTTAGCATTAGATTCAAATTTTTAACACATTCGCACTCGCATGCTGTCCATTATACAACATTTCAGTACTATTTCATTCAGCGGTAAAAGGTTAAGAATCTTACACATACTAAAGTTACAGTTTTACATCAACAATTATATATTTACAGTAATATTTACATAGAATGTAATGAAACATCAGGAGCTGCTTTGTTCAGTGTTCACATGCCTGATTGTTCCACAGCCACTTTTTCACTTCTACTGTAAATGTTGAATAGTTTGTTAGATTTTTTAATTCAGTTGGAAGATTATTCCACTCTTTTATTGCGTTATAAGAAAATGCTGATTGTGCAAATGAGGTTTTTCGTTTTGGTATAAAACACTGGCCCCTGCTGGAGGTCCGTGTGGCTCTGGAAGTGACTGTTGATGTGAGTTGTACAAAGTGCTTAAGAGGTGCCGGTGCAGTGTTATTAAGAATTCTGTAGACCATTTTGACTGACGCTAATCTTTGTATATTCCCAAAGTTTAGTAGTTTATATTTGTGTAATACACGGCAGTGGTGGTATTGTCGTGGCTTCTTGTCCAGAGTTTTTATGGCTTGCTTGTATAATGATTCTAGTGGCCTCAGGACAGTTTTGCCAGCCTGAGACCAACATGTTATACAGTAATAAAAACGTGACATAATCATTGCATTAAAAAACGTCTGAGATGCCGCTGTTGTTAATGAGTTTCTGATAGTCTTAAAGGTTTTTATATTGTATTTGAGACTGTGGCACATTTGCTTAATATGTTTTTTAAAGGTGAGAGTGGAATCTAAAGTGATGCCCAAGTAGCGATACTCTGTAACGTTCTGTATCACTTCTCCGTTTACAGTGACATTTGGAAAAGATGACATTTTGCTCTTATTAAAAAAATACATTGCCGCTGTTTTCTTTACATTCAGTGTGAGGGATGAATCGTGTAGCCATTTTGCTACTTTCTCCATGGCCACTATGAGTTTTTTAGCTACTTGTTCTGTATCTTTCCCCCATGTATAAACGACCGTATCATCTGCATACATTTGGATATTTACATCCTCGCACACAGATGGCAGGTCGTTTATATATAGGGAGAACAGAAGTGGACCGATATTGGAGCCTTGTGGCAGTCCAATCTGGGAAGAGGCAATACCAGATATCGAGTTATTGATTCTGACGCATTGTGAGCGGTCTGACAAATATGACTTGAGCCAGGCCAGGATGTTCACAGACAAATTATATTTAGTTAATTTTGACAGAAGTTTCGGATTGCTAACCGTGTCAAATGCCTTGCTAAGATCTAAAAAGATTGCTCCCACAACCCCTCCATTGTCGAGATTTGATTTTATTGTCTCAATAAGTAGGCAGCAGGCAGTTTCTGTTGAGTGGTTTGTTCGAAAACCAAACTGCATAGGATGAAGTAGGTCTTCATGCATAGTAACTGGTTTTACATATTTAATGGAAACTAGGTTCTTGTCTTTCTCGCCTTTGATTGAAAATATTGGATCTTACTTTTTGAAGAAGCCAAAGCCACTGCAAGAGAAAAAAGAATAACAAATGTAAGGAATGTATCACAAAAGAATCAGATTGCTTAGAAATCTAAATGGCATAAAAATCAGTTTTGTAATTTAAAGGTGCACTGTGTAACTTTTAGTTTGGGGGTCCATGATATATTAAACATTTATTACGTTACATTTATTCAATTACAGGTGATTTTAGAGCTCAAAAATACCTAGAAAAACAGGCATTCTGACTGTGAGCAGAGTCACCTTTCCACTGATCCTGAAACGTTGTCTAGTTTAGTCTCCATGAAGATTAAAAGGTTAATAAATACCACACTGTGAAACATTCCAGAGAAAGTAGTGACATCTTCATGGAGAAAAGCATTAGAACGGACCCGCCACCAAAAAGGTTACACAAAGCACGTTTAATTGGAAAAATTGCATAAATGAAAGCTAACGTTAGCGGGGGCAGAGCAGGTCTCCAGAGGTCCATCAGGTTTGTGCTTACCTGAGCAGAACAGGGCTCCCAACACAGCGGCCGCCATTAACTTAATCTCGAAAACCATCTGAAAAGAACACAACACAAACCTTTACTCAGGCTTTTGTAGCATGGGGCAGGAAATGGGTTAAGCTAAGAGATGCGTAAACTAATTATAGACGTATGAATGGGTTTTATTTCATTTAACATAAGGAAGTAGCTCTATTTTTATGGCATTAAGTTGTAACCTCGAAATTATCTCCTTTTTCCCTATTGCCTCAGTGATTTGAACCTTGATTTTGTTTGTCGGTCAATGACGTATAAGAATTTTCAACAGGCAAATTTTAAAATATAAAAAATATTACTTTCTATTGAACTTTTTCAAATATTTACAGTGTCAGGTGCATAAATCTCTGTTTAACATTTATATTAAGCATTTTTAGTGTAAAATGGCATGTGGTGCGACCGAGAATACGCTTAAAATTGTTTTCTTTTCTAAAACGTGGTTGGGATGTTAATCTAAGTTCTGAGTAATGAAGTGTATAGAAACAAACTGTTGGCATTTCTTTTGATTTTTAATGCATATTGATATTTTCTATTGATGTCCAATGCCACAATGTTTTTTGATGTCACAAGATAACATGGCAATAATGTGTAAGCGTAAGTGGCAGTGTACCGAGTGACCACTACGCGTCGCTCTATCTAACACTTTTATGACTTTGCGTTTGTTTATGTCCATTATTCATTATTACACATTAAATCAGATCATAATAGCTGCTCTAATTGATCATCAGCATTTTTGGCCAGGCACACAAGGCTCTCAAAAAGACACGGCACAATCGGCACAAGGTAAATGCGTGGATAATGGTCCAAGATAACATGCCATTACGCTTAAACTATACTTTCAGATGCAATTATTTTCAGATACCTCACGGCAGAACGTGCAGTAATGTCTCTGCACTTTGTACAGTGATGCAGATCTGATCCGACAGCAGAGAATCACATTTTCACAAATGAGCTCTGAGAGGAAAAGCAGAGTCGGCGATCTATAGACACC
Source organism: Odontamblyopus lacepedii (assembly GCA_034769755.1). NCBI lineage: Eukaryota > Metazoa > Chordata > Actinopteri > Gobiiformes > Gobiidae > Odontamblyopus > Odontamblyopus lacepedii. The sequence continues at coordinate 11,684,432 of CM068362.1, forward strand.
AACGTATCTGACCATTCAGACGATTTTATAGATGGGGAAATGACTTGAAACAGTTAGAAGGACCAACCATGATTCAACAACTACTACAATCACTCCAATTACTGCTTTTACTACTGCAGCTAAGGGTACTACTGCTACTACTACTACTACTACTAAGGCTACTACAACTACTACCACAACTACTACTACTTTTACTACTACTACCACTAATACCACCACCACTACTACTACCACCACTAACACTACTACTACTATTACTACTACTACTACCACCACTATTACTACCACTGCTACTACTACTACCGCTACTACTACTACTACTACTACTGCTAATACTACTACCGCTACAACTACTGCTCCTACCACTACTATCACTACTATCACTACTACTACTACTACTACTACCGCTACAACAACTACTACTCATACCACTACTACCATACTATCACTACTACTACGACCACTGCTACTACTACCACTGCTACTACTACTAATACTACTACTACTACTACTACAACAACTACTACTACAACTACTACTATACTACCGCTACAACAACTACTGCTCCTACCACTACTACTGCTATGACCACTGTTACTACTACTACTAGGGCGATATAAACAGTTTTTGAACATTTAAGTTTATAAGGCTACGATAAGGTGACAATATTTAATAGTGCACTCTGTAACTTTTGCAGCTCGGGGTCCTCCTAGTGGCATCTCCAGCTTGTCTCTATAAGATAAGTGTCATGCCATACTGCGGGACATTCCAAGCAAAAGAGAACATCTTACACGTTACACGTGCCTTTTAAGAAATCACAATCTTTGTTTACTAAATTAGTAGACAATCTTCTCAGCGATCATTATAATAATTCATTCATTATAAATGGTTAAAGGAAAAGATTTTGAGTCAAAGCCATTTATTTCAATTTTAATACTTTTCACTTTACATTTGAGTCTTTTTGGCCCAAACCTCGACTTTCCTTCTGTGCTTTTATTGATTAGATGATCTGCAAAACAAATATTTACTATTGATTACTTATTGATACAAGCTGCCTACTATTGTCTACTATTATCTACTGTCCCAGGGGACAATGTGAAGACCAGCTGACTCATAGACTGTTCGACCTTTCACTGGATTAGAGCTGCAGAGTCCAGCTATTAAACCAGAATTAGATGGATGACCTGGAAACAACTGCGCCTTCTTCTAATTACTGCAGTATCCATATGTTCATTAAACCTCAGGCTACAGAATGAACCACAGTTACATCCAAATCACAGTTTAGCTCCGATGTACTCGGTCTTAAAGCTTCAATATTACACAAAATTGCTTCCTGTTTGGATTTAGCCACATTATAATGGTGCTACTTTTTACCATTTGTTGAGTGGACATGGGAAATTCTAGGGCTGAAATGATCCAGATGATTCTAGTGAAGGTGCATGGAGTTTAAAAACACAGTGGACCACTTCCTGTACATGAGGTCACAAGGATGTGTGTTAAACTTGTATGTTTGTGACGAGATTACAACTTACAACTTAGATCAGAAAATAATGTAACGTAGCGCTTTAAACTTGTGTGTTTGGTTTTCATTCTCGCCGACACTTTCATTGTAGCACGATTGATACTTTTGTTTAATTTGGAGAATAGACTTTGAGTTTTTATCTGTAAACATTATCTGGTTGTTACGAAAACTGCAAGCACAAATGAGGCTACAAAACAAGTTAACGAGATATGTAATTAACGCTCAACCAAAAAGGGGAAAAGGCAGCATCTAATTCAAAACCAGGAAATAAAAAATGAAGATATTTTTAAGGAGTTTGTATATTCTCCCTGTGTCTGGGTGAGTTTCCTCTGCGCACTTCAGTTTCCCCCATCGACAAAAACATGCACAAAAGGTACAATCAAAGTACAACCAAGACTACCTCACACCCACTGCTCCTGACAGGTTGCCCCACTCAAATGCAAATTTCCCTGGAGCGACATAACCAAGTAGCGGGCATAGTGTACAGAAACATCTGTGCAGAGTACGGGCTGGAAACCCCAGGATCAAGGTGGGAAATGCCTCCAAAGGTTGTGGAGAATGAGCGGGCCAAGATCCTGTGGGACTTCCAAATACAGACTGACAGAATGGTGATGGCGAACCAACCAGACATCGTGGTTCTGGATAAGCGAGAGAACAAAGCCGTGGTGGTGGACATTGTAATACCGAGCGATGGCAATGTCAGGAAAAAGGAACACGAGAAACTAGAGAAATACCAGGGGCTCAAGGACGAGCTGGAGAGAGCCTGGAAGGTGAAAGCATCGTGAAGGTGAAAAGCGCAGTACTGGGGACAGCAAAGATACTGCGCATATATATATATATATATACACAGTGGATTGTTGGCTGGTCTCTCTCACCCTCATCAGCTCAGAGGCCTGGGAGCTTGAGAGTTCTGCGCAGTATCTTTGCTGTTCCCAGTACTGCGCTTTTCTGGACTGAGATATCCGTTGTCCTTCCTGGGATCTGCTGCAACCACTCATCCAGTTTGGGGGTCACGGCCCCGAGTGCTCCGATCACCACAGGCACCACCAATGCTTTCACCTTCCAGGCTCTCTCCAGCTCTTCCTTGAGCCCCTGGTATTTCTCTAGTTTCTCGTGTTCCTTTTTCCTGACATTGCCATCACTCGGTATTGCCATGCCCACCACCACTATGTCTGGTTGGTTCGCCATCACCATTCTGTCAGTATGTATTTGGAAGTCCCACAGGATCTTGGCCCGCTCATTCTCCACAACCTTTGGAGGCGTTTCCCACCTTGATCCTGGGGTTTCCAGCCCGTACTCTGCACAGATGTTTTTGTACACTATGCCCGCTAGTTGGTTATGTCGCTCCATGTACACTTTCCCTGCCAGCATCTTACACCCTGCAGTATATATATATATATATATATATATAGATATATAGATAGATAGATAGATAGATAGATATAGATAGATAGATAGATAGATAGACAGATAGATAGATAGATAGATAGATAGATAGATAGATAGATAGATAGATAGATAGATAGATAGATAGATAGATAGATAGATAGCTCTGTTTCTTATCTTATGGGCCAAGGACAGTCTATTGGCACATCTTTCTTCTCTATAGCAAGAAAAAGCATAACTGAACTACTCAAGCTTATGTAGGTCAGGTTATGGTACATTTTTAGGTTATATTTTATTCATCTTGACAGAAAGATATGAAACCACTGCATTCACTCAGCTCTGTCCATTTATAAAGGTCTTATAATATGCTAAATTAACTTTAGGGGGCTTTAAGGCATGTTTTAATGCTGTTACCTCCTCAACAACATACCTATAATTGTGTGTTGTTTTCAGTTTTTTTTTTTTCATTCAAACATGTTTTGAGTCTTTTATCTACATCTGTCTACATCTCCAAAGCTCAAAATTCTCTGTTCCAACTTGTGATGACATGAAACTTTTCAAGTTAACAGCTGCCTTTAAACTTAAGTTCAGAAGAAATTGGCAATTCCAGGGCAGAAATGATTCTACTGAAGGTGTGTTGAGTTTAAAAACACAGTGGAGCACTCTCTGTGTTACCACATGGCATCACAAGGTGGAACAGAGTGTTTTTGGTTCACTTAAATAGGCAGTGGATTATCTGTGTTTGTGTGAGTGAAACAAAACACAACTTTAGGCATGCTTTTGATGAGGAAACAACATTATAACCGATCAGAATATAAAAAAGGTGCATTGTGTAACTTTTCTGGTGGGAGGATACATCACATTTGCCTAATTTTGGTGTGTACACAATGGTAACACATACCCAAATGCCATAGCTTATTAAAAGAATCCCACATGCTTGTGTGATACATCATTTTAAAGCCGAGACCTTCTAGTTTCTGTAGATATGCAAATGAAGACTGTGAGTGCAGGCTAACTTACAGTACAGACATTCAAATATGTCTAAAAATAGATTTTTTTTTGCCTAAAAAAATAATAATAATAATAAAGGCTCTAACTTGGGCATACTTCATCACTCACTGCTGAAGTTGTTGGCAACAACTGTGTAAAATTTCAGATCTCTAGGCCTAAGGGTTTGGATGCTGTGACCCTTTTTGTAAAAATATGTCAATTCAGCACAAGTGTCCAAATATGTACCAGATGTTCCAAACTGTAATAAGATGTTGTGACGCTCTCCAAACAGGTTTACGCAGTGAGCTGCTCTCTCACTATCTCACCTCTGCCTCACGTGGGGCCCACCGCCGGAAAGCTTTCATGATAGGCTCAATGAATATGTAAATCACTTTCTGGAAGAACCAATGACTGAAGAGCTTTTGCCGTGGAGCGCTCGCTCGGACATGCATAAAACACCACTAACTGGACACGCTCCTTCTGTTCCGTGAGCTGTGCCTGCTACACCGAACCCTGTATCCTCTCGTGGATGGTCTCATTTTGAAGAGGAGAGTGTGAGGAAAACAAACATACCCAACAAACATGGTCTTTCTGGATTATTTCCCCACATTGAATTATTTATGAAAAAAACAACTGGATATTCTTTTTCTGTGGACTGTTATGGACTAATTGAGTACAGCTATTCCTGGACTGGACCCGTTTCGGACAGACAGAACCGACTCAAAGGTAAGAAATGTGCATTGTTGGTTTGATTATTTTTAAAAATGAATGATATGGTTGTTTTACTGAGGAATTAAGCTGTATAGCATGTCAAGAGTGGAAAATAATTAAGGTGAATATCTGGCTTGACTTTTTAATGTTGTGCAATTGCCCTTCGGGTGGGCGGGTTGGTGGTAAGAGGTTAAACCATCATGGAGACCAAACCAGGCCAAGTTACAGGTCAGATCTGTGGAGAGGCAACCCCACTCACAGTCAGAATGCCTGTTTTTCTACATATTTTTGAGCTATAAAAGCACCTGCAATTGAATAAATGTTTAATGTCATACTGTGGAACAATGACATATCATAGAAACAAGCAGGTGATGGAAGACCCCCCAACCAAAAAGTTACATAATGCAACTTTAAAGTGTAATTAAGTGTTTGTTAGTCTCTTGTCTCTTGTCTCTTGTCTCTTGTCTCTTGCGCTGCCTCCTTGTGGTCGGGCAAACTGATCTCAGCATGACATCCATCCATTCTGCCAGAGCTAAGAGGCTTTCCCAGCTCTCCCCGTCTATCCTGCACATAAGGAGGAAGTGCACGTCCATTCATCTGGTCTATAGTTACAGATACAAACTCCCTCTCTTGCATCTTGGATACTTAGTGCTACATAAATGTTTTACCAGAAATTAGATCAGGAAAGTGGACTAAATGTGTGTTATTTGAGGAAAATGCAACAATTACCCTAAGAGACATAATTCTAATTCAGTATAAAGGTATAAAATGGCTGAAAAGCAGGATGTCATTATTAGTAGGTTTGATTTCTGGTCGCTGTTGTTGTGTGCTTAGCATTGACTGTTTAAAGAAGTGAAAGTAAATGTGACGTCTCCCATAGAGTTTGGCTCCAGTCAAATGAAGCTCACGAGGTTAGCATTTATAAGGTGAATTTAGAACCGAGTTCCTTATTAGGAATAGAAATTGATTTACGGACAAAATAGGGAAATAAAGACACCAGGATCATGTAGAGCGGGTTAATACAAACATATGAAGACCAAATGACGAGGCTCACAGCAGCCGTTACAGAGATTGATGATAATTATTCAATGTAAAGTCAATTGGAGCCAGAGTCGATGGAGCCGGAAGAGCTCCCGTGTTCACTTCATATATACAGTATACAATCTATGGTCCTTTGGCACTTCACTTTGGCCTGGTTTTCAGACTGTGGAACATATGAAGAGCAAGCTGCAGTATTCCCGATTAATTATGGTATTCTGATAAAGAAAGATCTGATTATTTCTATTAGTGACAAGACTCTACTGAACTATATTCACTATATAAAAGTTTGTCCAAAATGTAAGATATAAACATTTAAATCTATCAGAAAATGACTTAAAAATAGTGAAATTATCTCGCTGCATGGACAGATCATTTTATTTCACAAGTTATCTTAAAATAAACTACCTCTAGACTAGAATTAAGCAGTGTCAGAACTAGTAAGTTGATAATAAATCTGAAAACAAGTCGTAAAATCTTGGCCAGATCAGAGAACTTTGCAGTGTTTAAATTAGGATTGTATCAAGTAAAAACGTGGCAAAAGCTCTCAAAACTATCACAACTTTCTATGTATCTGACCCAAACTGCACTCACAAGACTACAACTGCACGAGTTCATGCAAAAAACAGCTTATTTATGCAGAAAAAGTACCAGGAAACAGTATTTTTTACACATGAGTTTACGCTGCCTTTTTAGATAAATACCAAAATAGATCAAATCTTCAACTCACTTCTCCTTTCTGCTGCTCATTGTAATCTAAACAAAATTGTCATTCAATTAATATATGATCAGACACCATTAACCACTTTATCAATTGAAAAACTAAAGGCTTGCAGCCCTACTTTTAACAATAAGAATTTTAGCTCCCCACATCTGTATTAAATAGACGATGGCCTAGATTAAGGATGAATGAATAATGCATCAGCCAAGTGTTCACATGATCCAGGAAACAGCTTGCGTCATAGATTATACAGACAGCACCCTCCTCTACTTAACCTAGTATCTCAAAATCAGGAAATCCAACCAATAATCAATATTTTGTCATGTAACTCAAATAGATCGCTTGCTGTTTTAGGGGAGCATGACTGTGAACACAACTGCTAATAAATATTTCTAGCTGGGCGAATATGAGCAAAATTGAACAGAATTATAATTTAATTTGACTTTATTGTTTGCTATTTCATCTTAAAACTATATGAATGCATTCCAGTTAAAACAAAATGTTGTCTAAATTGAATGTTGGCAGTTAAAGGTCCTACGCAAAATTGACCCTTCTTTAAGACGTGTTTGAATGTGTTGTTTCATGTGTTTGAGAATCTTTTAGTCTGTCTACATCTCCAAAGCTCAAAATGCTGTCTTCCACCTTGTGATGTCATGTAGTGGTAGTTTTCAAGTTAACAGCTCCTTTTACCTTTAGTTCAGTAAAGATTGTCAATTCCAAATGATTCTAGTGAAGGTTTATAGAATTTAAAAACACAGTGGAGCACTTCCTGTATTACCACATGACATCACAAGGTGGAGTGTTTTCTGCTCCTAAATATGCAGGACTTTTATGAATGAAACAAAACACAACTCCAGGCATGTTTTAGATGAGGAGACAACATTATAACATACAGCAGTACAAAAACATAGCATTTATTGAACAGTTTAGACTCTAAAAAACTTAAAAAGCAATATTTTATAATTAAATACTGCCCCACTTTAACTATACGCTTTTAACTGTATGTTTTAATCATATTTAATTTGTTTATGTTGTTGTAAAGTGACCTTGAGTGTCCGGAAAGGAGCCTAATAAATAAATGTATTATTATTATTAAAATACCATAAAAATTACCCTTTAAATTCAAGCTTCAACTTCACTACACCAACCTCGCCTATGTACAAATGTGGTATCCTTTATGTGTTATATACATATTATTCAAACCCACCATAAAGCATCATGTATTTCCAGAATAATATTTATGTTCTTTATGCTTTTGTGAGCCCTGTCGTGTCTATGGGACAGTTTGTCAATAGCTGTAGGACCTCTCCGATCAATACCAGTGGAGATCGAAGTCCCCTGCACTGTACAGCTGCTCAGTCCCCTGCACTTTCCCTCCTCTGCCCCTCTTCCACCTTCTCCCTCTCCCATCTCCCCCTCCTCAGTACGGCAGCGGCAGCAGCCCATAAAGAAAGCCTGGTGCAGCCAAGGGTGTGTCATGACCAATATGAATGAAGCTGGATCAAGGATCTGCTGCTTAAAGATGTGAGAAGAGGAAATGGAAAGGGAGGAGGGTGAGAGAAAGAGAGAATGACCAGGAAGACAAAATACTGTACCTCCATTTACAGTAACAGACCACAGAGGAGAGAAATGGAAAGAGAAAGGGAAGCAGAAGACAAAGCAAGCCCATATTTACGTGTCTTGTGTCTTCTCTCATCAAAACAAGATTGATGCATTTTCAATACAAGGCATTAGGTCAAAGCACAATAAGTGATGAGAAATTACGACCCTTACCATAATGATTAGCAATTAAAACAAAATATTGCATCTCTTGAATGGGGAAAAGTCCCCAAAATGCTGCATATCTGAACAGAAATGGATAGAAGTGACGAAAATAAAGCACATAGGAAACATAGGATCATATGGGAGCCTAGTTGCATCAATTGTTATAGGCCTCCTGTTTCACACACTGTAATAGCCTACGCTGGCCAAATACTTAGTCAGCGACTTCATGAGGGTTGAGTGGCCCAAGGCAATGCGTATTTTCTATTTTTTTCCTCCCTCTCTCTGTTTCTCTATCCCCAAAGAAGGGTTTTTCCACATCACAGGAAAACCCCATTGCTGCAGAGTGGAAAAAAATAGGCACCCTCTCTTTCAATGTGTAACACTTGGTTAGAAACCTCAACGGACATTAATAAGCAACATCAATGGAGTCAGTAGGCGATGAGAAAACCGCGCAAGAAAGGGGTTAACGCCGCTTTTTCATCCACAGCTTTACGCACACGCAATATGTCCAAATCGTGTTAACATATGAAGATGTCTGATATGTATCCAACGCCCCAAAGCGCCCCTGCGTCTTGGATAAGCACACTGGACAAGAAACTGTCAAAAGAGCGATCCAACCTGCAAAATTTAACCCGCTATGTCACAGTGTTGGCGATAAACTTGCAAATGGGAGCAAAAGCAGCATTAGCTCACACAGTGAATGAAAACTGATCAATTTAATTACCTTCGCCAGTCCTCGAACCCCGGAGACAGCTGTCTGGGAGAGGCGAGTTGATGCTTTGTTGAGAAATCACCTTTTTTCCCGAATTTTATGTGATTTTCCTTGGCATTTCTTCGCCTCCTCAAGCCCGACAATAGCACGCTGTAGCAGGAGACAGACCGGGAGCAGCGGGAGACTTTCAGATGCTGCCGATTTGAGGAACGTGTGGGATCGGAAGCGCTCGTAAATCTTCGGCAAATTCCGGAAAGCGTGGCCCAGTCCCCTTTAGATTGGTCTACTCTGCAGTTTAATCTCAGGTGACCGGGCTCGCTTTGGGTTGAGGACATACCAGAAAGAAAAAAAAAACAATTGGTAGGCAAAAACTAAAGCTGCTTCTTTCATTTTAAATCACTTGACTAGGATAGGCTGTTTTTCAGTTTTGTTTTGTTTTGTCTTGTTTTTTTGCGCATAACATGGCCCATTCTCGAGAAACTTGTGCGTCAGTCATAATATGAGGGACTTTTGTTGCATTTTTTGTTTGTTTGTTTGTCATTTTCAAGCATGATTTCTATATTTTACCGAAACAAATGACAGTAAATCCCCCTCTTTACTGTTGGTAGGGATCAGATTTCTAAACTCTAGACTAGAAGAATGCTATTGCAGTCACTTTTTGAGACTTAAAAGGGCAGGGTGACCAGACATTCCTATTTACCCAGGACAGTCCCCGGTTTGAGCCCTGTGTCTCCTGTCCCAGCAGATTTATCCAAAACCATTGATTTGTCCCAGTTTTATACAAGAAATGTCTCAGGTGTCCCTATTTTTGTCCAATCTAATCCCTACTAACAATAAAGATTATACTGACTCATATGTTAGTCATGGGCCGAGTGTGGAACAGTTTTCTTTAAATACACACTCGTTTCACAATTTTATTATTACCACCTACCAATAAAAAGGGATGTCCCAGCTTTTTATTTTGAAATTCTGGTCACTCTAACTATGTGACTTTTCTGGTGGAGGATCAGCCACCTGGTTGTTCCTGTACATCTTACCTTTTTCAGTTTGAGGTGCTATAATATAGAAAACATCCAATTAAACATGAATATTTCCTTACTGTGAGCGGGGTCACCACTCCAATAATCTGATATGTAACATGGCGGTATCTTTAATAGACAGACACATATAGCCTACCAACTTTATTTTTAAAGCTCTTTAAAAACTTAACAGATGGCAAAGTGCTGTACACAAACATAGAATAGACAATGACAAGCGCAGTACAACATAATACACAATACAAACACAGTACAGCTCCTAAAAAACATAGAAATTTAGTGCCATATTGTTGGACATTCCACAAAGCAATAACAAGAACAGTAATAACAAGAGACAAGCAGGTGATGCTTCTTGAACTGTGGTATCGGTCCCACTGGTGGCGTTAATGTCTAGTGACCACTTCCACTTAAAGAACAAAATCTACGACTTGTATTGTGTGGGATTCTATTAAATTTGCAGTGGTGTTTATTGTGTATAGTTTAGTAGTTTTAAAATTAACAGCTCCTTTTACCTTTTGTTAAGTAGAGACGGGCAATTCCAGGGCTGAAATCATCCAAATGATTCTATAAGATTAATGGAGTTTAAGGCAAGGCAAGTTTATTTGTATAACACAATTTGTACACAAAGTAATTCAAAGAGCTTTACAGAATAAGAAATGCATTAAAATCACAATACAAACAAAAACAAAACATAACTAAAACATAATAGAGAGAGATTAAATTAGAGAGAAGAGTGCGGAATGAGAAATGAAAACCTTTCAAAATGCAGTGGAGCACTTCCCGTATTACCACATGACATCACGAGATGGAGCAGAGTGTTTCCAGTTTGAGAGAAGAACCCGGCCTAAAGATGCAGGGTTTGTGTGTTAAACATGAGTGAATAAAACAAAACACAACCCCAGGTATGTTTTGATGAGGAAACATTATAATATTGATCAAAAAATAGCATAATAATGGCCCTCGAAATCTGAGTTTCGGATGAGAAACTACACCAACCTCGCCTATTTTTTATTGTTTATACTTAATAGGCTACAATAAGCTATAAACACATGTAAATCTGTTGAATTAAAACTGATTTATTGTCTTTAGTGGGACTGGGGAGCTGTTGGTGGAAAAAGTGACTGTCTGAGTATGTTTTTTTTGTTTGTTTGGTTTTTTCGAAAATTAGAGCAAAACAATGAATGTGATGAGTATAGGGATGTAACAATAACCGAAATATCATGATATCGTATCGTCAAAGGTCTCACAATAATATTGTGGACCATCACTATTTTTCAAATTACAAGTCTCTTCGCTTAAATGAATAGTTATGGTGCAGCAATAGCAAAAAAAGAAACAGAGGGAACTACATAGACCATGATCCTTTGCTTCGTTTCAGTGCAAAATACATGAAGAAATAACGTTATAAGCACTTTTAAATCTTATTTCTTTGGATTAAGTCTTGTCAAGGCATTTTAAGAGGAAAAAGTAGCATATTCACAGTTTTGGTTGCCACAAAATATTGCAATAAATACCGTATCATGGGATGCAAATCGTGAAAATATCGTACCGAGAAATTTGGATATTGTTACATCTCTAGCAATGAATGTCAGTTTTACATACAGATAAGAAGTTTAATTAAAGCCGCAAGCGGCATTGAACGGCCCTCGCGGTAAAAAAAGTAACACAGATGACACAGAGAATAACTAAACAAATTAAGCTGCAAATGCTTTTATTGTCAGACATTTAACAGTTCACAGTCATTGGGATCTTGAATGTCCAGATATTTTAAAAACATAATTTTAAAACAAAGTGGCTTCATTTGATACTGTAGAGGCTCCTGGTGTAAACATTTACTATAACATTACATGTGCACTTTTTGTAATAGGAAAAAATCAAATCAAAGTAGAATATTTTGTGGTTTCTTGAGTTAAATGAAGAAACGTGGAATAAAATCAACATAAAGTCCATAAGCAGATCTCAAGACGTTGGCTGGCGTCTGAGAATAGTCTGCTATATGATCGTTAATGTTACAGCTAAACAGAATATATGGACATGGTTATTACAGATCTTACTAAAATTACATTAAAGTGCATTTAACATTTATATAATTTTCCATTTTTTATTTCGTTTTCTGGGATGCTATAATAATATGTAGCTAATCATCATTTTACACCAGTTAAGTGGCATTTTGTGAAGAAAAGTAGAAAACAAAAAGACAATTTACACACAAAAAAGGCGTTTTTCTGACAGATTACACATTGATTTAACAAAATAAATGTGTTATCATTTATTTTTATTAGCCAAATTATAATTATTGTGTAATTTAGACACATTTTGGCCCTTGTTTTGGCTGCTAGATAACACCCTATCTGCTGCTCATGTCCAACCAGGCAGTAAAATTATAACCTTCATCAACAAGACTAGGCACTTTATTACTAAAATCTTAAAAATAATGATGTTAGCTATGTTTTAGAGAAATTAGTAGTCTTGTCATATGCACTTTAAGCATTATTAAAGCAAAAAACACAAATAAAAGCTATAGACAAATCAAAAAGGCTGTGAGAATTGTAAATGGTGTTAAAATAAAAATAACATGATTGTGATGAATGTGCTTATTATTGTACAGTGTTTTTGCTTTACCTGTTGCTATGGAAATACTAGAAATGGCTATTCACATTTATTCAGTGTTGATATTTGTAAGTGCAGTTATCAGTTTAATGCAATATTAAATAAGATTGCATCCTCTCTCCTGCCATGAAGTGCTTGATTTGGGAACACGGCATAATTGTAAACTATGGAACATTATTTTGGTTACATTTTACTGTCCAAACAACATTTAAATGCTCCACATTTTGGTAAACTTTTCCATTACTTGAAGCTTTTTTTTCTGCACTGCAAAACATATCTGCATATGTTAAAATAACTTCAATTCAGAATATAAAGATGGGCTAGAACTAAGAAAATAAAACACACATGAACCTTGTATGCTCAAATAAACAATGAATGAATGAATGAAAACACTTAAGTTGGTCAGAAATTCATTCACTCACAATGACGATTAATCTGTTTGGCTGTCGTACGATTTTAATGCACTCTTCTAGTTCTGTAAAGCTCTACAAAAACACTAGCCTCGTCTTAAAGGTGCACTATGTAACTTTTTTAGTGGTGAGTCAGTCATCTTCTTGTTTCCATAGAGACGATATTGCTTTTCCTGGAATGTATCCACAGTGTGGCATTAAACTTACCTTGGAGAGAAGTTAAGACAAGGCAGATCTGTGAAAATGTAAATGTTTTTTGTATTTTTTTTTTTTTTTAGTTTTACGAGCCAATTTATTGTTTTAGTAATACAATCACATCAAATCAAATATTATCAAATAAATGTACCAAGGTTTATGTGTAATATTGTGGAACATTCTACATCTCGTACGTCATTTCGTTGAGTTTGCAGTGTTCGTCCACACTAATCCGATGGAAAACAGCTCCCATGGATTCATCTTAGTACGGATCTGATCCGGCACCGTGTGGACGTATGAAAACGCCGATATGCTGAGCTCTAGTTGCCGTCCTTATTGGACGGCGTCACTGTGACTTGCGCCCTCCTGATTCGCTGGGTTTGTGACATTGGTCATGTGACGCTATTACGGAAAACAGTTTAAACAAACCATTAAAATCCAGTGTTTTGTTCAGTAACAACTGAACCTCGTCGTCAGGTGCTGTAACTTCAGACATGGTGCTCCACTTCCTTGATTTTACCGCCCACGTGACGTTGTGACTATGTGGCGATGTGACGCCAGCCTAGCCATGTCACTAGTGTTTCAGGTGGTTTCGTGTTACTGTGTGGATAGGGAAGGGTTTGATTGCGGACACAGTGTGAATGTAACTTAAGTGATAGACCCACCACCACAAAAGTTATTAGTAAGATACATTAAATAGTGAAGACCACCAGTCAGAATTAAAGTTCTTTTAATCAATGCAGATATTGGACTACTACATTTTTGCAGCGTTTTTACTCTTTGTTTTTACTCTTTGCTACAGTCAAATTACTCTTCTGAGTCTGCTTCTTCTTCTGCTTCTTCCTCAAACTCGCCCTCTTCATCCGCGGTGGCCTCCTGGTATTGTTGATATTCGGACACCAGATCATTCATGTTGCTCTCTGCTTCTGTAAACTCCATCTCATCCATCCCTTCACCCGTGTACCAGTGAAGAAAAGCTTTACGGCGGAACATTGCGGTAAACTGCTCCGAAATACGCTTGAATAGCTCCTGGATTGCAGTGCTGTTTCCGATGAACGTGACCGCCATTTTGAGACCGCGCGGGGGGATATCGCAAACGGCCGTCTTGACGTTATTCGGAATCCACTCCACGAAGTAACTGCTATTTTTGTTTTGAACGTTTAACATTTGCTCGTCGACTTCTTTCATCGACATGCGCCCGCGGAAAACGGCGGCGACAGTGAGGTAACGCCCATGCCGAGGATCGCAAGCCGCCATCATGTTTTTAGCATCGAATACTTGCTGGGTTAGCTCTGGTACGGTGAGCGCGCGGTACTGCTGGCTTCCCCTGCTGGTCAGGGGGGCAAAGCCAGGCATGAAGAAGTGCAGACGTGGAAATGGGACCATGTTGACTGCGAGTTTTCTCAGATCGGCGTTGAGTTGCCCGGGAAACCGAAGACAGGTGGTGACACCGCTCATTGTGGCGGAGACGAGGTGGTTGAGGTCGCCATAAGTTGGGGTGGTGAGTTTGAGAGTACGGAAGCAGATATCGTAAAGAGCTTCGTTGTCAATGCAGTAGGTTTCGTCAGTGTTTTCGACAAGCTGGTGCACTGAGAGCGTGGCATTGTATGGTTCAACCACTGTGTCTGAAACCTGAGAGGAAAATAATACAGAAATATACGTCAGTTTTACAATTAATGCACATTTAAAGGTCCTATATTATGCAAAATTAACTCTTGTGAGCTTTAAGTCGGGTTTAATGTTGTTACTTCATCAAAAACATACCTGGCCTTGTATTTTGTTTCATTCACACATGTTTGAGTAATCCTGCTTTATTAGTCTGTCCACATCTCCAAAGCTCAAAATGCTCTGTTCCACCTTGTGATGTCATGAAGAGGTAGATTTCAAGTTAACAGCTCCTATTAGCTTTTTTTAGTAGAGATTGGCAATTACAAGGCTGAAAGTATCCAAATGCTTCTAGTGAAGGTGTATGGAGTTTAAAAATACAGCGGAGCACTTCCTGTATTGCCACATGTCATCACAAGGTGGAATAGAGTGTTTTCTGTTTGAGAGAAGAACTCAGAAGGCTAAGCATGCGGGATTTGTGTATTAAACATCTGTGAATGAAACAAAACACAACTCCAGGTATAAAAAACTTTCAAAAGGAGCGCTTCCTGGACCTCCCAAGGATAATACACAGCGGTGCTTTTTCGGAAAGGGAAATCAATTTAAAGATGCAAAAAACCCAAGGCATTCACAGGTCAAAATGCCTTTATTCATTTACTGCTTGTCTTGTTGTCCATTAAGACATGCCGTAAATGAATAAAGGCATTTTATTTTGACCAGTGAGTGCCTTGGGTTTTTTGCATCTTTAACAACTCTCAGACATAATGTAGTCTGCACAGAAGATGCTTTCATGTTTTGTTTTTTGTTTATGTTTGTTTGGGGGGAAAAAAAGGTATGTTTGTATGTTTGTGATGAGGAAACAACATTATAACATAGATCAAGTGGATTAACGTCCCAGAACCATGAAGTGTGCCATTAGCATGCTAGTAGTTGTTAGCTTTAACATGATGAACATGAACTCCACTCTGGTCTCTGAAAGCTGTGAAAAGTGCTTAAAAACTCATCATGGTGAATAATGCACACGGTAAGTGAGGAATAACCATCTAAAATTAACTACTTTTGTTTTTCAAATTCCTATGACAAATTATTATTAAATAGCAGCCACAGTGCTTTACTTTACATGAAAATTCAACCTGATATAAATTCTATATATATTTTCCACCTCTAAAATGTGGTTACAAAGCAGTTTTTATTAGTATCATCAATCCAATCTGAATTTTAAGCACGCACCAGAGAATTCTACAGAGTTTTTATTACCCTGTTTAATTCCATTTCAATAACAGCAGACATTTATAGAACCAAGCCACCCACATGGAAATAACCATAAAATAAAATGTCTGAACAGTGATATTACAAAGTGGATTACAATTACACTGCCTTATATGTGCCTGAAGGGAGGAGCTAACTACACTGAAACTACTCTGAAACTAACACACTTATCTGTTTACAGTTTATGTTAGTTACAGTTGTGCTCATAAGTTTACATACCCTGACAGAATTTGATTGATTTCTTGGCCATCTTTCAGAGAATATGAGAGATAACACAAAAACTTTTCTTTCACTCATGGTTAGTGCTTGGGTGAAGCCATTTATTATCAAACAACTGTGTTTACTCTTTTTAAATCATAATGAGAACAGAAACTACACAAATGACCCAATAACAGCTTGGAGTCTCTTGTGATAGTTGTGGATGTGTTATTTTCTCTGATGGTAAAGCTCTTGTATGAACTGCAGCTAGAGATCTCCCCAGAGCGGCTCAATGATACTGAGGTCAGAAGAAACGGCCACTCCAGAACCTTGACTTTATTCTGCTGGAGCCAATGACAGGTCCACTTACCTTTGTGTTTTGGATCATTACCATGTTGGAATACCCACGAACGTCCCATGTGCAGCTTCCGGACCAAGAAATTGTAAATTCTGCCCGGATATGTAAACTTATGAGCACAACTGTATCTAGGTCTATTGAACTTGCAATGAGTGTGGGGTCATATTAGCATAACCACTTAGAGCCATAATGGAGCTTTCACATCTCTGGGCCTGACCTGGCTAACCCTATTGTTTTATTGGTTTGTTCTGATTTAGGTTTGAGGATGGAGTTATAAATTGGAGACAGATTGTGCCTGACCCCTCCATTTCTGTTTAAGGAAGGATTCTCTTTCTTAACAAAAATAGCGTCTTTAATTCCCCTCGTGGCTCAATGTTTTGTTCTTAGGGTGGACCAGTTTTTCTCTTAAAGCGTTAGTGTGTTTTAAGTAGATTTGGATTTCATGTTGTCTGAAAATCTTCTGTAGTTTTTCAGAAACACCAGCCAAGTAAGGAATAGTTACACCCTTTCTCCTGGGTTCTGATTCTCTGTTTTCTTTGTTTTACTGAAAGCCCATTTTGGATAGCCACATGTTGTTCTTCTTTCTCCTTTCCCCCTGAGCTTGTTGGAATCACTTGGGCCCTGTGTCGTAATGTCTGAATCACTCCAAGTTTGTGTCGCAATGGTGATGCAATAAACTTTTGTCCAGATGACAAATTGTATTTCTCCTTTTGCCATAGTTCAGAAAATACCTAGAAAAACAGGCATTCTGACACTGAGTCCACAGATCTAACCTGTAACTTGATCTGGTTTGGTCTCCATGAAGATAAAAAGGCCCCATACTGTGAAATATTTCAGACAAAGCAGTAATATCTCCACGGAGAAAAGCATTTAACAGACTCTCCACCAGAAAAGTTATTGCTATAGCTTTCATATGATCACCACAGGCTGCATGGGGCATCAAGAAAATGTTGTGGTTGGACAAATACAAAGATAATGAACCTTGTCGCGAATGTAAATGCTCAGATACAGTGTTTGTGGCAAATACTTTTGGACACTTGTTAGAAAAATTATACTATAAATGACAATGGAATTATATCTGGCCAGGGAATACAGATGAAAATACACTGCTTGTACATTTACTTAAAGTTTACAAATATAAAGTGCCCCGTCAAATAGACCAATAATTGCGCTGATTCAGTTTTAATGAATGCTCAAGATAAGACCCATTAATCCACTGCATTTTCTGAACACACAACAAAATCAACAATATTAATTCAGTCATTAGTCAGTTACCTCTTAATTAATCACTGATATAACGGTGATTACAAACGTGGCGGCGATGAATAAATGTTATAATGTAGTACCTATAGGTGTCCACTAGATGGTGTTGACACAGGCAGTTTAACAGTCCCATTGATTCGTATCTTGTTACCATTGACTGTATGTATAAATGAACGTGCTACACTGCAGAAAGTGATATCTAACTAAGTTAAAATTACTAAATTTAAGATAATTTTATTTGATTTGAGTAGATTCAATTTAACAATTAAAATTATAACTTTTTATGCTGCTAAACAAGTCTCACACATAAAAATTATAGTCACAAGGTAGCATTGACTAACTGGTTTTCAGACTTAAACTTAAACTAGGACCAGATTTTCTAAATTTCAAACTAGGACACACCCGGGGTGGGATGTTTGGCATAAGTAAAATCATGAAAAGAGCACGCAACATTGTGCATTCTTGTGTAATGTTGTGAACCTGTTCACTCATATGGCAATAAAACCTTTCTGATTCTGCTTTTTTTTTTTTTTTTTTTTGGTTTATGGTCATTCGTAAACATGGATTTCTGTATTTTGGCTAAACAAATGAAAAATTGTGCTCCTTTTTACTGTTGGTAGGGATCAGATTACCGGTAGTCGAAAATTGTGTTGTCTTGTTTTAGTCCTGGTTTAGATTTGATGTAGTCCTGGTTTAGTCTTAGTTTAGATCAAATTGGCCAGAAATGGGGACACCAGGGGCATTTCTTGTATAAAACTAGGACAAATCACTGGTTTTGTATAAATCTGCTGGGACAGGGGACACAGAGCTCAAAACTGGGACTGTCCCGGGTAAATAGCGACGACTAGTTACCCTAACTTAGACAAACTTTAAAATTATAACTACCAAAGGAATAAGTGTGCTTTTCTTAATTCAATTAACATAAGGTTTTGTTTCTTATTTTAACTGTTTTTTAACTTATTTTCACTTTTATGTACATATCAAGATGTATTCTATAATTTCAAGTACATCAAGTTTTGTTCGTAGATAATTCGTAGATAATTTTACTTACTTATCAATTGAAATGTACTCAATTCTAGTTCAAATTTTCTTAATTCAAGTCATTTTAACTTAGGTAGATTTTATTTTTTGCGCATAACCTCATAGTCGCCACGTTCCAGACAGGAAGTGAGCATGGGGGCACTTGTGGCTCCATCGACTCTGGCTCCAATTGACTTTACTTTGAAAATCTGTCACTTATCTGTAATTGCGGTAGTGAACCTCATCATGTTGGTCATTAAACATTTGTATTGACCCAGTCTACGTGATCCTGGTGTTTTTATTTCACTATTTTGTCCATAAATAAATTTCTATTCCTAATACTCTACTCCAAATTCGCCCCTATAACTGCTAGCCTCAATTAGCTTCATTTGACTGGAGCTGTAACTATGGGTGACGTCAGACTCCCTTAGTCCACTTCTTTATATAGTCAATGGTTGTTCCCAAATACAAAAAAAAATAAGTGTTTTTGAGGAGGTAATGGCATTTTAACATGCGTAATATAGGACCCTTAACAAATTTATATTATAAGTGATTATAAATGTGAGGTGAATGAATAAATCTTCTAATGTCTCACCTTTGGAGAGGGCACCACACTGAAGGTGTTCATGATGCGGTCGGGGTACTCCTCTCTGATCTTGCTGATGAGGAGGGTGCCCATGCCCGACCCGGTGCCCCCGCCCAGGGAGTGGGTGAGCTGGAAGCCCTGCAGACACTCACAGCTCTCCGCCTCTTTACGAACCACGTCCAAGACTGAGTCCACAAGCTCCGCCCCCTCAGTGTAGTGACCTTTGGCCCAGTTGTTCCCTGCGCCGCTTTGTCCTGATGAAGTCAAGAGTTTAATTTAATGATTTCTCACAGGACAAGCCTATCCATGGGTTAAAGAATGATGAACAATTAGGACAGTTACCATAGCAATGAAGAGTTAATTTAAGGAATGATCAATGGGACACTGTACGGTTAACTGGGTGGGCGGACCAATCACAGAGCGGTATTGAGGTTTGTCCAGAAGCCAAAGGCAAAGCCTTTTTCAGCTTCTCCCACTGCCACATAACAGTCTGGTATTGGTACTGGTTATACATATACAGTTGTGCTCATAAGTTTTCATACCCTGGCAGAATTTGACTGATTTCTTGTCCATCTTTCAGAGAATATAAAAGATAACATAAAAACGTTTCTTTCATTCATGGTTAGTGCTTGGGTGAAGCCATTTATTATCAAACAACTGTGTTTCCTCTTTTTAAATCATAATGACAACAAAAACTACCCAATGACAACTTGGAGTCTTTTGTGATAGTTGTGGACGTGTTATTTTCTCTGATGGTAAAGCTGCCCCTTCTTCTTGGCAAAAGGCTCCAGTTCCTGTAAATTCTTGGGCTCTTGTATGAACTGCAGCTTGAGATCTCCCCAGAGTGGCTCAGTAATACTGAGGTCAGAAGAGACGACCACTCCAGAACCTTCACTTTATTCTGCTGGAGCCAATAACAGGACCACTTACCTTTGTGTTTTGAATCATTATCATGTTGGAATATCCAAGTACGTCCCATGTGCTGCGTTTGGACCAAAATTCTGCCAGGGTATGTAAACTTATGAGCACAAATGTATTTCCATGGGTTTCAGAGCGATGGAAAATTAGCATCTATTGAACGGGTTAATTGCAACTGCAACTGCAGCTTTATTTAACACACTTTAAAAACAACACAGGTTGACCAAAGTGCTACAGAACATAACTGAAATAAAAATAATACGAACAATAAAACAGGTTATGACTAAAATCAGAAACTAATAATAAAAACAATACAACATGAATAGAACAGAATCTATTGAAATGTCAACGACTCAAACTATGTCAAAAGCCAAAGTGAACAAGTGTGTTTTAAGAAGAGCTTTAAAAACAGGCACAGAAGAGGCTTGTCTAATGTGCAAAGGCAGCTCATTCCACAGTTTTGTTGCAGCCACCGCAAAGGCTCAACATCCTCAACAGCTCTTTTCCAGATGCTTTAAAGTTCTATGTATTATTCAAGCATTTAAATGCTGCCGTATTCTCACCAAAGACAAAGTTGTCAGGTCTGAAGATTTGTCCAAAGGGCCCGGAGCGCACAGAGTCCATGGTCCCAGGCTCCAGATCCACCAGAATGGCTCTGGGTACATATTTCCCACCTACAGCACAGAGAGAAAATGAAGTTACATTCACTGTACAATAACAATTAAATACACTAAAAGTACACAAAAATTCCTATGAATGTAGTTTCTTTGATGTTAAAACTTTAGCATTAAGGTGAGCCTCATTTTGTCATAATTTCAGATAAAATACAAGTCCTAGTCTTTATTCCAGCCAGTAACAATATAAATATAGCTTGCGTTGGTATTTACAGAAGATATATGTAGTACCTATAAATGTCCACTAGATGGTGATGACAGAACCACTGCATTGGACATTTATGACATCAGGCAGGTTAACACTTCTATTGATTGTTGTATTTTGTTACGAAATACAAATCTTCCATCAAAACAAATAAGTGGCGTCGGAACAATAGTCTGCTTATTAAAAAATAAAGCATTAATTATTATTAGTTTCCATTTCATTTTCATTTTATTTTGCAAAGAGAAATATTATGGTTTAATAATGCTTGTACACAGTCTGGATTCTCAGTAGGTGTATTTATTTAAATGTGATTAACGTTTTAGTCATTTTCTTATATTACACTATTTTTTTATGTATTTTATGTTTGTTTTTTTTTCCTGGAGTTAAGTTTTGTTTCATTCACACGTTTAACATAGAAACTCTGCAAATTTAGAGTTCTTTTCTCAAACAGAAAACACTCTGTTCCGCCTTGATGTTATGTGGTAATGCAGGATGTGCTCCACTGTGTTTTTAAACTCCATACAGCTTCACTAGAATAATATGGATGATTTCAGCAGTGGAATTGCCAATCTCTATTAAAGTAAAGGTAAAAAGTAGCTATTAACTTGAAAACTACCACTACATAAAATCATAAGGTGGAGCAGAGCATTTCAAAGGATTACTTGAACATGTGACACGAAACACAATTTGAGGTATGTTTTTGAAGAGGTAACAACATTATAACATGATTTAAAGCTCACAAGAGTCAATTAATGTGGAATGTAGGACCTTTAAGTACTGTATCTACTGTATTTTCTCACCCGTGGCCTCGTTGTAGTACACACTGATCCTGTCCAGCTGCAGGTCACTGTCTCCATGGTACGTCCCAGTTGGGTCGATGCCATGCTCGTCACTGATCACCTCCCAGAACTGGACAAAAACAAAAGAAAAAGCGTTGACTTCTTGTGTATAAAATGTAAATGTGCTATACTCTGTCAGAAGCTTATTTTTAAAAATGAACAGAACGAGCTGGTTCAGTTGGAACAACAACAGGTGAGATGGTTTATGCTGTTAAACAAGTGTCTCACACATAAAATTATAGTCACAAGCTAGCATTGACTAACAGGTTTTCAGACTTAAACTTAAACTAGGACCAGATTTTCTAAATTCTAAACTAGGACACACCCGGAATGAGATGTTTGGCATAAGTAAAATCATGAAAAGAGCACGCAACATTGTGCATTCTTGTGTCAGTCATAATCTGAGGAACTTCTGTCACTTGCATGTTTGGAGTTTGTCTACATTCCGCTCCAAGTACTGCAGCAATTTCCTTATGTTGTGAACCTGTTCACACAATAAGACCTTTCTGATTCTGCATTTTTTTTTTTTTTTTTTTGGTTTATGGTCATTCGTAAACATGGATTTCTGTATTTTGGCTAAACAAATGACAATTTTTGCTCCTTTTTACTGTTGGTAGGGATCAGATTAGTCAAAAATTGTGTTGTCTTGTTTTAGTCCTGGTTTAGACTTGATGCAATCCTGGTTTAGTCTTAGTTTAGATAACATTGGCCAGAAATGGGGACACCATGGGCATTTCTTGTATAAAACTGGGACAAATCACTGGTTTTGTATAAATCTGCTGGGACAGGGGACACAGGGCTCAAAACTGGGACTGTCCCGGGTAAATAGCAATGACTAGTTACCATAACTTAGACAAACTTTATTGATTCACAAGGGAACGCACTGGCTCACACGTCACAATATATTATAATAACAAGAGAAAAAATATTAATGGTAACAATAAATTGTAAATAAGAAGCAAAAAGATAGCAAGAGACAGGTGTCAAATAAGGCATAATTATATAAATGTATATGTACAAGTAAAAATAAAATATAAAATAACTAATAAAAATATCTCAGCTATATACAAGAGCTCAGTTAGTCTCGGACAGTTATTTTTATGACTGTACATTTCAAAGGTTGACTAACTTGGGAAATGAGAAATGCCGTTCTGGACATATCAAAGATTTAAAAGTACAGCGTATAAATCCCTGTATCGTTCACACAGACACGCATGTTTGTACATTCACAGCTTTGGTCTCGGGGTGCTCTGCATAAAGACATCTCTGTGCTCTTAACTGTGTAACTTCAGGCCTGTTTCACGCTGAAAGAGAAACCTTATGATGGGGAGCTGTACTTTACCACAGGCCAAGAAACATCTGATTACCTGAAGTCATGAGAGTTACTAAAAGCAGCTACTGGGACTTTTTGGTCTATTAGAGAGACAGATTTACTCACTTTTACCCTGTGGCTAAGCATGTTTCTCACTGATTATAAGGCCACAGATCAGAAAAATTGCAGCAGGTGACTGAGGGTATCGTGAGTACTTTGAACCTGAAGTACATGAACTTGATAACGTACTGTAGTTAGTGGAAGGTCTCCTTGAAAATGTTATTGCTTTATCTATAATCTTTCTTTGCATTGATTAAACCTACTGTATCTATCGCGAGGGATTACAGTTCAGATCTGTGGAGAGTTATTGTATTTTTGAGCAATAGAAACACCTGTAATGTATAAATGTTAGATGGATATGTTTAATCTCATACCATGGAACATTCTAGGTAAGCAGGTAACAGACAGGTCAGCAGAAAAGTTGCACAGTGCACCTTTAAAACCCATTAACGCCTGAATTTATATAGATGTATATAAAAAAATGTTTTTTGTGTGTCTTTGCCTTTAAGTTGATGGTAAATTAAGATGAGATCATGATTATAGCAAGAAAATTTATAGAAACTTGGGCATGTTGCAAATGTGCGACAACTAGAAACAAGTGGTGTCCAACAGTTCCTAAGAAGGTGCTGAATATTGAACTAATCGACTTATATCTTGATCCAAATGGTTTGATGCATATCTGTGGGGTTAAAGTGTTCCTTCCTGTTCATATGTGACCACCAAAATATTACTACAAATAATTCAGTAAATACGTTTAATGACACAACAGACTGGATCTGAAAAGGAATTACAGGTTTCAGTGCAGCCTGACTGAAAGTTTAGATTTTTTTGTATTATATTCACAAACAATATCTTCAACTGCATCAGGCTTCTAATAAAAACAACTGCAAAAAGAGCTGATTAAATTTTCAGTTTGCAGTGTAATCTTTCAGGGGTTAACTGTAATATTTCTTCAATTTTGTGGTTTATTTTACAGCCCACACACATATTTCTGAAGAACTGCTACAATACTGTGTAAAAAGCCCACATTTTTAGATGTATTTGTCCATTTCACCCGCGCTTTATCCTAAACCAGTGGATTCTCAGTCTGTACAGTAGATCACATTTCTCATCAGCTCCTTCAGTCGGCCTCATTCCCGACAAGGCACAATGCCAAATCTCTGCACATCCAGCTGAGCCCCTGACCCTAATCTGCACCGGGCACTGTATCTGTGTGTGTATGTGTGTACGTGTGTGTGTGTGTGTATATGTATGTGTGTTGTTGTTAAGAGATCAGGCGTGTCAAGACAGATGCTTGGTCCTGATTTAAGAAGAGAATTTGTAAGAAAATCTCAGAGGAAATCTAAAATGTTGCCTTAATCACAAACGTAGGACATTGCAGTCATATTCAGCGCAATAATCAGAGGCCAGAAGTTGTACTGTTAAAATTTGGTATAAATTTTGCATTTTCTAAGATTCATTTGTTGCTTTGTCAATTATAGAAAAAAAGACTGTACACTGGCTTGTTATTATAAGTGCTTTGTGTTGCATTTTTTGTATGAAGAGGGGTCTATAAATAAAGTTTGATTGATTGATTGACTGTTTTTGTGTTGTTTTTTCATCTAAAGTTGCATTACTAACTGAATACATCCATCCATCCATCTTCTGCTTCAGCTGGGTCGCGGGGGCAGCAAGCCCAATCCTCATAGCACCTGACCCCCCCTATGAACCCCTCTGCAGGTGGTGAGCCCACAGGAGGGTGGACAACATGGTCCTTGATGTTAGTTCACAGCAGACCTAATTTATTTTCCAAGTATATTTTTTCTCTTTCTGTTATATGCAGCATTTTGAGGACTTTTACTCATTCAAAAGATGTAGAGACACAAGAGCACCTATTTTAGCCTCTCTCCATTGGCTCGCAGTGTTGATTTTAAAATTATTTTATTTATTTTAAGCGTTTGTACGGATCAGCGCCCTCCTACCTTGCTGACCTGACCCACCCTTATGCCCCCTCTCGCACTCTCAGGTCAGCCCCAGCTCCAGCTCGTCGTCCCAAAGAATAACACGCAGCTTCATGGGGAGCGTGTGTTTTCTGTTGCTGCCCCATGGCTGTGGCACCAGTCACCATTAGAGATTAGACAAGCAGAGTATGTACCTGTTTTTAAATCACTCCTAAAAACGTACCTTTTTTCTCTGTACATTCTCTGTTGTTGAGTATCTTGTTTTCTATGCTTTTTAGTAGTTGTATTGTGTTTATATTGCCTATTGTGCTGTACTGTCCTTGTCTTTTCTATATGTGTGTACAGCACTTTGACCAGCAACTTTTTAAAGTGCTTTTTAAATAATGTTTGTATGGTATGTAATAATTAGTTGGTAATCGCTATGGCAACAATCCCATTTTTTTGTTATTATTTATTAATTGTTAAATGGGTCACATTTATACAGCTCTTTTTCACCTTTCACCACTCACCCATTTACACACAAATTCATACACCAGTGTATGCAGACCCTGGGGACGGGGTGGGTTAAGTGTCTTGCCTAAGGACACAACAACAGCATTTATCTGTGGGAGCTGGAATCGCACCGCAAACCTGTGGGTCAGTGGATTTGGCCTTCTACCAATGATGTTTATGTCAAGACAGGGAATTGAACCAGCAACCTTTAGATGAGAGGACGTGCACTCTACCAGGCTATACCGGTTTGTCAAAGCCTGATCCCATCAGATCTCAGAAGCTCAGCAGGGCTGGACCTGGGTAGTACTTGGATGGGAGACCACTGGGAATTCCAGGTGCCACAGTGGGGCACCAGTGGCAAAAATTGTCATTGTATCTTTAGGCAAGACACTTCACCCACATTGCCTAGTATGAAAGTGATGTGTGCATGGTAGGACTCCCTTGAAAAAGAGATTAGTAATCTCAATGGGACTTTCCTGGTTAAATAAAGGTTAAATAAAAAAATAAACCAGCTGAGCTACTTCTGCCCTAATGGAAACTGATTTCTCTTGTACACTTATTGAAATGGTACAAACTGGACAGGAAGTTGGAGTAGAACTGAGAAGAAAATATCTAAATATCCCCCATGACAATACAGAGAGGCTTTGTGGGGTCTAGAATGAATCACCCAGTATTTTGAAGGCTTTCTTTGTGTCTTTCCTCCTTTAAAAGACCAGTGGACAAGAAAAAGGAGCAGACCGTGACTCAAGTTTAAGTCATGATTTCACCTCATGAGACCGACTTTAAACTCAAACAAGAAAGAAACAAAGAAGAGACTGAAAGTGATTCAAAAGGCAGCCATAACTCAGCTCAATAACACCATGCATCATTCCCATAAGGGCCAGGTTCACATAGGCCTACAATTTTTCGCTGTATGGGGAAAAACATCACAAGTTTGCTCATATGACTTCATTTTTATGCTTGATTTGAAAGTAACGTCAAGATACAAGTACAATATTTATTGTGTGCACAATTTGTTTGCAATAGTGCGCAGAGTTTAGCCATTTTTCTGCTTTAGAGGGTAGAATAAGTAACTTCTGTGGCTAAATATTAGTTCATTCTGTTATTTATTTGTGGCATCTCAGGCCTTTTAATGACGCTGTGTATTAAAAAAATTGGTTTACTGTGATTATCCTTGCTTGAGGTAGTGGAATAAAGTAGTTTCAGTATAATAATTTATGTCAGTATTTCTCGATAGCAATATGTTGTGTCAAAATGTGTTATTGTGACATAATAATAAAATTAGACAGCACTAGTTTAATGCCAAACTGTGAGACATTCCAGGGAAAACCATAATTGTCATATACCCTGCACCAGAAAAGTTACACAATGCACCTTAAATTATTAACATAGACAGTATATAATCTCTTCTACAGGCTTTTTGTTACATTTTAAACAGACAAAAATAGTTAAATCAACATAGTACAAGTGCCCTTATTGACTTTTGTGTGTTTTTCCTGTTCATTGTCAGTGGGGCCTGGGGAATGTTTAATAAACTCTGTGTGAAAAAGCTGCAATTTAAATGACCTCATCTGTTCTTTTAAAGCTCACCAGACAGTGGACCACTTTGTTATCCCTCCTCCTCCATCTGTCTCTCTCTCCCTCCCACCTCCCTCCCTCTCTCTCTCTCTCTGTCTCTCCCTTCTTCCACTCTCTCCTCTCTCTCCTCTGTCCCTTTCGCTCTGTCTTTTTGTCTCTCTCCCTCCTCCCTTTCTCTCCCTCCTCCATCCCTCTGTGTCTTTGTCCCTCCTCCGTCCCTCTAACCCTCTCTTTTTGTCTCTCTCCCTCCTCTGTCCTTTTCTTTCTGTTTCTCTCTCCTCCTTCCCTCTCTCTCTCTCCCTACTCCATTCCTTGCTGTCTCTCTTTGTCTCTTTCACTCCTCATCCCACTCTCTCTGTCTCTTATTCCTCCTTCCTTTCTCTCCCTCCTTCATCCCTGTCTCTCTGTCTTTGTCCCTCCTCTATCCCTCTTGCTCGCTCTCTCCCTCCTCCATCCCTCTCTCTCTCTTTCCCTACTCCATCTCCCTCTCTCTGTCTCTTTCACTCCTCCATCCCTTACTCTCTCTCTTTGTATTTCTCTCGCCTCCCTCTCTCTCTTTGTCTCTCTCCCTCCTCCGTTCTTCTCTCTGTGTCTCTCTCGCCTCCATCCCTCTCTATCTGTCCCTACTCCATTCCTGTCTCTCTCTTTGTCTCTTTCACTCCTCCATCCCTCTCTCCCTGTCTCCCTTCTTCCTCTCTCTTCCTCCTCCATCCCTCTCTCTCTGTCTCCCTTCCTCTCCCTCCTCCATCCCTCTCTCTCTTTGTCTCTGTCCCTCCTCCATCCCACTCTCTCTTTGTCTCTGTCCCTCCTCCGTCCCTCTCGCTCTCTCTTTTTGTTTCTCTTCTCTCTCTCTTCCTCTTGTCTGTCTCTCTCCCTCCTCTGTCCCTCTCTCTCTTTCCCTCCTCTGTCTTCCTCTCTTCCTCCTCCATCTCTCTCTCTCTCTTTGTCTTTCTCCCTCCTCTGTCCCTTTCGCTCTCTTTGTCTCTCTTCGTCTCTCTCCCTCCTCCCTATCTCTCCCTCCTCCATCCTTCTCTCTCTCTGGCTCTCTCTCTCTCTTCCCTCTCTCTCTCTCTTTGTCTTTTTCTTTTCCCTCTCTCCCTCTTCTTTGTCTCTCTCCTGTCTCCGACCCTCTCTCTCTCTTCCCCTCCTCTGTCTCCCTCTCTTCCTCCTCTGCCCCTCCCGCTCTCCCTCTGTCTCTCTCCCTCCTCTCCTCTTTCCCCCTCCTCATCTCTCTTTCTTTGTCTCTGTCCCTCCTTCGTCCCTCTCTCTCTCTGTCTCTCTCCCTCTGTATCTCTCTCTCCTCCTTCCCTCTCTCTCTCTCCCCAGTCCGTTCCTTGCTCTTTCTGTCTCTTTCACTCCTCCATCCCTCTCTCTCTTTCCCTCCTCTGTCTCCCTCTCTCTGCCCCCTCCCTCTTTCTCTCCACTCTCTCACCCCATCTCCCACTCTCTGCGTTCCTCTGTATCAGGACTCTAAAGCGACTCTTTCTTTTTCAAACTTTTGTGTTTTGTTTCTTTTTCGGGACAAAGGACCGACTCAGACCAGCAGCTGCTCATTATTACACAGCAGTGACTCAAGTCTGCCCGGCAACACGTGCATTTAAATCACAGTATTTCAATAAGAATAACTTTTTGATTCAACTTCTGCTTTTCAGTCGGTTACTCAAAAAAAAAAACAGTAAAGAACATTTTACAATCAAACCAAGACAATTTTATCAAGCATTTAACAATGCATTGTGCAACGTTTCTGGTCTGGTGTCTGGAATGTTTCACAGTATATTATTAAGCCTTTCTATCTTCAAGGAGACCAACCAGAAAGGCAGCCTTGCTCGCAGTCAGAATGCTTGTTTTTTTAGCTATTTTTGAGCTGTAAAACCACTTGTGACTGCAGAAAATGTAAGGTAGATTTGTTTAATGTCATACTGTGGGTCATGGACCCACTGATTTGCTATTTGACAACTTATAAGCCAAAACAATATGAAAATAAAGTAAAGAAAGTAGAAAAAAGTAGATTTTTCCCAATAACAACACTGAAATTGTACAAGATACACATAATTGTGATAAATATTAATCATAAAATTACAATATTTTTGCTGCAACAATGATACATAATAATAATAATCATCTATATAATCAAATAATAAAAGATATATGTGTGAAATACTTGTACTTTTTAGACAAACTGTATTGATCCGCAAGGGAAATTACTACACAATATAATATAATAACAAAGAGAAAAAAAAATGGTAATAATAAATTCTAAATAAGTACCAAAAAAGATAGTACACTGGAAAAAAACAATATCTACAATATCTAGGTTAGCTAAAATTGCTTAAATTAAGAACATTTTACTTTATTTGATTAGATTCATCTTGACAAGTGAAATTATCTGCCAGTGGAATAATAATTCTTAATTCAAGCAACATTTGATTTTATTTCTTATTTTAAGTGCAAAAAGTTTAGCAAGGTGTATTTTCATATTTTAAGTACAAAAATCTTACTGCACTGGCAGATAATTTTACTTGCAAGTGAAATTTACTCATGGTAAAACTTTCTTAATTCAAGTAATTTTAGCTTGACTAGATTTTGGTTTTTGCAGAGACTGGTATGAAATAATTATAAACATATACATGTACAAGTCCAAATAAAATAGTAAAATAGTAAATTAGTAATAAAAAAATGGGTACTTTAATACTTTTACTTAAGCAGTCCTTTCATGTGATACTTTTACTTTAACTTTAGTATTTTTCGCCCTGCTATCTGTAGTTTTACTTAAGCATCATCACTGAGTAGGCTACTACTTCTTTCACCACTGCTAATAAGGCGATAAAAACTCGTGAAAAAGCGTGTTTTTACCTTGGCACCGATCTGGTTCCCGCATTGGCCCGCCTGGATATGTACGATTTCCCTCATGGTGAGATAAAAGTAAGTTCTTGTGCACAAAAAGAGGAGAGAACAGATGAAGCGCTGCAGCTGATCCACACGCACTGATCCCGGCACAGTCCAGCCAGAGCAGAGTCCGAGGGAGGCGGGACTACACCACCTGTCAGTCATCCGGTCCGCTACCGTGATTGGCCCCCGCGGCTTCAGTCTCTGCTCTGATTGGCTAAAATGTAAAGGATTTCCTCCACTCCGAGACAAGGACCGGAAGACCAGAGGGAGTGCCAGGATTTGTCATCATTAGTTCCCCGTTGGAAGCTGTGTGTTCCTGCAGGACTATCAATAGAGAAATAATTTTTGCAGGACTTATTTAATGACCATGACATATTATATTCCCACACAACCTTTATTAGTCAATATAATTTCCCAATTACTACAAAAGAATTTAACTCCGTATTCAAAAGCATTCCCTCTGGTCTACAGGAACTGATGAAGGCACATCGGAAAATAGCAGCACCCACAATTACAGATCAGCTATTCATCAATGGTATCAATATCAGCAGCAACAAGTGCTTGAACAAACATGTTAGAAACTGTTTCCAAAATCTCAAGAACACTGCCCCCAACTGTAAGAGTCAATGGAACATCTTATTCACAAATATAGACTGGTGTAAAACATGGCTACATCCCTTCAAATACTGCATTAAGAACAAAATCAAAGCATTGGAAAATAACTCATAAAATCTATCCTATCCAAATTCAAGGAAATTGAACCATATTGCACCTTTTGCCATAAAGAAGAAACCATCCCACATCTATTTTTTTATTCTAATTATTCAAAATAAATCTGGTCAAATTTAGAAACACTTATACTACAAAAAAAATCCACCAGAATTCATCTGGACTGTTCAAATATAATAACCCACTTTCACCACAAACAATATAAAATGTAATAGTTAATAAATCTGTGTATTTTGATTGGCAAATCTCATATTCATAAATCTAAATTCTCAAATTCCAAACCCCTATTTAAAATATATATCCTAGACATTAAGAATTATCTTCAAACGTTAAACAGTATTTCCAACAATAAATCTATCAAAACATTCAACATTATAAAAGAATTAGGATTTCATGTAAAACTACCTCCTCAGTTTCTTGTATTATTATTAGGCCCGAGCGCCAGAGGCTGGCGAAAGGCCTATTAGTATCGCATAGCGATGCTCATAGGGGGCGGGAACTAAAATGACGCGACGTGACTCGCCCGTAGTGACTAGGGATCCTCGCCATGACGGAGCAATGCACCAGAGGTTTCTGAAAATGTATTGTTTGTCGGCCAAAAAAAAAAGTGAAACATTACATTAGGGAATACAAATGACACCAAAAAGAATTTGCACATAGAATCATGAAACTTAACACAGAATTCGATCATGATAAGACAAGTAGAAAATATTATTATGGCCACGCCCCCTGACACACCCGAAGGTGGCCATCTTGGATTAAAGCTTGTGAAGCTGAAACGCACTGATCCGCGGCCGCTCACCCGAACGGCCTCAAATTTGGTCCACATTAGCTCCAGGACGGGAACATCAAAAAATATCCACATATCCCAAATCCATCTGACGGTCTCTGAGCAGTGAAGCGACAAATAATGAACACAATTTTTGGATATTTACAAATTGCTCCTAAACACATTGAAAAACGTTCAAAAACTCACCAAACGTTGCCAAAAGTTCAGAAATGATGAGACATTTGAGAAGATATAGGTTTCATGTGTGGGGATCAAAAAATGGAGATAATACACCACCTCTAATATTAGGCTCCGCCCACTCCTATGGGAGCTGTCCCAGCTCAGCTTTGCTGTAGAGCCACAAAATGTGGTACACACATTTGTCACGTGAAGACAAACAAAAAATATTATTATGGCCACGCCCCCTGACAAAGCAGAAGGCGGCCATCTTGGATTGAAATCTTCAAAATGCAGAGTTTGCATTTTTGCTCATGTTGCGTTTGAACGCACTCCTCTGAAGGTGCTTCACCCACAGGGCTGAAAATCACCATACATCATCTAGAGAAGTGCGGCTGCAAAAGCTACCTCAATTTTTTTGAAAACTGTCACAGTTTACATGCAGCGAAACCACAAATTTCAATCAAAATTTAGACAATATTCAATGTCAAGATTTGCTCCCGTTGGCACAGGCTGAGTCCGATCGTGCTGAAATTTGAGTCACTGATGCTGATCTCGGCCTGAATATAATACACTATAAAGCATATGAAAATTACACTATAGTGCCCCCTAGTATAATGAAACGCCAACATTATCGGATTTGTACCAAATTTGGGAACTAAATTCTATGTATGTCTTCAAGCAAAAAAATACATTACGGACATGGTGAATTTTTCACTGTTAGCCACCAGGGGCGCAAAGACTCAAAATCAAATCAAATCAGAAATCATTTAAAGGTGCACTATGTAATTTTTCTGATGGAGGATGTGTTGGCCTGGGAAATTTGAATCATTAATACGTGATCCTAGCCTGAATATAATACACTGTAAAGCATATGAAAAGTGTGGTTACGGTTATTAGGGTAAGTGTGGGGCGATGGCACAATGTGCACGTCATTTTGTAGGGCACGCTGTTTGCGGGGCATGGTGTTTGCGGGGTGCGGCGTAGGCGCACGCGAGGGCCAAACTTCGCCGCTTGTAGCTATATTTATTTTTATTATTATTATTAATATTATTTATTATTATTATTATTATTATTATTATTATTATTATTACTATTATTATTATTATTATTATTATTATTATTATTATTATTATTATTATTATTATTATTATTATTATTATTATTATTATGTAAACCTTTTTATTTGCTATTTCACTCAACAATGTATCTTTATCTCTGTGGAATCCCTATGAAAGATTCGTTTTTGCGATCCTTAGTTTGCCAAAATTGCCTGTAGGCCTATAGGCTATGTTTTATTTTTTGTCATCATAACTACACTATACTACATCATTGCATTACTACACTACACTACTTCACTACATTATAGAGACATTCAGCAGCTGGGGCCAAACTGAGGACAAACTGAGAAATAACAAAACATTATTATTATTATTATTATTATTATTATTATTATTATTATTATTATTATTATTATTATTATTATTATTATTATTATTATTATTATTATATTACAAAAAAACAGAAAACAAGCTGCATTATGGAGGTAGATTTTACTTACAAAACAAAAACAGAGCAATAGTCACACACAATAGGCTTATACGCACATTAGCTCTTTACTCCTGATTCAGCCTCTGCTCCAGCCCTGTTTTATCCCTGTTACAGCAAATATTTCTGGGCTGAGCAGTGGAGGTGGTAAGGGGTTTTGGTGGGGCTCTGGCAGCTTTCCCGCTCCTCTAGGTCCCTGAAATGCAGCAGCAGGTGGAAGGCGTAGGCTAAAACCAGGAGCAGGATCAGAGAGGAGAGGAGGCCCATCAGGAGAGCTGGGGTCAAGAAGGTCATGGGTAAGAGAAAATGCCAGAGGAGACGGAGAACGCTTGGATCTGTGAGAGAGTAGAGAGAGAAAGATGATTAAAGGTCCTATATTACGCAAAATCCTCTGGTGAGCTTTAAGTCATGTTATAATGATATTACCTTATCAAAAACGTACCTGGAGTTGTGTTTTGTTTCATTCACACATGTTTGAGTAATCCTGCATTAGTCTGTCTACATCTCCAAAGCTCAAAATGCTCTGTTCCGAGTTTTGATGTCATGTTAAGTAGTTTTCAAGTTCACAGCTCCTTTTACCATTTGTTCAGTAGAGATTGGCAATTCCAGCGCTGAAAATATTCAAGTGATTCTACTGAAGGTGTATGGAGTTTCCTGTATTACCACATGACATCACAAGGTGGAACAGAGTGTTTTGAGTTTGAGAGAAGAACACAGACTAAATATGCAGGGGATATGTGTTAAACATGTGTGCATGAAACAAAACACGATTGATGAGAAAATAGTAAGGGATCTTTAAGGAGGGAGTGAGGGGAGAGGGAAGGTTCATGGAAGAAGGGTGGGAGAGTTAGAGAAGGAGATAATTATAAGGAAGGACAAAAAGATAAGAGAGAGGGATGGAAGAAGGGAGGGAGACAATGGAGAAGAAAGAGGAATGGAAGAAGAGAGGGAGAAAGAGAAGGAATAATTAGGGAAAGAGATTATTACAGAAAGAGAGAAAGATAGGAGAGAGGAAAGAGAGGGATAGAAGGTGAGGGGGGGACAGAAGGAGTTAGAGAATACACCATGTTCTGATATTTACCTGGAAGTGTGTGAAGGTGAGGGCCCAGTTGTGAGCATGCTCAGTGGGGCTCAGGAGGCTGTTGTATTTATGCAGACTACTGATGTGCTCACAGCTGAATGAGGAGGACTCAGGGCCATAAATCTGAGACGAATTAAGCACTAGCTCCACTCTGGGTGGAGTTAAACTGCACCAAGACAGAGTCCAACGAAAACCACCACTCCCCAAACGCTTCTACCTGTGAGCGCGACAGGAGCAGGCTGCAGAGAGCATGGCTGTTAGGACAAATGTAGACACAAGGTGGCAGTATAGAGCTACACATCCATTCATTCGCTAACCAGGATAATCTGTCAACTACTTCACATTCCTCTGTGCATAGTAGAGTACCAGTGTGTCTTTAAAGGTCAAAATTGACTCCTGTGAGCTTTTAGCTGTGTCATCAAAAACATACCTGAAGTTGTGTTTTGTTTCATTCACACATGTTTGAGTAAGACTTTATTATTAGTCTCTCTACATCTCTAAAGCTCAAAATGTGATGTCATGAAGTAGTACTCTTCATGTTAACAGCTACTTTTTACCTTTAGTTCTGTAGAGTGGAGAACTTCCTGTATTACCACATGACAGCACTAGGAGTGTTTTGAGAAAAGAACTCAGCCTAAATATGCAGGGTTTGAGTGTTAAACAATGTTAAACAATGACAATGAAATAAAACAACTCCAGACATCCTGGGAGGGTCCTGGGAAAATTAAGAAACCTCGGGAAGAACTACAGTGAAGGAGAGATCCACTCCCATGGACGTACAGGCTATAGATGTCCAGGCCCATGGGCCAGTTCGGTATGTCCACATCTACCCAGGTGGGGAAGGAGCCGGGGAGGAGGCAGGCGAGGAGGAGGAGGCCGGGCGAGAATTGTATCTTACATTACAATTATTTGTATTGCTCAAACATACCTTAAAACATCCAAAAAATTTGTCAGCATAGTCACCTCTCCACAGATCTGACATGTAACTTGGCCTTGTAGCGTCACTTGCTTGATTCTTTGGAAAATTATATGTTTAATTCTGTGCTGTAGAATATTCCATGGAAACAAGCAGTTGGTGGACTCCCTCACCAGAAAAGTTACACAGTACACCTTTAAAATATAATCATTACAGGTTTTAACAACTTCTGTGTCACATTTTAATGACATGCGTAGAGATGCAAGACATGTGAAGTATTTGGTGTTTGTCTCACCTGATGGACAGGTCTTTGAGCTCCTTTGTGTCTCCAAACCAAAGAACCACTCTGCAGCAAAAGGAATGTTAACATGCTGTTTTAGATTAGGCCTGTATAACAAACATCTCTGTTGATACTTGGGGGTGTGATGCTAACTGCAGGCATTGCTCTGTCTAAAGCTCTATTCAACTCTAATCTGAGCTTTATTTTGACCATAAAGAAGTGACTTAGCAGGAATTACAACATGTGAACTGATCTGTGCTGTTAAAGATGTTTCTCACACATAAAATTACAATCAATAAATTTTCAACAATTTTTTCAGTTAGGCATTCAAACACATAAGCAAGGCCATGAACACTTGTATTAATCAAAGGCTTCTAAAAATGTGTTATTTAAATCAATTTTTTTTCTTGAGTTTTCAGACAATCTTAAACCTTTTTTTCCGTGTTTTTTAATATGTTCAATGTAAAGTCAAGTGGAGTCGATGGAGCCTGAAGCGTGCCCATTCTCACTTCATATTTAAAATGCGGCAGCTAGCAGGTTACCTATGTCCATTTATATGTGGAGTTAATATGATTCAGCCAACCACAGTTTATCTCAACCACCCAAAATCCCTATTTATACATCCATCCTGACATCACCACCTGTGTCAGCTCTCTGTCGTGCGTCCTTCTGTCCAAAGACATCATCTTCAAGGAGGGGAGTGGTCTGAATCAGCTGGATGACCATTTTGGATTGGAGATTGTATCCTGTTAGGATAAATAACTAGGCTTGGCTATTCTACATAACTACTGCTATATTTCATTATTGTACCGAGGTCATGTGAAGATAAGGGCTCTGATCACAGCTGTGAGACTCATAGACATACTGTATGTCAAGACAAATGTATGATATTCCAATCTATCTAATAGCAAACTAACTAAATAGGACAAGAATTACTGATAGGGATGATGTCATGACTTGTTGCCAGATAACACCCGGATGGAGTCTGATTGGACTGTGTGACATGCCAAGAGGCCTGGCTGGCCTGTGCACCAACGAAGAGGCACTAAGTCTAAACCACGGTCGCCTCCACCATAGTTTGTGTATAAAAATCATTGTATAGGCATAAATATTCAGTCTCTGCATGGGAATGTCGGCACAGACTCCTTGTACAAGTATGGCTTTCTAATATTTGAATAAGTAAATTATCTGGACTTTATTTCTGTTTCAAGTGTATTTTTGTCTAGCAGAAACTAAAGAACATGCAAGAGAAAACCTGGTTTCCTTTACAATCCCCACCTTGAGTCTTCCCCCATCCATCACGTCTATCCACCGTCAATAAATATCTTATGGCGTGGTCCTTGCTAGTGAAATACAGTCTATGGCGTGTATGTGTGTGTGTGTGTGGACACAGACACTTCACCTGTAGGTTGAGTAGATAAAAAATGTATGTCATGTAATTACCCTACTTCAAATTAATATTAGTGGTAGTGGTCCAAGAAATTACTCATGAGTTCAAAAGTTAAAAACTACAACTCAAATAAGAGTTACTTAAAAAGTAACATCTGATTTATAATTTGATGTTAACGTAATGTGAGGACAAAACATTAAATAATGCACAAAATCTGGCTTTTTTTAAAGGATAAACACAAAAATGAGAAAAACTAAATAATATCTGAGGGAGCGCTGTAACAAACACAAATGTTCAAATCACTTCATATTGTCAGCATAAAGTTTTTTTTATCACTTGTAGAGTTATTCACAGTGGAAAGAGTCACTAAAGCTTTTACTCAAGTAAGAGAACTGTTACTTCAGTAAAAAATATTATTCAAGTCGGAGTTAAAGTATGCTGTTAGAAAAGTATTCTGAAAAGCACAATTTATTTTAAAAGTACTCCCAACACTTTACCTGTACATGTGTGGATCTTACCTTTACTGGTTCATGAGGAGTTGTCTGAAGTCCTCTGTTATTTCCATTTGTAAGCACAACACTGTAAGAAATAACACAACTTAAATGTTAAAGTAAAGATTTGTAAATTTAACATCTCCATGTAGACTTGCAAGCCAAATTACAGATTAGATTTGTGGAGAGGAAACCCCACTCACAGTAAGAATTGACTTTTTTGTTTAAGGTATTTTTGAGCAATAAATAACACCTGTAGTTGAATAAATGCAAGTTACATGAATTTAATGCCATACTGTGGACAATTTAAACTAAAGCATTAACATCTCCATGGAGACAAACAGGTTGTGGACCTTCTCCAAAAAAGTTACACAGTGCACCTTTAATTTTAGCCTAGTTAGTGAAACAAAAGACATGTCGTTTTTCACATTGCAAAGGCATGTGGTGGCACACTAATCTCTGAACCATCAGAAGTCAGGAGATCATGAGGTCAACCATTCCTGTACACAGTCTCATCTCTAGCCATTGTAACCAGCCCACGGTGTGTTCAGGTGCCTGTTACCTGTGCTGCGTTTGAGGTCCGAGGCAGGAGCTTGACTGTAGAGCGCTGTACAAGAATATAATGGTAAATAGAGAAATAATGGCGTGGTGTGAAGCTAAACATGTGCCTCTTTGTGCATCTGTCTGTGTGCCATAATCCACTATAATCACTGTGTGACATAAGCCTCTGAATGACAGGGGAACTGGCCAATCGGAGCCCAGGGATCAGCACATGAGCCCTTTTCTCACTTAAAAGCAGCATATTTTTTATCTCTTATAATGTTGTTTCCTCATCAAAACGTACCTGGAGTTGTGTTTTGGTTCATTCACACGTTTAAATAATTTAATTTACAATTATTGTTTTCCAACTTTCGCAATGCATTGTAGCCTATATTGACCAGTCTAGTGACCACCGATGTCCACTACATTTCTTAGGTGCATTGTGGGAAATTTTTAGTGCACTACTTTTTCACTCATTTGATATTCGGACATCCCTAAAAAATGGCATGACCCCTAAATAGTGCCCTATGTAGGGAATAGTGTGGACATTCAGACACAACCAGAGAGATCAAATTGGACAGGAAGTAGTGGTGCTAACAGTGCAGTGTGCACAGAGCCTATTACCCTCTGTAGAAACACAAAAAAGGTGTAGTTAAATTTTTTGACTTGTTTCAACAGGTTTGGTGTCTCCTGTGTGGGGCCCAGCTCTGCAGGGCCTCACAGTAAAAGTACATATGTGTTATTAACATGTCTGAAGTGTAATGGAAAACACTGGAAGCTACAGCATTTAAATGTCTCAAATGACTGCTCTTGTGGAATGGAAATCTCAGATGTACAATGGGCCAAGCTCCTCTAATGTGCACAGAATTTATTACTTGAAAACTAAAGTGATAAGAAAACACATTTAGTTTGGTGAAATCATGTTTAAGGCATCGGTAAAAACTTTATATTATGCCTCACTTGGATAGAATTTCTGTAATTTTCAACATTTCTTTGCAATTTAGTTCTTGATTGGTGTAAAACTGCCATTTATATTTACAACAGTATTATCCATGCAACCCCTTGTATATTGCTGAGATTTTTTTATTACTTATATCTATTTAATTTTATTTTTACTTATGAAATTATGAAATTATGCCTAAATTTGACAACAGTCAGTTTTTATTTAATTTATTATTACCATTTATGGTTCTCTTTGTTATTATAATATATTGTGATGTGTGAGCAAGTAATTTCCCTTGTGGATCAATAAAGTTTGTCTATGTTAAGTTTGTCAAAAAATGACAGAAAATACCACATTACAAAAAAATCTCAAATTCAAAACACTATTGTTTGTTGCTTAATGAACTTTCTTGTGGTTAAAATCAAACAGTCCCTTCTTGCCTTTTTTATATAGCTCTGAGAAAAGACCACAGCAACCTCCCTGAACAGAATCCAGTTACCATCACAGTGGCAGACATCCAGGGAAGAGTCTCAGGCATAAAAAGTTGGACAGCACCAGGCTCCACGAGCGCCTAGCAGCACAAATGAACCAGTTGCTAAGGGATGGGACTCACCCTGGGACTATATATACTGCATCTCTATGGTGGAATGCTCAGCAGTTACCATGGTGCCACAATGCACTCATTAGCAAACACAGATAAAAAAGTTTAAAAAGTCAGAAAACTCTGTCTCTGTGGAAATATTGCTCTGGCATGTTTCACAGCATTAAAAAAATTATATGTTTTATTTAGAGATACCCTGAAAACATGTGTGGCGGACAGCAGGGGGAGCTCTCGTTTTTTTAGGCTACCTGGCACCACCTTCCGGTGCCAGCAGAGGTCAGGGCTTTAAAAGGGCGCCTCTGCAAGACCGCAGTCCCGACTTCTGCTGGCTGGTGACAGGTAGTATTGCAATACGTGTTTATATTTTTAATGATTTTTAGTTTTTAAAAATGGTTTAATTGTTTTTTTTAGAAGCAAGTCAACTCTGGTGGCAGATCTTTACCCCCAGGATTTTAAGAGATTGGTCTGCTACTGTTTTGTATGGGTCTTGTATGGGTTTTGTATGGGTTTCGTTTATGGGTTTTGTTTTAGTGTTTTGATTAAAAGTTTGTTTGATTTTTAGCTTGACTTGCACGGATAATACATCCTGTTTTTAACAGTTGCCGTCCCTGGGCTTTTAGCTCTCATTTGGTTTAAGTTTCCCGGGCCGTGCTTGGGAGGTTTAGCCCAACCTTTTAGTTTGCACTTTGGGGTTTTAAGTTACTTTGCTGTGAATGTCTGGTAGCACTTTCTGTTTTGTTTGGTGGGGCTACCCCCTCTCAAGTCGTCTTCGTTTGGTTTTTGTTCTAATATTTATTTCTGTTTCAGGGCTTGTTCCTCCGTAGGGCTCAAGGTTTTATTTTGAATTTTATTATTTTAAACCCAATTTGGCCATTTCTTTATCATTGAAGAAATAAAAATAATTTTTAGCAACTTTGACTACTTTTAGACTTTTTAATAAATTTTAATTACCCTTTTTTAAAGTCACGTCTCTGTTGTCTTTTCACAGTTCTTATCTGTGGCCTTTTAATATTGTATTTATTGGTGATACAAAGCGTACCTCGGGTCACAATCATGGCGTTGTCGGCAGGAGTTGTAAACGGAGACGTGTACTTTTAAAAGCGTAATTGTTTATTTATTGGTGCAAGAGGCTCTTAGTTATTTC
Source organism: Odontamblyopus lacepedii (assembly GCA_034769755.1). NCBI lineage: Eukaryota > Metazoa > Chordata > Actinopteri > Gobiiformes > Gobiidae > Odontamblyopus > Odontamblyopus lacepedii. The sequence continues at coordinate 11,725,343 of CM068362.1, forward strand.
AACAACAAAACAGTAGCAGGCCCGGCGTTGGACCATGGCCTGGCCCCACCTGTGTGCATCTGATTGAGCCGTGTGACTACTTGCCTGACACTGCCTGTTTCATCTGTAGTAGGCATGGAGAACGAGACGCAGGAGCTCAGAGACTTGGTGAAAAAGCTGCAAGCTGAGAATGAAGCGTCTGAGCTGGAGATATGGACAATCCTTCACCTACTGGTGAGGGTACCTCATCACAAACCCACCGCAGTCATGGACATTATGGCCCTACTGGGGAACGTATTCTGTATATTCCTCGAGGAGCATAAATGTCAATTTTCAGAGGTAGTACTGGAATTGGGATTAATGATTGGGTTGAGAAGTGAGGGCAAGTATGCGGGCTAGGTACCTGTCAGCACTTGACCAGGCCCTTTTCATTTATGATCACCTTGAGGAGAAGCCAAAGAGGAGATTCGCTTATAGACCCAGGGCTGAGCGGGAGGACCCTGAATGCATTTTAGCAGCTTTGCAAGAACTTTATGGGTGTTCAAAATCCTGTGGCACTACAAGAGAATTTCTTCTCCAGAAAACAGTTAGAAGGTGAAACATTGCAGGAATATTCCCATGCTCTATTTTGCTTAATGGAAAAGGTCACAAAAGTGTACCAGGTGGTCTGAGTAATGCGCCCGGTACTGTTAAGAGACCAATTTGTAGAACATGTGTTGGACCCGTCCTTGCGTAGAGAATTAAAACGTCTAGTGCGGTTAAATCCAGGTTACACACTGTTAGGACGTGAGGCGTGAAGCACTACAGTGGGAGCAAGAGGGCCAGCCTTCTGACACTAGAGGCGCAGTCAGTCTGTACCTTCATTTTGTGCAGCGCAGTGCTCTCAGACTAGAAGAGTGATTGAAACTCCAGGTAGAGCTCAGGACAGTTTAGCTGAGATTAGGGAGCTGTTACTGAAACAACAAGAACAGATAAACTTGCTGACCCAAAATATGGTACAGATACAGACTGCAATACCCCAAGGTTTAACAGGAGGTGGTCCCTTATTTGCAGACAGTGCCAGCAGCCCGGTCACATCGCCTCGAAACTGCCGCCAGCCACAGGGGAGTCCGAGGGTCGGGAAATGTATACAAAAGGGACAGGTAATCTCAGCCAGTCAGCAGGCGGAAAACTAATTCCTTCTGTCTTGCAGAGCCACATTGCAGAAGGGAGTGACACTGGCTCATCCGACCCTAGAAAGGTTAACCCTGCTGTTCCAAAGCTTATAGGATCGTGCCCCATGGTAACAGTGAGTCTAGGTGGGGTAGAACTGGACTGTCTGTTGGACACGGGCTCTATGGTGACTACAGTTACTGAAAGTTTTTTTGCCAGGCATTTTAAAGAAAAGCTCAACTCGTGTAATTGGCTTGAACTTCGTGCTGCTAATGGTGTGGACATACCCTATGTGGGCTACCTAGAAGCAGACGTAGAGGTGCTCGGCAAAGTGGTAGAAGGTCGTGGCATTTTGGTGGTGAAAGATCCCCCGAGTCATTTGCCCCAACCCAAGGTCCCAGGTATACTCGGCATGAATGTTATCCAGGAGTGTTATAATGAGCTTTTTCAACAGCATGGTCAGTCAATGTTTGAACTTCCCTTCGTGACAGATGTTCCCTCCCCCTGGCTTAGTGCATTTCAACACTGCCAAAGGGCTCAGGTAGAAACAGGCCCCCCTAAAGCAGGTATGGTGAGGATAAGGGGTCGGAGACCAGTGTGCATTCCCGCTGGGACAATCAAGATAGTGCCGACCACATGTCCCCAAGGCAGGTTTGGTCTTAGTGAGTCGGGGCTTTTTGAACCATTCACTACTCTAGTGAACCAGTGGGGGCTACCATTTTCTCTCAGGCCAGCTCACAGGCAATGCAGGCAGATCCAGTAGAGACCGTAGATCTGTCCACCCTTTCTGTGATAGAACAGGATAAGGTCAGGCACCTGCTTGGAGAGTACAGCTCTGTTTTCGCCACAAGTGACAGTGATTTGGGTTGTACGGATCTAATTAGTCATGAGATTCCACTCTTAGATGAGGCTCCTGTCAGGCAGAGGTTTAGGAGAATACCCCCCTCTGAGTATGAGGCAGTCAAGGCCCATATAAGACAGTTGCTTGACAGTCAGGTGATCCGGGAGAGTAGCAGCCCCTATGCGTCTCCAATTGTGATTGTTAAGAAGAAAGATGGATCCATACGCCTCTGTGTCGACTACAGACAGCTTAATAGTAAGACCATGAGGCGCTTTTCCTTTGCCCGAATTGAGGAGTCTCTAGATGCGCTGTGTGGCGCCAAAATGGTTTTTCAACAATAGACCTCGCTAGTGGCTATAACCAAGTTCCTATGGCTGAGAAGACAAACACAAGACTGCTTTTTGCACACCGTTTGGTTTATTTGAGTTTAATAGAGATGCCATTAGGCCTATGTAATGCACCAAGCACTTTCCAAAGGCTAATGGAGCGAATGTTTGGGTCAGAACACTGCCAGTCCTTACTTTTATACCTTGATGATGTTGTGGTGTATTCCTCATCGATAGATGACCACCTCCAGCGCCTGGGTGCTGTTCTGGACAGACTGCAAAAGAAGGCCTTAGGTAAAATTGTCAAAATGTGAATTCTTCAAAGAGAAGTAAAATACCTAGGGCATGTGATCTCTGGAGAGGCGTGTCCACAGACCCAGGCAAAGTGGCTGCTGTAGCGGACTGGCCTCGGCCTAACACTGTCACAGAGTTGAGGTCTTTCCTAGGCTTTGCCAGTTACTATCGGCGGTTCGTCAGTGGGTTTGCAAGGATGGCAGCCCCTCTCCACCGTTTAATAGCAGAGGTTCAGCGTGTTTTAGGGGCGGCAAAAGCACCAGCTCCTGGCAGCCAGTTGGACAGGTGAATGTGAACAGAGCTTCAACGACCTCAGAGCAGCTCTCGTGAGTGCGCCTGTGCTTGCATATACAAATTTTTCATTGCCCTTCATCCTAGAAATTGATGCCAGTTTTAACGGACTGGGAGCTGTTCTTTCACAAGAGCAAGAGGGGAAGGTGCGGCCAATAGCTTATGCTAGTCATTGCCCTTAGTCCCACTGAAAGAAACATGTCAAATTACAGCTCCATGAAGTTGGAGTTTCTGGCATTAAAATGGGCATTAACAGAGAAATTCCGAGATTATTTGCTTGGCCAAAAATGCATTGTTTGGACTGACAATAACCCTCTTAGCCACTTGGAAACGGCAAAACTGGGGGCAACAGAGCAGCGGTGGGCTGCCCAGTTGGCATCCTTTGATTTTACCCTGCGTTACAGGTCTGGAAGGACAAATACTAATGCTGATGCTCTGTCAAGGTTCCCTACTGCCCTGGAACAGTCACTGCCAGGCACAGCTCTTCCGGAGAATCTGCTGACACCTGTACCACCTGATGCTGCCCTCAAGGTAACTCAAGCCGCCATGTCTGTCCTCCCCTCCCATTCGGCCACTGAATTGATTGCACTCCAACAAGCTGACCCTGTAATTGGGGCCTTTCTGATTTTGGCGCAACAAGAGGCGTCCCGATAGAGGCGGACCGAAAGCTAACCTTTCCCCCCAGGTACTGGAACTATGTCGGCAATGGGACAGAGTGAAGGAGATGAATGGAGTGCTCTACCGTCACACCCAGAGGTGTGATGGAGGGGAGGACCTGTATCAGCTGCTCTTGCCTCACGACCTGAAAGAGGAGGTGCTCAGGCAACTTCATCAAGGACATGGCCATCAAGGCTTAGAGAGGACTACTGACCTGGTAAGGCAGAGATGCTATTGGCCATTAATGCATAAGGACATCAAAGACTGGTACCAACAGTGTGAACGCTGCATTCTGGCCAAAGCCTCATGGCCCCAGAGCAGGGTTGCGATGGGCCATCTATTAGCGTCAAAACCTAATGAAGTGTTGGCCATAGATTTTACAGTGCTTGAGCCCTCACGTGAAGGAGTGGAAAATGTGCTTGTTATGACTGACGTGTTTTCAAAATTTACCCAGGCATTTGCCACAAAGGACCAACGTGCTTCGACGGTGGCAGATGTCCTGGTGCACTGAAAGTGGTTCTACAAGTTTGGTGTCCCAGCTCAAGCTGCATTCGGACCAGGGCAGGAACTTTGAAAGCGCCTGATCAGTCAACTCTGCAGCATTTATGGCACTCGAAAGACTAGAACCACCCCTTATCACCCTGAAGGAAATGGTCAGTGTGAACGCTTTAATAGGGCCGCCATGACCTCCTAAGAACACTGCCCATTGAGAGGAAACTGAACTGGTCTAAATACTTGCCCCAAGTCCTTTTTCGCCTACAATACAACAATGCATCAGTCTACCGGTGAGTGCCCTTATTTTCTGATGTTAGGACAGGAGCCACATCTACCTGTAGATTTTCTACTTGGCCGGGTCCCAGAACCCAGCGATGGTAGAGTGGAGGACTGGGTCCAGGAGCACCGGCGGAGACTTCAGGTGGCGTTTGAAGGGGCCCAGCAGCGACTTAAAGCGGCAGCAGCACGGGGCGTAAGGAGCGCCATGATGTTCGGGTAAGCTCCACCGATCTCCGGGAGCAGCAATTTGTTTACCTCCAGGATCATAGCAGGAGGGGCCGCTCCAAGATACAAGACGTGTGGAGTCCAGAGATCCATGTCATTGTGAAAGCCCCGCAAGCCAGTGGTGTGCAGTTTACCGCAGTGGCACCCGTACATGACCCCCCAGAGGGTAAGAACTGTACACCGTAACATGTTGAAACCGGTTCCTCATAACCTATGCCCTCAGAACCAGCCTAGCCCAAGGCCGGAGTTTAGGAGGAGTCTGAGGAGGAGGAGGGAAGATCAGCCCATTACTTTTGTGATTAGCCGGCCTGTTCCTGGAGTAGCTCACGACCACACCCTCTCCAACCACCGGTACCACAAACCGTCTAACTCTCCTCCCTCTGCCGTGCCCTCAGTGGTCCCCTCAGTTCAAGACTTGGATCCAGGAGGCCCCAGGAGAACAACCCGGGCCACCGAGGCAACCTCAAACCCTCACCGTCTCCCAACTACAGCATCTCAGGAGCTAGGGGGCTGCTACCTCCGGTTCAGTGGTGCAAGTAGTGCAGTAAGTGCTTATTTTAGGCCCTGGGACTAGGGGTATTGCCAGGACGTCAATAGTAAACTGGGGGCAGATTGTGGCGGACAGCAGGGGAGCTTCGTTTTTAGGCTACCTGGCACCACCTTCCGGTGCCAGCAGAGGTCAGGGGCTTTAAAGGGCGCCTCTGCAAGACCGTCATGATCCGACTTCTGCTGGCTGGTGACAGGTAGTATCGCAATACGTGTTTATATTTTTAATGATTTTTAGTTTTTAAAATGGTTTAATTGTTTTTAGAAGCAAGTCAACTCTGGTGGCAGATCTTTACCCCCAGGATTTTAAGAGATTGGTCTGCTACTGTTTTGTATGGAGTCTTGTATGGGTTTTGTATGGGTTTTCGTTTATGGGTTTTTGTTTTAGTGTTTTGATTAAAAAGTTTGTTTGATTTTTAGCTTGACTTGCACGGATAATACATCCTGTTTTTAACAGTTGCCGTCCCTGGGCTTTTAGCTCTCATTTGGTTTAAGTTTCCCGGGCCGTACTTGGGAGGGGTTTAGCCCAACCTTTTAGTTTGCACTTTGGGGTTTTAAGTTACTTTGCTGTGAATGTACGGTAGCACTTTCTGTTTTGTTTCGGGTGGGGCTACCCCCTCTCAAGTCGTCTTCGTTTGGTTTTTGTTCTAATATTTATTTCTGTTTCAGGGCTTGTTCCTCCGCCCAGGGGCTCCAAGGTTTTATTTTGAATTTTATTATTTTAAACCCAAATTGGCCATTTTCTCTTATCATTGAAGAAATAAAAATAATTTTAGCAATTTTGACTACTTTTAGACTGTTTAATACATTTTAATTACCCTTTTTTAAAGTCACGTCTCTGTTGTTCTTTTACAATTCTTATCTGTGGCCTTTTAATATTGTATTTATTGGTGATACAAAGCGTACCTCGGGTCACACATGCATTGTTACGTGAGCAGTGTTGCCTCTCCACAGATCTGACCTGTAACCTGGCCTGGTGCCGTCACTAAAAAATGTCTATCTCCAAGAAGACGACTTCTTGGAGATAGACATTTTTTATGTCACACAGTAGAAAATTTGAGGCAGAACAATAACTTCTCCATCCATCCATCCATCCATCCATCTTCTCCCGCTTAATCCGGCTGGGTCGCGGGGGCAGCGTGCTGCCCAATACTCATAGCACCTGACCCCCCCTATGAACCCCTCTGCAGGTGGTGAGCCCACAGGAGGGTGGACAACATGGTCCTTGATGTTATTTCATAGGGGTGCGGGCATGTTTTGGGTTGATGGGGGAAACCGGAGTACCCGGAGGAAACCCATCCAGACACGGGGAGGAACATGCAAACTCCACACAGAAAGGCCCGGGCGACCCGGGGATCGAACCCGCAACCTAATATCATCTCCATGGAGACAAAAAGGTTACAGACCCTCAACCAGGATGTTACATAATACATCTTTAACATCATAAAAAACTCAATAATAAAAAAAAATGTGTGACTCAAAAAAACATTTGAAATGACTGGGTATGTGAGAAACACAGGCATGTTGTCTGCATGAAGTCTACTGTGCACAAATCCTATAATCCTACATTCCAATAGAAGCATGAAAAGGAAAAATGCAAGGTTTTATGGCGCTAGTAAAACTGCAATGTGTTGCTTTTGGGGAAGTTCCACCTATAAAATTACAGTGTGAACATACAGGGTCTACCACATAGAATGTATAAAGTAGACTAAGGGAGTGTGAAGTCACACATAGGCTCCAGTCAAATGAAGCTCATGAGGCTAGCAGTTACAGGAGTGAATTTGGAGCAGAGTTCCATATTAGGAAAAGGACAAAATAGTAAGATAAAAACATAAGGATCACATAGAATATAATACAAACATTTTAAGACCAAAATGAATGCCTGACAGCAGCAGTTATGGAGAGAGGGGAGATGTTTTTTCTTTTTTTTTTCTTCAGTATAAAGTGAGTTGGAGTTTATGGAGCTGGAAGCACCCCCATACTCACTGTGTGTGTGTGTGTGTATTAAATATAATACTAAAATGAAATCAAAATAAAATGAATGAAAGAAATATAAAAAAGTAAAAATAGAACAGACCAAACAGATTATGAAAGTATGATATATTTTTTTATTAACAAAAGGATTAATTGAAAAGAATCCATTGATAAGTAAATAAGAGTAAACTATTAACCCAACTGCAGTAACTGAGTACTTAATAATAGCAGAGGTAACTTTGGTTCATTAAACTGTGTGAGGTTTGTAGGTTTAAAAAAAAAACATCACAAGTTAGTCCTAGCTTAATCTTGATTCAGTCCTGGTTTAGACCTGGTTCAGTCCTGGTTTCTCCCTAGTTAGTCATAGGTTTAGTCCTGGTTCAGTCCTGGATTAGTCTTGATTTATTCAGACAGTTTAATCCTGATTTAGCCCTATTTTAGATTTTGTTGGTCCTTGCTTTGTCCTCATTTGTCCCTGGATCAGTCTCTTACTACACTGAATTAACTGTTAAAACATTATTTTCTGAGTTTAACATCATCATTTGAGTTTCTCCATCTGCATCTTGAGCATTTGAATCTCCAGGTTGAGTTTTTCTCTCTTCAGGAGCAAGTTTCCCCTCTGCAGGGCCAGGATCTGTTCATCCACTATCACTGAGCACATAGGGGGCGCTAGAGCATGCAGCAGCTGAGCCTCATCCAACTCCACTGGAAGAAGAATAACACATGAGAAAAACAAAGTAAGACTGTTAGATCATAATATATCAAAATATTTTTCCACAATAACCAGGTGATCATTTGCCATTCATGAAAAATGTGTTAAAAGGCCTGTAAATATTAGGCTCACAAAAAAGAACATACAAACTCCACACAGACAGCAACAATGATAATGCAAGATTTTACAATTTTATGTGCTGGTACCAATGTCGATATGATGGCTTTAAAAGTATGTAACTCTTCTGGTGGAGGGTCCATCAAATGTGTTTCTCCATGGAGATGTTATTGCTATGTCAGAAATGTTTCAGTGTGGCTTTAAACCCTTCTACACTACCTGGCCAAAAAAAAGTTACCACCTGGATTTAACTAAGCAAATAGGAAATAGGTATGAGGTTGCTGCAGTTGGTCAGGTCTAGGTTCAGCAACAGTATGTAATCAAAGAATGAGGTCAGCTGACGACTTGAATATACTGAATGACCAGGTTATTCCATCCATGGGTGACATTGCCAGGATTCATCAGGCTCAAATTGTGAAAGAGTGGTTCAGAGAGCAGGAGACATCATTTTCACATGTGGATTGGCCACCACAGAGTTCAGAACTTAACCCCATTGAGAATCTTTGGGATGTGTTGGAGAAGGCTTTGCACAGTATCAGACTCAGCACAGGACAACCCAAATGCGTGGCTTCAACAAAGTGGTTTTATTTCCATGACACAATAAATGCTGCACGGGGAAAAAGACAATCTGCACGAGGAAAAAGCACGAGGAAAAAGCACGGGGAAAAAGCACGGGGAAAAAGAAAAGACAATCTGACAAAGACAAAGGGGAAGACTCAGACTATATATACTCAAGGGTGGGGAAACAAATGAGACACAGGTGTAACACATTAGGGGTGGAGCAAGCAATCACACAGGAGGGCCGAGCAGGCAATCACACACGAGGGGAGGAGCAGGCAGACACAGAAGGGAGGGGGAACACAAACACCAAACCCTGACACACAGCAGTCAAACTCTATCATCATCCATGCAAGTCACCAGTCAGAGAGGCAACCCCGCTCACAGAATGCATGTTTTTTTAGGTATTTTTGAAGAATAAAACCATCTGAATAAATGAAAGGTAGACCTGTTTAATGTCATACTATGAAACATTCAAAGCAGGGGAATTACATTTCCATAGAAACAAGAAGATGATGGACCTCAACATGCACCTTTAAATATCTGCCGATATCAGAAAATACTATTAATTTTCTTTAAACACAAATGGTTTGTGGGGAAAAAACCTTAATATGTTTTGTAACTTATTTATCATGTAAAGTAATTACTAAACAGCTATATAAAAATACAAGTTCAATATTACAAGGTGTTTTGGGCCTTGTCTTGTTGCACTAATTAATATACCAAAATGCGATACTGACTGATCTTGGGACCAATATGAAGTACTGACATTGATGTCCATTACCAGTATCATATCCGTGCACTTACACTTACTTGTGATGATTGATATCCTGACCAATCAATAGTGAAATTAGTTTTCTCATTCCAGGCTAATGGCACATCCATAGAAACAAGCAGGTGACAGACCCCCAATCAAAAAGTTACACAGTACCCCTTTAATCAGTTAGAACCAAACCTTACCCTCCTCGTCTGGGATTTTGGATTTGAGTGTGACCTCAACAGGATAATGGTCACTCACATCTAAGGCCTGTAAAATATAGACATTTAATTAAAAAAAAAATACTGTAAGTTAGTAAGAGAATAAGTAGAGGTTAAATATTGAGTACCAGTTCATCAGAGAGTCCGTAGGCTTTCTGAAAGTTGAATGGTTTGGCTGATCCTGGAACAACAGCCTGGAACATGTCATCACCATAGACGACAATTCTGGGGGAAAATAGGTGGTAATTCATTTCCTGTTTTAATCCTGTTTTAGTTCTGGTTCAGTCAAAGGTCATAGGTCAAAGTGAACTTTATTGTCAATTCCACCATGTAACAAAAAAAAAAAAAAAAAACAGAGGGACCGGAATTGCGATTTCACCAAAAACCAATGTGCAGTTAAATGCATGTTCATGTGATTATCTTGAGTGTGTTGATTAGCCTGATGGCCTGTGGGAAGAAGCTGTTGCATAGTCTAGTAGTGTTGCACTGCTGCTGCGATAACATTTTCTAGATGGAGATGGGGATGGAGAACAGTTTGAGTGCTGGGTGGGTGGCGTCCTTGATGATATTGATAGCTCTCTTGCAACAATGGGATGTGTACAAGTCCTGAATGGATGATTGGGGTGATCTGATGATCTTTTCTTCTGTCCTCACCACCCTCTGTAAGGCCTTCTTGTCGGCAGCCGAACAGCTGCTACACCATACTGAGAACCTGCTGGTGGGGATGCACCCCTGTAGAAGGTGGGGAGCGTAGAAGGGAGGTCAGCTCTCATCCTGCAGAAGAAGTGTAGGCGTTGCTGTGCTTTCTTGACCAGGGAGGAGGTGTTATTAGTCCATGTGATCTGCACTCCTGGAACATGGTGCTTTTCACAGACTCCACAGCACATTTATGGTGAGTGGAGTGTGTGACACGTGTTTCCTTCTGAAGTCCACTCTTGTTTCTTTTGTTTTGCTGACAATGAGTGAAAGATTGTTCATTTCACACCATTTGATATGCCAGTGGACCTCCTTTGTAAGCTGATTCGTCTTCGCTGATGAGACCCACCACTGTTGTGTCATCTGCAAACTTGATGATGTGGTTTGAAGTGAATCTGGAGCAACAGTCATGTGTCATCAGTGTGAACAGCAGGGGGCTCGACACATATTCCTGTGGAATCCCAGTGTTTGTGATGATGGTCTCTGAGGAGTTTTTTTTCCAACTCTTACTGTCTGTGGTCTGTCAGTGAGAAAGTCCAGTAGCCAATTGCATAATGAAGTGCCAATGGCGACTGCACTGAGTTTGGTTATCAGGTGTTGGGGGATGACTGTGTTGAAGGCAGAGTTGAAGTCAATGAACAGCATACGTACATAACTGTTTTTGTTTTCCAGATGAGCTAGGCATAGGTGTAGTACGTAGTGTAGCGTAGATGCTATAGCATCATCAGTGGAACGCTTGGGGCGTTATGCAAACTGGTATGGGTCAAATGCAGTGGGGAGACTGGATGCTATATGGCCTTCACCAATCTTTCAAAGCACTTCATCATGATGGGAGTGAGTGCTATAGTGCTGTAGTCGTTCAGTGAGATGGTTGGAAATTTCTTTGGTTGTGGTACGATGGTGGTGGCTTTGAAACATGCTGGTATGAAAGAGAAATGTTGAAAATGTCTGTGAGGACATCTGTAAGTGAGTCAACACAGTCTCTAAGCAAACATCCAGGTATGTTAGCCTGCAGCTTTCCTGGGGTTCCCCCAGAGTAGGGTCCTCCACATATCTGCTGGGTCCAGTTTAAGTGTTGTATTTCCTGACTTGAGAGGGGCTTTTGTTGGTGTGGTGGTGTTTAGTAAGTTAAGGAAGTCTGTGTAGTCCTCACATGGCGCGGGTGTAGGCCTGTAGTCAGTGACTGACTGGATGCCCTGTTACAGGCGTCTGGGGTTTTTTGTGTTTTTAAAGTGCAAGTGGATTTTCTGTCCATAAGCCCACTTGGCTGTTCTCATGCCCTGTTTCAGGTTGGCTCTGGCTGTTCAGAGAGTGACTTTGACCCTGAACTTGAAAGCAGTTAGCTCTAGTAGTGATCTTTTTCATAAATGTCCATGTATCATCCATGTATTTTGATATGTATCCAGTCACAGTGTCAGTGTATTCTGTTATGTTGGCATACTGGTTGGTAGTGGCGGCCTTCCTAAAGACAGACCGTTTTTACAGTCAAAGCAGTCCTGTAGAGCTGTGGTGGCTCCCTCTGACCATCCTCTAATCTGCTTCACAGCCAGCTTGCTCCTGGTTAATAGTGGTCTGTAGGCTGGAATTAGCCTAACAGAGAGATGGTCTCAGTTTCCCAGGTAAGGGTGAAGGAATGCTCTGAATGCCTGTTTGATGTTGGTATAGACCTGGTCAAGCATGTTTTCACCCTTGGTCGCAAAGTTCATGTTTGTGATAATGTGGAAGTCCAGTCTTCAGATTGGTCTGGTTGAAGCCACCAGCGATTATGCAGACAGTCCTGGTTTAGTCCTGGTTCAGTCCTGTTTTAGTTCTGCTTCAGTCCTGGTTTAGTCCTGTTTTAGTCCTGTTTTAGTTTTGGTTTACTCCTGGTTTAGTCCCATTTTAGTCTTGGTTCAGTCCTGGTTTAGTCCTGGTTTACCTGTCATAGGTGTTTGTGTTCTTATTGCTGACTGTAGTGTCCTGGTCATCTGAGATGAGCCAATGGAAGTTCTTGTCGCTACGTATACGGATCGTTTTCATTTCTTTTTTAGAAACATACGAACCGTCAGCGTTGAAGTCCCCAAGAATCATTATGTTCTGAAGGACAAAATAGACCTGGTTTAGACCTGTTAAGTGCTTCGTTCTATAAATTATCTATACATTCTTATTATCGTAAACTTTGAGCTCCAAGCAGTAAACTGGGCCCTGGTTCGGTCCTGCATGATTTAGTTCTGTTTAGTCCGGGTTTAGTCCTGGTCCAGACCTGATTTAGCCCTGGTTTAGTGCTCTTTAGTCCTTTAGTTTGGTCTTTACTATTACTATAGCCTGCTATTGCAAATAATCTAAAACAATTCTGTCCAGTGAGATACCAAACCAAAAGGTAACTGAATGGATGTCTATGATGGAATGTTCTGCAGTTACCATGGTGACTCAGTGTAAACATTAGTAAACACAGCCTGATAAGTCTTAAGATGTAAGACCTAAAACTCAAGAAAAAAATGGATTTAAAACACATTTTCAGGAGAGTGTGATCAAAACAAGTTTAGTTGTTTGATTTTCAACAGTGACTAACTGAAAAACTTTTAGGCTAATGCTAGCTAGTCACTTAAATTAGCTAGTGACTATTTGAGAGGAACGTGTTTAACAGCTCAACTGTTGTAGTTCCAGCCATTAGTTTTTTATTATTGTGTTAAAATCTAACTTAGATTAAAGTTTTACTTGAGCTTCAGACAGAACAATGCCTCAGTCAGCATCACATCCCCAGGGAATGTTGATAACATCAGCTGCAAAGTATCAAATACCAATATATTCAAAAAATGTATTACTCTTTCTCAATCGTGCACTAGAGACAACCTTTAGCTGTTTCCCAGATATCTACAGTTTGGTGGTATGATCCTTATTTCTGGAAAAAAACATGCTGCCTTTGTGTTGTTGGCCAATTATAGCCACATCTTTCCATATGTGATTAAATGTTGAGTCCTTACATCAGTTTTCCATTTTTTCTTGACTTCCATAAACACCTCGTAAAGCTTGTCCAGTTCGATTTCAGATTCTTCTGGAGTTGTGTGAACTGGGATGAGAACCAAATCCTGCAGCTCTGAAACACAAGATGTAATGTTAAAGGGCCATCAAAAACATACCTGGAGTTGTGTTTTGTCACACATGTTTGACACACAAACCCTGCGTATTCAGGCTGTGTTCTTCTTACAAACAGAAAACACTGTTCCACTTTGTGATGTCCTTTTATAATACAGTAAGTACTTTGCTGTATTTTCAAACTCCACACACCTTCACTATAATAATGTAAAGAATAATAATCGATCATTTCAGCCCTGGAAACGCTACTCTCTACTAACTAAATGTAAAAGATAACTGTTAACTTGAAAACTACACTCAACAAAAATGTAAACGCAACACTTTTGTTTTTGCTCCCATTTGTCATGAGATGGACTCAAAGATCTAAAATTCATTCCAGATACACAATATTACCATTTCTGTCAAACATTGTTCACAAATCTGTCTAAATGTGTGATAGTGAGCACTTTTGCTTTGCTGAGATAATCCATCCCACCTCACAGGTGTGCCACATCAAGATGCTCATCAGACACCATGATTAGTGCATAGGTGTACCTTAGACTGCCCACAATAAAAGGCCACCCTGAAATGTGCAGTTGTTGCTTTATTGGGGGTCTGGGGACTCAGAACCAGTCAGTATCTGGTGTGACCACCATTTGCCTCATGCAGTGCAACACATCTTCTTCACATAGAGTTTATCAGATTGTCAATTGTGGCCTGTGGAATGTTGGTCCACTCCTCTTCAATGGCTGTGCAAAGTTGCTGGATATTAGTGGGAACTGGTACGCGCTGTCGTATACGCCGGTCAAGCACATCCCAAACATGCTCAATGGGTGACATGTCCGGTGAGTATGCTGGCCATGCAAGAACTGGGACATTTTCAGCTTCCAAGAATTGTGTACAGATCCTTGCAACATGGGGCCGTGCATTATCTTGCTGAAACATGAGGTGATGTTCATGGATGTATGGCACAACAATGGGCCTCAGGATCTCATCACGGTATCTCTGTGCATTCAAAATGCCATCAACAAAATGCACCTGTGTTCTTCGTCCATAACAGATGCCTGCCCATACCATAACCCCACCACCACCATGGGCCACTCGATCCACAACATTGACATCAGCAAAGCGCTCACCCACACGACGCCACACACGCTGTCTGCCATCTGCCCTGAACAATGTAAACCGAGATTCATCCGTGAAGAGAACACCTCTCCAACGTGCCAGACGCCATCGAAGTGGGCATTTGCCCACTCAAGTCTGTTATGGCGACGATCTGGAGTCAGGTTAAGACCCCGATGAGGACGACGAGCATGCAGTTGAGCTTCCCTGAGATGGTTTCTGACAGTTTGTGCAGAAATTCTTTGGTTATGCAAACCAATTGTTTCAGCAGCTGTCTGAGTAGCTGGTCTCAGACGATCTTGGAGGTGAACCTGCTGGATGTGGAGGTCCTGGGCTGGTGTGGTTACACGTGGTCTGTGGTTGTGAGGCCGGTTGGATGTAATGCCATATTCTCTGAAACGCCTTTGGAGACGGCTTATGGTGGAGAAATGAACATTCAATGCCCGAGCAACAGATCTGGTTGACATTCCTGCTGTCAGCTTGCCAATTGCACGCTCCCTCAATGCTTGCGCCATCTGTGGCATTTTGCTGTGAGACAAAACTGCACATTTCAGGGTGGCCTTTTATTGTGGACAGTCTAAGGTACACCTATGCACTAATCATGGTGTCTGATGAGCATCTTGATGTGGCACACCTGTGAGGTGGGATGGATTATCTCAGCAAAGCAAAAGTGCTCACTATCACACATTTAGACAGATTTGTGAACAATGTTTGACAGAAATGGTAATATTGTGTATCTGGAATGAATTTTAGATCTTTGAGTCCATCTCATGACAAATGGGAGCAAAAACAAAAGTGTTGCGTTTATATTTTTGTTGAGTGTATATCACTTGTGACATCACAAGGTGGAACAGAGCATTTTGAGCTTTGGAGATGTAGACAGACTAATAATAAACCAAGTGAATGAAACAAAACTCCAGGTATGTTTTTGAGGAGGTAATATCATTCTAACATGGCTTAAAGCTCACGAGACTTTAAACTATAGGAAAAGTCAGTTACAAGATGCCATGGAATAACAAGTCATATTCATAGACAAATTCTGTGTTGCATTCACCTGATGTGGGACAGTTGAATTTCAGGATGTAGGGGTCTCGAGAAAATACATCATGGTTTAAAGTTTTGCTGTCCTCAAACTGATATGTGGCGATCAAATTCACCAAGTCATCCCTGCAAACGAATCAGAATCAGAAAGGTTTCATTGCCATATGAGTGAACAGGTTCACAACATTAGGAAATTGCTGCGGTACTTGGAACGGAATGTAGACAAACACTACACATGCAACAAATAAAATAGAATAAAATAAAGGCGAAACAATAAGCTATAATATAACAACAAAATTTACAAATTTACAAGAATATAAGAATCTAAGAGTGCAGGTGATTAGTGCAAAACAGACAGGTGCAAAAAATACAGCACAGGGTCATGTGTCTGAGTGTTTTTGTTCATGAGTCCAACAGCAGAGGGGAAGAACCTGTTTTTGTGGTGAGAGGTTCTGGTCTGAATGGACTGTAGCCTCCTGCCTGAGGGGCGCAGGTCAAAAAGTCCGTGACCAGGGTGAGAAGGGTCAGATGCGATCTGACCTGCATGTGTCCATGTCCTGGAGGTGTACAGATGGAGGTAGAGATGGGAGGCTACAACCAAACACCTTCTCAGCAGAGTGCACAACACACTACAGTCTCTGTTTGACCCTGATGGTGGCTCCAGCACCACACGGTGATGGAAGAGGTGAGGATGGACTCGATGATGGCAGTGTAGAACTGCACCAGTGTCCGTGCTGGCAGGTTGAATCTCTTCAGCTGCCTCAGGAAGTACATCCTCTGCTGGGCCTTCTTTATGACGGAGGTGATGGTGGGCTCCCATTTGAGGTCCTGGGTGATGGTGATCCCCAGGAAGCGGAATGAGTCCACAGTGGTGATGGGGGTGTTGGTCAGGATGATGGAGGGGAGTGGGGCTGTGTACTTCCTAGTCCACAATCATGTCCACAGTCTTCTGGGTGTTAAGCACCAGGTTGTTCTGGCTGCACCAGGACACCAGATGATCAACCTCCATTTTATAGGCAGACTCATCCCCGTCTGAGATGAGTCCAATGACCGTGGTGTCGTGCAAACTTGATTAGCTTGACAGACTGGTGGTAGGAAGTGCAGCAGTTGGTGTACAGGGAGAAGAGCAGAGGAAAAAGAACACGGCCTTGGGGAGAGCCCGTGCTGATGGTCCAGGAGTGCGAGACATTCTTCCCCAACCTCATGTGCTGCTTCCTGTCCATCAGGAAGTCAGTGATGATCAGGCATGTTCATCTGGAACAGCTTGCCTTGGAGGAGGTCTGGGCAGATGGTGTTGAAAGCAGAGCTGAAGTCCACAAAAAGGATCCTGGCGTAGGTTCCTGGGGAGTCCAGATGCTGCAGGAAGAAGTGCAAAGCCACGTTGATGGCATCGTCTACAGACCTCTGTAGTGCCTCTGTAGGCAAACTGGCACAATGCTGGCACAATGCTGTCCTCGCAGAAGTGTTTATACGAGGTGACAGTGTCCGTGTACTCATCCAAACTGTCAGAGGCAGCCCTAATAGCGTCCCAGTCTGTAGTTTCCAAGCACGTGCGCAGCTCCTCCCTAACCTCGCTCATCCACCTTTTCATAGTCCTCATGTCAGGTTTAGAGTGTTTCAGTCTCTGTCTGTATGCGGGGATAAGGTGAATCATTACGAGGTCAGAAAGTCCGAGTGCAGCGCGGGGCACTGCGTGATAAGGCCCACTTATCGTGCTGTAACAGTGATCCAGCGTCCTCTCCTCCCTAGTTGGGCATTTAATATACTGTTTGTATTTGGGAAGTTCCTGGCTTAGATTGGCTTTGTTAAAGTCCCCAAGAACAATGACGAGAGAGTCCGGGTAAATCCCTCCATACACAGTATCTGATCTGCGAGCACGCACTGAGCTGCGTGCACATCCGCGTCCGGCGGGATGTAAATAGCAGCCAGAAGCAAACTCCCGTGGAAAGTAAAACGGTTTGCATTGAATGAAAAGATATTCCAGAGAGGAAGAGCAATGCTGAGCAATTTGAGTGCTCAGCACTCTGTACACCAGCCGCAATTGATGAAGAAACAGATGCCTCCACCTGTGTTCTTGCCAGAGAGAGCAGCTAATGGTCAGCGCAGTACAAATGAAACCCCTCCAAATGAAGTGCGTAGTCCGGGACATCAAGCCACGATTAAGTAAAACATAAGACATCGGATGAGGAAAAGTCTCTGTTTATGCATCTCATCAGGCCCACTCGTCCATTTTGTTCCGGAGTGGGCGTACATTGGAGAGGAAAATCCCGGGTAAGGCCGTGCAAAGTCCGCTCCTCCTCAGAGGCACGAGTGAACCAGCGCGCTTTCCTCTCCTGCGTCTTCTCACTTTCCTTAACAGAGTTTGTAGTAAATCCGCCGCGGATGCGACAAAAACTGGAAATAAGTACACAGGTGTTATAGTCCTGTAGTTTAGAAGCTCTTCTCTGGTGTAGGTGTACCCAGAATACTGACCAAAAACACAAATTACGCACAAAAACAAGACACGGACGACGCCCGAAGCACCAGGGCAACCGTCCGCGGCGCCATCTTGGTCACAGCAGTTAAGTATACATTATTATAAGCTCTTAAAATGTCCTTTTGTCAACTGTTCCACACATGTTCCATGTCCTCACACTTGCTGTGGGCCTGGTAATGGATTGGCCCATATTACGCTATTATGATTTCCTGATGTATGTTATAATGTTTCTTCATCAAAAACATGCTTGGCATTGTGTTTTGTGTCATTTTCACAATTTTAACACAAAAACCTTGCATATCTACGCTGAGTTCTTCTCAAACAGAAGCCATTCTGTTCTACCTTGTCATATGGTAATACAGGACGTGCTCCACTGCGTTTTTAAACTATTCACGTTAAATCATTTTGATAATTTGAGACCTGGAATTGTCAGTCTCTACTGATGGCAAAAGGTACCTGTTAACTTCGAAACTAACTCTACAGGACATCACAAGGTGGAACATAGCATTTTGAGCTTTGGAAAAGACAGCCAAATAATTCAGTATTACTCAAACATGTGCGAATGAAATACAACTCCAGGTATGTTTTTGATGAGGTAACAACATTATAACATGATTTAAAGCTCACAAGAGTCAGTTTTGTGTAATGTAGGACCTTTAACAAATTACAACTTTATTGATCTCACAGTGGATGAAATAACAGTCAACCCAAATACTGTGTGGCAGGTTTGCTAAGGAAAACCTTCATAAACTGGGGGGTACAACTGTACAACAACTATCTCGTCCTTATGTAACAGATAATACTCCCTACAACCGTACAACAACTCACCCTCATGTAACAGATAACCCTATGTCCTGTCAATCATAATATCATCTTTGCACTATTTTTCCTTACGACCTCCTCTATACAGCTGAGATATATATATGTGTATTACTATATGTCTATATATATATTTTTTTTTAAACGCATTTCTCACCTTCCACGGTGGTTGGTCTCTCACCCTCATCAGCTTGGGTCCTCTACCAGAGGCCTAGGAGCTTGAGAGTTCTGCGCAGTATCTTTGCTGTCCCCAGTATTGCGCTTTTCTGGACTGAGATGTCTGTTGTCCTTCCTGGGATCTGCTGCAACCACTCATCCAGTTTGGGGGTCACGGCCCTGAGTGCTCCAATCACGACAGGCACCACTGATGCTTTCACCTTCCAGGCTCTCTCCATCTCTTCTTTGAGCCCCTGGTATTTCTCTAGTTTCTCGTGTTCCTTTTTCCTGACATTGCCATCACTCGGTATTGCAATGTCCACCACCACGGCTTTGTTCTCTCTCTTGTCCAGAACCACGATGTCTGGTTGGTTCGCCATCACCATTCTGTCAGTCTGTATTTGGAAGTCCCACAGGATCTTGGCCCGCTCATTCTCCACAACCTTTGGAGGCGTTTCCCACCTTGATCCTGGGGTTTCCAGCCCGTACTCTGCACAGATGTTTCTGTACACTATGCCCGCTACTTGGTTATGTCGCTCCATGTACGCTTTCCCTGCCAGCATCTTACACCCTGCAGTTATGTGCTGGACTGTCTCAGTTACTTCTTTGCACAGCCTACACCTTGGGTCTTGTCTGGTGTGGTAGATCTGGGCCTCTATTGCTCGGGTGCTCAAGGCCTGCTCCTGTGCAGCCAGGATGAGTGCCTCCATGCTGTCCTTCAGACCAGCCCTCTCCAGCCATTGGTAGGATTTCTTGATATCAGACACTTTAGTTATGTTTCGGTGGTACGCCCCATGTAGGGGTTTGTCCTGCCATGATGGTCCCTCCAGCACCTCTTCCTCTGCGCCCCACTGTCTGAGACATTCTCTGAGCACATCATCAGTCTGGGCCTTGTCACTGATGTACTTGTGGAGCTTGGATGTTGCATCCTGGACAGTGGTTCCCACACTCACTAGTCCTCGGCCTCCGGCTCGTGTACAGTCTCAGGGTGCTGGAGTTGGGATGGAACCCTCCATGCATGGTTAGGAGCTTTTGTGTCTTAACATCCGTGGTCTGTATCTCCTCCTTTGGCCAGCTTATGATTCCTGCTGGGTATCTGATCACTGGCATGGCGTAGCTGTTTATTGCCTGCGCCTTGTTCTTGCCATTTAGCTGGCTTCTTAGGACCTGCCATACTCTTTGCAGGTACTTGGCTGTCGCCGCTTTCCTTGTTGCCTCATCAAGGTTGCCATTTGCTTGTGGGATACCAAGGTACTTGTGTCAATGTCTGTTATTGTTCCCTCTGGGAGTGAGAACCCCTCTGTGTGGACCACCTTCCCTCTCTTTGTCACCATCCTACTACATTTCTCGAGCCCGAATGACATTCCAGCGTCTGTGCTGTAGATCCTGGTGGTGTGGATCAGTGAGTCGATGTCTCGCTCGCTCTTAGCGTACAGCTTGATGTCATCCATGTAGAGGAGGTGACTGATGGTGGCCCCGTTTCTGAGTCGGTATCCATAGCCAGTGCGGTCGATTATTTGGCTGAGGGGGTTCAGACCTATGCAGAACAGCAGTGGGGACAGTGCGTCTCCTTGGTATATGCCACATTTGATGGTCACTTGCCATTGGCTTCAAGGGTGGTTTTCCACAACCGCATCAAGTTTGCAATGAACGCCCTTAGAGTCCTGTTGATATTGTACAGCTCCAGGCACTCAGTGATCCATGTGTGTGGCATTGAGTCATAGGCTTTCTTGTAATCAATCCAGGCAGTGCACAGGGCACTGGGCTGACGGGTTCTGCAGTCACGAGCGACTGTTCGGTCAACCAGGAGTTGGTGTTTGGCTCCCCTGGTGTTTTTGCCGATACCCTTCTGTGCTGCGCTCATGTATTGATCCATGTGCCCGCTTATCTTAGCCGTGATGATGCATGATATGAGCTTCCATGGAGAGACAGGTTATTGGCCGATAGTTGGATGGGACTGTACCCTTTGAGGGATCCTTCAGGATCAGGATCGTACGCCCTTGGGTTAGCCGTTCAGGGTAAGTCCCATCCCTTAGCAGCTGGTTCATTTGTGCTGCTAGGTGCTCGTGTAGAGCAGTGAGCTTCTTTAGCCAGTATGCGTGGATTATGTCAGGGCCTGGTGCTGTCCAACTTTTCATGCCTGAGACTCTTTCCTGGATGTCTGCCACTGAGATGGTAACTGGATTCTGTTCAGGGAGGTTGCTGTGGTCTGCTCTCAGAGCCACTGTGCATTGGTGTTATGTGATGCTTCTCTTTCCCATATGTCTTTCCCGTACCTCTTTAGGTGGCTGGCCAAGGCTTGGAGCCTTTGTTTGGCAGTTTCGAGTGCTTCAGGTATGGGCATCTGGCTGTACCTCTTGGGTACTCGCTTTTTCATTGCACCTTTCTGGGCCTCTGACAGTTGGCTCACTTCTCTCCGCACTTCCTTGATTTTAGCCTCTAACCGTCTTTTCCATGGTGGGTATCGTATCTCATGGCTCCCATGGTTGCTCTTATAGCCCAACACCTCTAGGATCACTGCTGCTGAAGTGTATATCAGCTCATTGGTTTCAGTGATGGTCGTGGTAGAGATCGTGCTGCATTCACATCCTCTAGCAGACTTTCAGATGGTACTTCACTTAGCCTGTGTAACTGGGGTTGCCTTGTGTTCATCCGGGCCATGATCTTATCTTTCAGGTCAGTCGCTGCCTCGCTCAGCGTGATACTTATTGGGGCTTCCTTCCCAAGTTAGTGTTAACTCCCCTCTGACCTGGCGTCCTGGCTCGCCCTTGCCGTAGCATTTGTGTTGTACCTCGTCAATCTCTAGTTGTGATAGCAGTTGCCGTTTGTGGATGTTGGAATACTGAGCTACTAGTTGTTTGGCCGTTAGCTTGGACTGTGGGTATCGTAGTAACCATTTCTCCCACATCCTGTTCATGTAACCCCTCTGACTAGGGTTACTGGAGTAGTAGCATTCCAGCATTCCACTATATATATAACCAGCCATATATATATATCAAATACATCTACATATACATTTATATAATTATGCCTTATATGATACCAGTCTCTTGCTATTATTTTTATTACAATATGCTGTGACCTACTGTGTCCAATTCATTTCCCTTGTGGATCAATAAAGTTTGTCTAAGTCTAAGTCTAAACTGAAGAGTGAAATATTTTACCTGTACAGGAACATGAACTGCTCCTTATAGCGGGAGCGTCCCAGTCTGCTGCTGATCTGGAGGCTGTAGTGATGTTTCCTGTTTGCACTAGAGCAAGAGATCAACCATTAAAGATCCCAGTGTTAAACTTGAATTTGATACTAGATATATAGATTAAATAGATAGATAGAGATAGATAGGTAGATAGATGCCTACTTTATTGATCACTAACGAACAGATTCACAACAATAACAAATTTGATACCACAGTGATCAGAAGAACACTCTTTTTATTGTCTACTATATGTAACTATAGAGCAGACAATAAAAAGTGTTCTGTGAATCTATGTGGGTCATTATGTTATAATTTGCACATTTTAAATTGCAAAATTCATCTGCAATATTCTATTAAAAGGACTTAACAGAAGCAAGTCTGCTTCAGTGAAAATGTGAACTGATAGGCAATATGGTATGTTGAAAATAAGTGGTTAAAGATTGCTGAAACATGCAAGAATTATTCCAAATACAAGTTTGAGAGGTTGAAAAAAAAGGAAAAATGGATTTTGCTAAATAGGTCTGCTTTAATGTAAGGTCCACTTTATAATACATTTTCTGCATTTGGTGAAGATTAGTATTTTGGAGACTAAACACGCAGGACTATTCAAACACGTGTGAATGAAAAAAAAAACATGACTTCTGGTATTGTTCTGATGAAGAAACAACATTATGATGTTTTAAGATATCATTAAAACATAAAAAGATAATGGGACTGACTTGTTGAGAGCTTTTAGCAGAGTTTGGATGGAGGTTCCAGTGTTGTCCACCACCTCTAGGATCAGGATTATATCATAACGAGCCACAATCTGAAAGCAAAACACTTTTAAATACACACAATCACTGCAGGAGTTTATCTGTAGGTGATACTGTCCTTACCTTCGCCAAAATCCTGATGATGTTTGGGTCAGATGCTTTGTTACGGCCAAACTTCTGAATGTTGAAAGAAGCAATTTTCATTTTGGCTGCAGCACATTAATAAAGAAAAGATGTGTATCAGTTTAATGAGCATGGGCGATCTACATGCTACATTAGTTAGTTAAGTATAGTGATCAGTACAAGTACCAGAAGTCCTGATTCAGTCCAGGTTTGGTCCGATAGTTTAGTCCTGGTTCAGACCTAGTTTAGTCCTGGTTCAGTTCTGATTTAATCCTCGTTCAACCCTGGTTTAATCCTAATTTAACTCTTGTTCAGACCTGGTTTAGCCCTGGTTCAATCCTGGTTCAGTCCTAATTTAATGCTGGTTCAGTTCTGGTTTAGCCCTGGTTCAGTCCTGGTTTAGTTCTGATTTAGCCCTGGTTCAGTCTTGGTTTAGTTCGGGTTTAATCCTGGTTCAATCGTGGTTCAGTCCTGTTTTATTCCTAGTTTAGCCCTGATTCACTCCTGGTTCAGACCTGGTTTAATCCTGGTTCAGTCCACTCATGGCTGTTATTGTTCCTCTTCTTCAGGTGACATTATTGTACCTCAGATAAGGTGTGCATATTCAAACAGTGCCTTGGCTCTGCCACATAACAACTCTTAATCCTCAGACAAAAAACTCAAAAACCCACCACATACTTCTGGTTTGAGTCTAGATAATTAGAGAGCACTTTAGCCCAGAAAAAACACTCAACAATGCAGTTTTTCACAATACAGACGCTCTCATGTTGGATTGAAAATGCAGGCCAGGGCACCTGTGTCAGGTTACTTTACATAACAGTGTTTACAATGTTAACTGAACGTATCATAAATGCCAGAGGATAAGGTCAATTTAACAACTTGGACAAAGAACTACTATATTAAAGGTCTGTCATGTATTTTTTCTGCTTGTCTCTATGGAGATGTTTTTGCTTTGCCTGAAATGTTTCACAGTATGACATTAAAGGTGCATTGTGCAACTTCTCTAGTGGAGGGTCCATATGATGTTTTTCTTCATGGAGATGTTATTGCTTTGTCTGGAATGTTTCACAGTATGGTATTAAACCTTTCTATCTTCATGGAGACCAAACCAGACCAAGTCAGAATGCTTGTTTGTTGAGGTATTTTTGAGCTATAAAATCACCTGTAATTGAATAAATCTAGTAGATTCTAGTCTAGTAGAGCTGTTTAATGTCATACTGTGGAACACACTAGGCAGAACAATGACATCTTCATAGAAACAAGCAGGTGATCAACCCTCTACCAGAAAAGTTACACAATGCACCTTTAAACATTTCCATAGAGACAAACAGGTGACCCATCAGGCCAAGTTACGGGTCAGATCTGTAAGGAAAAGACCCAACGTACACCAAGAAAGCATCATCAAGAAAGTAACATCTCCATGGAGACAAGCCTGCATGAAAAGTTACACAGTTCATTTAAACAAACAGGTCCTACAGGCGCACAAAGATCGCTGTTTGAGTTTTGAGTTCAAGTTACTGTCAGTTATGTCAGTCTTTAATGGAAATAACATTCGATACAGATCAATAACTCATGAATGCCAAAAAAAATATGACGTCACAAACAACTGCTATGGTACTTCCTAGTATTTAGAAGTACTATTGCAAAACAAATATGTGTACTGTGTATTTAGAATAGGTCTATTGTCAGATGTAAAAAAGTAACATAATTATTGCAACTGAAATAATAGTTGATAATTAACTAAGCCTTCCACTGCATTATACTAGTATTTTAGAACTGCTACTACTGCTACTACTACTACTACTACTACTACTACTACTACTACTACTACTACTACTACTACTACTACTACTAATTCTACTACAGTTACTACTTCTACTATTGCTGCTGCTACTCCTGCTGCTACTACTACTAACCATCATTTGGTTCTATCCCCCTCACCTGTGTGTGTTACGGCACAGATCCAGCTCCAGGTAAGTCTAGGCAAGTCTGCTTTTGCTTCTCTCTTGTGTAACCTGCACCAAACGTGGATCTACAGCCCAGAGCCTCTGTCTAATGTCTTCTGTCCACACACCAACGCCCCATTGGTCCAGAGGTGGCCAATCAGATTGCAGGAAGAGAGAACAACAAGTGGCCCCCCCAGAGGATTTAGTGCCTCAGGAAACAGGGCTTTGTGTGTTCAGAGGAGAAGGAAGCTCACCTGGACACATGAATAACTGTGTACACTACAGGGGAAAGGTCTACATCAACTAATGTGAGGAAATATTACAAAGTGTACAAATATATTTAAAGAGTCCATACTACGCTACTCTTTGACCTATAGTATGATAGAACGTTGGTTTGTTTCAGTCACACATGTATAAACACCCAAACCCTACATATTTTAGGCTCCTAGTTCTTCTCTCAAACAGAAAACACTCTGTTCCACCTTGTGATGTCATGAGGTCATACAGGATGTGCTCCACAGCGTTTTTAAACTCCATACCCCTTAACTACAATAGAATTATTTGGAAGATTTTAGCCCTGGAATTGCTACTCTGTTAAACAAAAGGTAAAAGGTAGCTATTGACTTGAAAATGAATACATTTTAATACATTTTTAACTTCAACCGCTTCCAATAATGGGCCCTTTTAAACAGCTATTATACAAGTATGTATACTAACTGTAGGCACTGCTCTGTCTGAGGTTTTACCTAAAATAGACTTAATGTGATCCTTTTTTTTTAACACAATCAGGCCAGATAGGAAGAGCTGGTTTAGTTGGTACTACAACAGGTGAGATGATTTGTGCATTGGTTTTTCAGCTTTTTGAGTTTTCAGACTACTAGCTTTTTCACCTGTATTAGCTAATAAGTGCATTGTGTCACCATGGAAACTGCTGAACAGTCCATTATAAACACAGTACAGTACACTCCCAGCGTGATGTCACTGCAAAGTATCAATAACTGCTTCATAACCACAACATGATCAATAAGAGATGATAGAGAAGCATGTGGTGAGGCATACAATAAGACACTGTAAAGTAAATGTGTGTGTTTTAGTTGCAAATTTAAAGGTGCACTGTGTAACTTGTCTGGTGGAGAGTCTTTTGTCGCCATAGAAATGTGGCTAGAATGGTCCACAGTAATAGGCCTCAAACCTATGAATCCCCATGGAGACTTGCAAGGCAAGTTACAGGTTAGATTTGTGGAGAGGTGTCCCCACTCACAGTAAGAATGAATGTTTTTAAGATATTTTTGAGGAATAAATGACACCTGTAGTTGAATAAACGCAGGACAGATTAGTACCATACTGTGGACAATTAAACCAAAGCATTAACATCACCATCGTGACAAACAGGTTGCGGATACCCTCCAGAAAACTTACACAGTGCACCTTTAAACTTAAAAATAAATATGTTTAAATATGTTGTTCATGGTGGCTGAGTGGCAACACTCAGGCCTCACAGCAAGAAGGTTGCGGGTTCGATCCCCGGGTCGCCCGGGCCTTTCTGTGTGGAGTTTGCATGTTCCTCCCTGTGTCTGGATGGGTTTCCTCCGGGTACTCCGGTTTCCCCCAGGAATTAAGCGGGAGAAGATGGATGGATGGATGGATGGATGTTGTTCATAATAATTGGATAACTGCATCACACATTTTTTATTATTGTTTGTATCTTGATTGCATCACACTTTTTCCCCTTTTTGCACTAAACTGTCCTGGAGCTACTGTGACTGTTGAATTTCTCCACTGTGAGATCAATAAAGTCCTATCTTATCTTATCATTACAGAACCAGCAGTTTGTTGTAAAGCCAAACAGAACAACTGTTGTACAGTGCCCTAAGTATCCAGATACATAGAGATATCTCTTTCTCATCATTCTCAAAGCACAACTCAGAGCTTTTATTTCTGTATTTGTGTTTAATACTGTATACCAATTGTCCTCCATTTGAACCTTGAGTGCCTACACCCTGCTGATACCCCAATAATTCCAAACAATTCCTTGATAAATTTATGCAACATTTGCATAAAACCCCGTACAAGGCTAACATGTCATGACAAATACAACACTGGAAGAAAAGCCCCTTGAACAGTAGAATCAAGGGGGGTCAAATCCGGCAGCTATTCCTCCTCAGACGTAGTCACCAATATGTTCACATGTACTTTAAAGCGTCTACAGTATATTAGGCTATTTTCTGATCGGTGTAATAATGTTTCCTTCCACCTTGTGATGCCATGTGGTAATAGAGGTAGCGCTCTACTGTGTTTTTTAAAACTTTGTCAAGAGTTGGCCTTTATTAAATTATTGGTTTCTAGTTTATCTTTTAATGATACAAAACTAAAATCCCAAAATCTTTCATTTCGAATTAAATTGTTGTTCCTCTAAGTACCTAAGTCATGCAGTTTGGCCACTAGAGGGCACTTCTGTTCTGAGGTTATCTGCAATGACCAAGCCATCCATTTAGTTCAAAGACATAAATGAGAGATCAGTTATAGTGTGTGTTTTTATTCTAAATTGCTCAATGCATGTTTAGTGTTTGTCTACATTCCGCTCCAAGTACCGCGTCAATTTCCTAATGTTGTGAACCTGTTCACTCCTATGGCAATAAAACCTTTCGGATTTCTGATTTCTGATCAAACATATAGTTTGTCCTCTGCAGATTGAAGTATTCAAGTAATTTTTAATCCAGGTTTAAACTAGAAGATCCCATTGCAGTCTCGAAGTGCCCCTGTTTGCATTTCACAGACAGAAAGACAACTAAAACTTCATCATGTCATCCACTTTTTTTGAGTTCTGTTACATGCACACAAAAACCTGATTATTAGTAGATTTCTGGAATGATGATTTAAACTGAACACGCTCTCATCAGAAATAACTGACTTAAGCCTGGTGTACACTGTACAATTTTTGGCTCTTTTTGAACCGATTTTTCACTTGTGTGACTGTTTTTGGGATCGGGACGAGTTTTGGCTTAATCGTGTGGTGTGCTTCGTATAGTATACAAAGAACCGATTAGTACCTAACGACCAGCTCCCAATCAGCAATCGTAGGTCGCAAGAATATCAAACCTGTTTGAAATCCATTCGCCTCTCATGAGGGTTTTGCACTGCTGAAGTAGTTTGTATAGTGTGAGAACATGAATCATGATCTGTGAACTTTTAAACCCTGTGATTTGGTTGTACAGTCTGAGCTGGGGCTGAGTGAAACTATCAAAAATATTGCACAGTGTGTACACCCGGCATTAGCTGGAACTACAACAGGTGAGCTGATTTGTGGTATTAAACAAGTGTCTCTCAAATACAGTTTTTCAGTTAGTTCAGGTCTCTCCTTTTTGTTGAAAATCAAACTCCTATGTAGGACCGTGAACACTCATACTGATCATAGGCTCCTAAAAAGGTGTTATTTAAATCCATTTTGTATTTTTTCTTGAGTTTTCAGAAAATAATAAAAGTTGTCAGGCTGTTTGTTAATGTGTGTATTGTGTCACCATGGCAACCAGTGAACATTATGCCAATACACATGCATGTAGAACACCCCCAGCATGCTGTCACTGCAGATTTATAAGTATCTATAAAAAACAAACTGCAAATGTGATGTGGGTATGAAGGAACAGAAAGAATAACATTTGGACAACTCCAGAAATCTATGTGTATGTAACCCATAGACCGTATATATGATATATACGGCCTATGATGTAACCACAGAAGTTTCAAAAAGCCTAAACTAATCTGGAGTAAATCTTGAAAATAATATATAATATATACTGCATTTTTTCTGGTGGAGGGTCACTTATTTTTCTCCATGGAGAAGTTATAGCTTTGCCTGGAATGTTTCGCAGTATGACATCAAACTTATCAAGCTCCATTGCAAAACCCATGTAATGCCACCATCACACCAAGTTATAGGTCAGATCTGTGGAGAGGTTTCCCTATTTACATGATTTACATGATGATTTCAGGATAGGTTCAGTGCCATTTTTTTTTTTCAAGGCAAAGCAATAACTTTACATGGAGAAAAGAAAATGGCTACACTGTGCCCCTTTAAAATGAAAGCTATATTTTGGACTCTACATTGATTTGTGCAGATCTCATCAGTTTCAGTTCCTCAGTGAGAGCTTGGGAGTTTGAGTCTCTGGAGGAATAGTTCTGGTCAGTCTCTGCTCAGGAGAAAAGGCGGTGAGTTACTACACTAAAGAATCATCATTTAGATTCATTTTTGTTGTTAGGTTTTCATTGTGGGGTGGTTAAAACAGGCTTTTAAGTTTTAATTTTAAGCTCTTTTGTTGTTTTAGTGCTGTAGTTTGTGTTAATATTAACTTAATTCTGAATTGGTTAACTTTATGGCATGACCTGTTTATACATTTTGATAATCTTTTAAAAAGATTTCTGTTAATTTAAAGAATGCATTTTAAGCTAAGCAGGCCTGTTGACAGAAGTTTGGATGGTTGGGGCAAGAGGCACATAAAACTCTGTGTACTCTTCTGAAGTCAATCCACATAAAACTTAAACCTATAAAAATGTCAATAAATAAATGTACATACTTTCTATACAGTGGGTGTGAAAATGGAAGTCTCCCATTGGTGGTTGCTCCTGGTGGGCGGGATTTCGCTGCTGTCAATCATCCGCTGTAACGTCTGTCCCCAAGATGGCCGTCCAGGAGTGAACGGAGCTCTGGGACGAGATGGACTTCCAGGACCCAAAGGAGAGAAGGGAGAGCCAGGTGGGACTGTTGACTAGTCTGAACTGATACATATTTCTTTAATGATACTTTGCAGCTGATGTCATCAACATTCCCTGGAGGTGTTCTGCTAACTATAGGCACTGCTCCGTCTGAACTTACTTAGTTGAAACGACAGTGGGGATGATTTGTGCTCTTAAACAAGTCTCTTGCATATAAATTTACAATCACAAGCTAGTTAGCATTAGCCAACAGTTTTTCAGTTAGTCGCTCTCATTGTTTAAAAGTCCAGTGTGTATTTTTTCTTTAGATTTCAGATTTCTTATTTTTTTGAGAGTGTTTGCTAATGTACATACAGATACATGTAGAACAGCCCCAGCATGATATCACTGCAAAGTGTCAATAGCTTACAGCCCCAGCAGCCCATCATTTATGTCTCTAAAAAATAAAAGCATATTTTTCAATATATTTTGTCTTCTTTTGTTTTCTCTTCTTTGGCCTCTTCCATGCAAATGTATAAACTGTATCTCTTTCCATGGAGATTGTTCTGACTATCAGAACTAACTTTTAATATAATTCATCTTAATAGATCTATGGAACTAACCGGTGTAGTTCCCTGTGGATCACTTGTGTCTCTGTCTTTCCCCCGCAGAGCCGAACACTGGCTCTCTCCTGAAGCTGAAGGGAGACGCAGGGCCACGCGGTGCCCAGGGCCCAATGGGTCCAAAAGGCTACAGCGGGCAGCTGGGCCCTCGAGGAGAGCCTGGACCACCAGGGGTCCCAGGCCCAGACGGAGTGCAGTTCGGACAGGGTGAGGGTTGCATGAAGGAAGAGTGTAAACATGGTGTTTTCTGTGTTAAAGGAACCATTTGTATGATTGTAAATTCCATAAATATGAATTATCTGCGACTCCAGATGTGAGATAAACATGTTTAGCTTATATAGCAATAGCTTTAACTCATTACAATTCATAGATATGAACCCGAGTGGTGTAATGTGGAGTTTTGGTTCAAGATGATTATCGAAACAGGAAGCAGAATGAGCCTCACTTAAGTCTTTCATTTGGGTCGCCAGTCTCAGTGCTGAAATCCAGTTGGTTTAAACCTAAAATGTGTCTCTGATCTGAATGGTCTCTGCCTAAACCCCAGCACCTGCATCATGAGTCAATGCTAGTGCAGCCTCTGCAGCTCAGTGAGTTAATTCTGGAGGTTCTGAGCTTTCACATGAGGCCTGTCCATAAACTGAGAAACTTTCATGTGTCCTAAATGAAGGTTAAGGTACTGGCAACCCAGATTCAGCTGTGATTGTAGTATCTTTTTAAAACTGTAAGCCCATAGGCTACATACAGTTCATTTAAGAATTTACAGAAAAATAAATAAATATTGTAAAATATTTTACTAAATGATAGTTGGCCTGTGTTGTTTTCAGCTGATGTGGAGCCACCGAAGAAGAGCGCTTTCTCTGTGATCCGAACAGTTCCTAAGTATCCCCCAATTAATCAGGTAATGCCTTTAGCGTCATCTATGAAACTTGCGTGTTGTGAATACATACTTTGCAGCTGTGGTCACCAAAGTAATACTAAAGTACTAGAATACAAATACTGAGGTTGCAAAAGAAATGGTGAAATTCATATATGCTGATTTTGCATCATTGAGCAAGATACTTCTCCGTACCCAGTATGAGGTGCAGTGCAGATATGTGTCAAGTGTGTGGAGCAAAGACTGTATAAAGAAGTGGACTAAAGGAATGTGCCCATAGTGTTCAGCTACAGTCAAATTAAACTCATAATTTGGAGCCAAGATGCATATTAAGAACAGGAATTTATGGACAAAATAGCGAAATAAAAAACACCTGGATCATGTAGAGCAGCTGAACATGAACATTTTAAGACCAAAGGGACGAGGATCACAGTGGCAGTTACAGAGAAAATATAAAGTCAATTGGAAACAGAGTTGATGGACCCAGAAGCATGCCCTGGTTCACTTCCTATTTAGAATGCAGTGGATAGTGGGTTAGCTTTGTCCTTTTATATAAACAGTCTATGGTGTGGAGTCAATGACTAATGCACCTTTTGAGCGAATGAAAAAGCTCTCAATGCATGTATTTGTTGTCATTTATTGTCATTATGAAAAGGGTTTGTACATTTTCCTCTTCATTTTAGATTGTATCATTTGATGACTTTATGGTGCGGACCAGTGACTTTAACCTGCAGACCGGAGAGTTCACTTGCAGTGCACCTGGTGTCTACTACTTCACCTTCAACAGTGTTGCCAAGGTGACAGTGGGGCGAAGTAACTAAGTACAAAAGTAAAAGTATTGCAGATAAAGTCCGTATTCTAGGTATCTGTACTTTATAAAATGTGTTGGTATTTTTTACTTACTTCACTATATATGAGAACATATATCTGAACTTTCTTGTTCTCCAAATATGAACTGATAAACTAATACAAGACCCCATGCATTTCAGAGCTTGTTTGTAGAGGTCTAACCTATAGCTACAAACCTTTTCAATAAAGATGTTATATTTTGTTCTTTATGAAGGGTATTCTACTATCTATCTAAATTACTGCAGAGTTGCCCTTTTGATAATTACTCCAACTCAAATTGTAATTTCAGTTTATTCTGATTATTGTTTTATTGTGCAACCCTGAACTAATTTAAACAATAGTAATAATTTGGCAAATAGACATATATAACATAAATAATATATACCATAGATGCTATTATATTAAATAATGTTGATCCTTACTCAGAAACTGTCTACATTTTGGATAGAATTTTGTACCTAGCGTTACTTCCTATAACACATGAAAGTGTCACATGCACTTATGAAGAGCTCATCTTGACTCCAGCTGTTCGGTGTTTTACAGGTGGCCATGTGTCTGGGCATTAACAGCAACGCTCTGCCTTCACGACTGGGGTTCTGTGACGCCGGTGCTCGCGGTGCTGCTGACCAGGTCCGAACTGGTTTTGTCCTAGTTTAGGTCGGGCTTAGTCCTGATTTAGCCCTGGTTTGGTCTTGATTTAGCCCTGGTTTCGTGCTGGTTTGGTCCTGTTTTAGTTCTGGTTTAGTCCTTGTTTAGCCCCTGTTTAGTCCTGGTTTAATCCTGGTTTAGTCCTAGTTTAGTCTCAGTTCAACCCGGTTTAATCCCAGGTTTAGCCCTGGTTTAGTTCTGGTTTAATGCTGGTTTAGTCCTGGTTTAGCCCTGGTTTAGTCCTGGTTTAGCCCCAGTTTAGTCTTGGTTTAGCCCCAGTTTAGTCCCGGTTTAGTTCTGGTTTTATCTTGCTTTAGCCCTGGTTTATTCTCGTTTTAGTTCTGGTTTAATCTTGGTTTAGCCCTGTTTTAGCCTTGTTTTTGTTCCAGTTTCACCAGGTTTAGTTGTGGTTTAGTCCCGGTTTAGCCCTGTTTTAGCCCTGGTTTAGTCCTGGTTTAGTCTTGCTTTAGCCCTGGTTTAGTCCCAGTTTAGCCCTGGTTTAGACTAGTCTGACCCCAGTCTCTTTTTGCAGGTCCTCAATGGGGGCGTGGTGCTGCAGTTGGAGCTGGGACAGAAAGTTTGGCTGGAATCTTTTCGTGAAAATCAGCAGAACCCAGACATTAGCGACAGAAGAGAAAAACAAATAATCTTCAACGGCTTCCTGATTTTCTAATTCAGAATTCTGATATTTCCATGTATACTTTTCAGGACTGTTTTCAATAACTGCTAAAAAGAAAATGTGAAAATTATTCTTTGTCACAGTGTTGGAGCTATAGTTTTGTGTTTCACCATATTTTAATCTTGTGGTTTTAAGAAGTCCTTGTTTCTCTAAAAATGTACTGAATGTTATGATCGGTGTCGTATTACAAATGATCAAGAGTTTTAAGATGAAATTTGTAACTTTTCTGGTGGGCGTGTCCACCGCCTGTGAGTCTCCATGGAGATGGATGGAGATGTATGGCATTAAATGCATCTATCTTGCTTGTATTTCATTATGGGTGTTAGTACTGCTCAAAAATACCATGAGAAACATACACACATACATTTTCCAATGCAAAACCGATTTGACCTGTAACTTGGCCTGGTAGTGCCATATGATTGTCATCATGGAGATAGCTAAAGTTAAATGCCATATTGTGGAACATTCTGGCAAAGTAATAAAATCTCAAACAGGAAATGCATGTTTCCTTATCTCTCTCTTTAGAGTTTGTATTTAAATATATATACTATATATTTATATAAAAAAATGATTCTGAAAAATGACATATTGAAGCTTTCTATATCTATATCTTCTCATAAAATGTTCATTATTTAAAAAAGCAGAAGTAAAAGTTAATGCGCTGAGTCTGTGTTTCTCAGTTTTTCCTCATTTCACTTTTGCTGACCAGTTTGAGATCTGCAAACCTCAAACAAATTATCTAAAAACATTCTGACTTTATTTAGTCTATAAACGTGTATATTTGTGAGTTTGAATTGTGCATCTTACTGTTAAATATTATATATACTGAAGTAGATGATTTTTAGCAACCTTGTCAATAAACCTTTTGTGAATTGTTGGATTTTAAGTTTCATTCACACGAATCAATTGCTGCGTTTCTCAGTTAATCAAAATAGAAATATTATAGCTCCATTACCAATATTACCATAAGTATAGTCAGTTATTTGAGTTGAATTTTACAATTTAACCTCTTGAGACCCTGTGGCCCCATACGAGGACATTACATTTTTGCCTCTTAGCACCATGATTTTCAATTATTTTAAACTTTCACCTGTAATCAACTAAAAACCTCTACAGCAGCTCCCAAAAGTTAAAAAAAAAAACTGCATGGTAAAGTTTAGATGCAAAATTTATGAATAAAACCAATGTATTTATGTGCAATAATGTCTCTTCATGTATCTCAATGTATCTTCATTTGGCATTAAAATTTGACACATTTTATTGACCACAGCAGATGAGAGCATCAGTAAATGTCATGTCCTCGTTTGAAGACATTGGGACTGTGTTATATTATTGATTGTACATGTTGTTAGGTAAACTTGGGAATATTTAGATGAGTTTACAGTTATAAATTGCTGGATGTTTCTGCTGCTATAGGGAAACTGCTGCCTGTCTCCACTTTTTGCACCTCTACTTTTTTTTGTAATGATTGAAAACCAGAAAAAATTAAAACTGTGGACCACATTTTCAGGCCTTTTTGTGTGTTTTTAACCTCACTCACTGAACCCCAACCCGCTCACGGTCAACCTACGTCACATTTGGCAGGTTTAGGGCTTGAAATAAACAGCTAATTGCTGTTTGTTTGTTTTTTGTAATTTATTTATACATTTTAATGTGTTTACATTTTTTAACCAATGGTGTCATACAGAAGACTTACTTAGTAGGTCCTACTTATCCCAAATAGCAAGAAGAAATGAAAAATGCACACCAGACAAAAGCTCGGGTCTCAGGAGGTAAAAAAAAAAACTGCCAAAGTCTTGGGAAAAAAGTGTTTGGGGAGAGGATTTTTACTGAAATATTAACTCATAATTCATGACGCTAAAAAGGGCAAGCGACAAAACAGATGCATCAATACTTTGGAGCTGATGTAATCAACATTCCCTGGGGGTGTGATGCTAACTGTAGCACTAATCTGTTGTTAGCCTTTAGCCTGAGTTTTGTGTTAAAACAATTTGACCGGATAGAGCTGACTTGGTTTGAAACTACAAGGGTTGAGATAATTTGTGCAGTGAAACAAATCTCTCACACATAAAATTACAGTCATAAATCGACAGTTTTTCAGTTAGCTACTCTTACTTTTTTGTAGAAAATCAGACTCCTAAACAGGACCATGAACGCGCAGACTGATCATAGGCTTCTGAAAAAGTGTTGTATAAATCCATTTTGTATTTGTTCTTGAGGTTTCAGACTATTTAAAAACTTTTTAGCTATGTTAGTGCAATTTGTCTTCATGGTAACTGCTGACATTCCTCCATAGACATAATGCAGAACAGCCCCATCGTGATGTCACTGCAAAGTAGCAATCATAAAACAATAGAAATTATTTAATGTTTTTCACACCAGTAAAGTAACATTTAAAGCTGACTCTTCATCTTCGTCAGCTTCGACCATGTCCTTTGGTGCTCTCGTCCTGCTCTGGTTGGCTCTTCCTGTTCTTCACAATATATTAGCACAACAACAAAAAATATAAATGGTAATAATAATTTTTTTTTTTTAAATAAAATTTAAGTCATTCAAATATATGTCATCTTTATATAAGAGGTCATAAGAGGAAAAAGTGCAAAGATGATATGATGATTGACAGGACAAAGAGTTATCTGTTACATAAGGGTGAGTTGTTGTACAGTTGTAGGGAGTATGAGCTGTTACATAAAGGTGAGTTGTTGTACAGTTGTAGGGAGTATTATCTGTTATATAAGGGTGAATTGTTGTACAGTTGTAGGGAATACGGTATGAATGTATAAACTAACCAATCTGCCACACAGGGACGTGCACAGGAATTTTGAGGGGCAGTTGCTCTGACATGAAGAAAGGGCGAACCGCACCGCCGACCAAACTTGAATCAACTGCAATAAAACTTGCTAGTTTTATTACCCTGCCATTCTGGCATTTCCCAATAGATGGCGCACTCTACATACTGAGGAAATATTTCGCTAGCTTGGACCAATGGTATGTAGATACAGAAGCACAAATTTTAAGTTTTAAGTTTTTATTTTTAAGTATAAGAAACAGAAAAAGAAAGTTGAGAAAATGTTTGCGCAGATGCAGAAAAATGGAGATTTAAAATTAGAAGGTAAGATGAAGATAAGTGAGTTAGCGGAAGTGTTGAGAAGGGCAGAAGTAAGGAAGACTGTGTGGCTAAACAGGTGAATTGTAGTTGGGAGGAAAAAAGAGAAGTAGGGAAAAGGTGCAGGGAACTGAGGCGATCAAATGGCCATTTCTGCCACAGCACTTTCTGTTGTGATTCAAACCAAACGCATTCAAAAAATTTAATCACAATTGATAAATCCTGGGATAACTTCCACTCTGTATCCCACTCTCCCTGTGGGAGGCATAACTAAACTCCCTTCAGCCCCACCTGCATATTCTGAAAAGACAGGACAGACTACTTAAATGCCTATGGTTTCTTTCCAGGGGACTGCTGATGTTGATTTTCAGGACCCAGATATGGAACGCGGTGCAGCAGGTGGTCATACCAGACTGACTAACTTGACTAGGATTGAGAGACAACCTGAGTTGCCAGGGCCACAACTGATAACAGATCAGAAAGGGCTAGAACGTGAAGGAAGAAACCTGCGTCCTATGCAGCTTTTCTTTCATGCGTGTTCAGTATCAAGGAGAGATGACCAAGATTCAATGGATTCAAATTAACAAAGTTTAATCCCTGACAGTACAATTCTAAGCAGAGCTCTGGGTCTGAAGGGTCCCTAAACAGCACACAATCTACGTGCGTCTTAGGTTAGGCACAACCTCAGAACCGCACACACCCCCTTCAGCCCAGCATTTAAAGAAAGCATTATAAATATTCATGAACCTATGACTAAACATTTCTCCGTGTCCAGCTGACTCCATCTCCTTCCCATATTTGGTGTTCCTGTCGTCTCCTCACAGCCAGACCTCACGTGACTCCATGACCTCGCAAGACATGAGTTCCCACAGAAAGAGTCTGCACAGAAAAGACACATGCATCCTCCCTAATGATAAGCTCCGTGGGCCAGCTGTGAGCCAGCACAGTATTTCTTTGTTTCATAGGCACAATATGAATTTTATAATGACTGGTAGAAATGATTACATTCTTCATTACAAGGCATATATTAAAGACACACTATGAATTTATAATAAGTAGTAAAAAATGATTATATTCTTCAAACGTCAGTGAGGGATTGAGAAAAGGAGACAGATAGATGAAGAAAGGGTGCGTGAGGAATCACGGAGAAGAGAGGAGGAGGAATTAAGACACCTACACTTAGAACAACTTTTTAAAGAATCATTAGGTAAAATAAGGGCTCCTAGGGACACCCTTCAAAATTAGGGAATGATGCGGGTTGCAAGGAGTGAGTTAAGTAATAGACTGAAAACACTGAAAGGGGTGTTAGATAAGACACAATCTGTTAGTAAAGTTAACCAGCACTCCAGCCACAGGTTTTGGCCCGTTCTCCTCTCCGAGGATGTGCAGAGGACGAGGAAGTTTCTCTGGAGCTCTCAGATATGGAAGACGAGGACATCAGGAGGGTAAGTGAGATTACAAACATAAAATTAATATCTATGCCTTCTATGATCTCTTCCAACTAAAGGTTGGAGATAAACCTCGCTCATATGACCTAAGATCAAGAAAAACAAAGCTACAACTTCCACTCAGGGTGACTGGTACAGGACAGCTGGGAGAATACACTCCCCTCTGTTTGAGAGATGTGCAGACCCTCTCAGAGAAATTGCCCCCAGGGAGGACAACAATGGACGGAGGAATCTGCACATCTTATGTCAGGACAAGCTTTAGCACTGGGAGATATAAGAGCAGCAGTGGCCACCTCCTGCGCAGCCTGGCAGGCCAGGGAGGTGGAGAGAGCAACGGGGACCCAAGGTGTGGCCGACAGTGCCCCTCTCGGCCCACATGCATCAAATTATATGATAGCCATACGTGAATGTTTTCCATGTACAGTTGCCTCAGTGCCCCATGAGATGCCTTGGGAAGAGGGTACTGACCCCATTATGTATTATGATAAATGTGTAAACCAATGGGTTTCTGAAACAGGCCAGCATCCTGATCGCAGCTCAAGTACCACCATCCTGTTTCGGGTGGCAGTCCTTGCAGATGTTCCAGCAGAGGTAAGAACAAAAATGGAAGAAAACCCTGACCTTCCCACAGCTGATCCACCTAAGTGAAAAACTCCATTTAGCTAATTTACTCAAAGGACAGTTAGACGCTACTGACCAAATTTAAAAAGAGACTAATGACATGCAGATACAGCTCCTGAAGCTGCAGTTGAGTGAGGCAGGCTGTTAAAGCTACTCAACGTAAAAAAGAAGCTAAAATAGAAAAACAGATGGTAGTTTACAAGGAGCAGATTAGCTCTGCCCCTATAAATACGTCACACTCATGGGTTGGTCATGGTGGATGTGGTGGTGGGGGACACAGGCGCGGAAGGGGTGGAAACAGAGGCCATGGTAGAGCAGTCTCTGCGTGTTCTGTTTGCAGTGGGCACGTGATTGTCCTTGGAACGTCTCCCCCAATAGCCATGGCCCCAACAAGCTCCACCTCAACAGCCTGCCCCACAACAGCAGGCCCCACCTCCAGCAGCTCGAGGGCATGGATACTGGGCTCCCAACACAGCAATAGCACCACCCTGAGGTCTGCATGCTATGGACCCTGGACAATGCTACCTTGATAAGTACTATGAGTGCTTGAGCAACTCAGGAAGCAGGCCCACAGCAGAACCATTGCTTCCTGTGATGGGGGATGGACATGAGATCCTGTCATTAGTGGATACTGGGGCCACAACTCTGTTGCTCCCAAGTGAACTCTGGATATTCTCAATGGCTAATGGTCCCTACTGAGCCCCCTAAGGAATGGGCTGACATTTATTGGACAAAAAAATTGAACTCAAAACCAAGAACACTGAGTGTCGAGGTGTTCTGTCCACTTTTCTTTTGTAGAAACCCTGGATCAACCTTGTAGCTCCTTAATACCCTCCACCCAACCCACTCCATTGTACTCTATTTTATGAAGATATAGTTTATGAAGAAGCTTTAACGCTGTGACGTGTGATGTTTGGTCACTAGAATCTCAGAACATCTTTGTAGGGTTAGAAGGAGTGGCCTCAGCTGTCTCCCTCACTGCTGATCAGGAAGTATGGTATCGTATGACTGATTGATCCGTGCCCCACATCTCACTGGCTTTGTCTCCTGGCCATGAGGCCCGAGAATTGGGTCCCATGGTGGGGAGACTGAGAGTTTTGACTGACTGGCAACAAACTCAGATACCTTGATTTGATGTTTTCCCCAAATGAAAAAGCCTATTGCATCCTAGGTAAGATGACAGACTCTGCTGTACTACAACATGAGATACTGACTAGATATCATGGATGACATTTGACTGACCATGAGGAGACTGAGGCCATGTTGTCGGCTCTTCATCCACATACATGGTCCTCAGGTCCCTCTGACGTAGGTTTTTGTTCATCAAGTTCAAGTTCCATCAGTAATATTTGACATTAGTACACCCAATCCCATTTGGATTCCTCAGTATGCTAGTAAACCTGAAGCGGTAGTAGGTATAGAGCATCGTTAACACCAGGCTATAAATGGTTCACTGTCATTGACTTGGCTAATGCATTCTTTTGTCTTCCTCTTGCCAAGCACTGCAGAGACTTCTCTTTCACCCATGATGGTCAGCAGGTGCGCTATACCCGCCTTCCACAAGGCTTCAAACTGTCACCAGGCATATTCAACCAGGCACTGAGACAACTGCTTCAAAAACTCGAACTTCCCGACGAGGTGATTTTGGTACAGTATGTGGATGATATTTTATTGGCTGCTAAATCTGCACAAGCCTGTTTATGGGCATCTAAAGTTACAATTTTATATCATCAAAGCTTTAAAGTTAGCAGAAAAATACCCTTTTACATTTGGATGTTTCTGTTACAGCCCACACAGCCAATGGTGTGCTGTATCAGAAACAAAGGGGGAACAGATCAGTTTTGATCATAGTGTATGTGCGTTTGTCTCTTCGTCGGCTTTTACAATGTCCTCACTTAGACAGACGAGGCTTATCAACATTTTGACACAGCCTCACATCTCCTACACATCTGAAGGCCTCAACATGGATCAAAACTCTGGTAAACTCAATGCAGGTTATGGTGTAGTAGAGAAAGTAGGTGATGAATTTGTAACTATTGACCAAGGAAAACTGACTACAAGCCCTTCAGCTCATCATCAAGGTAAGAGGTATCTGCTGGTAAAGAAGATGCAGCTTAGGTGTGTAAGGTAACAATTTATTAGGTCCAACAATGGGTCACATTTTAGTAACAAAGATTTGGCTGGTGTGGAAAAGGCCTTAGGTCTTAAACATACATTTGGATTGGTTTATCACCCACAGTCTCAAGGACGAGTGGAGAGGATGAATTTAACTCTCAAAAACAAATTGGCTAAGATGTGTGTAGACTCAGGGCTTAATTGGCTACAAGCCCTACCCCTGGCCCTGCTCTCTGGGAGACAGTCAGTAAACAGGACCACCCATTTACTCCTTACGAGTTACTGACTGGGCAGAGGTGGAACACTCCAGAATGCCATATAAACCTTTTTGGAATCAATTGAGGTGTTGTGGTTTCAAGTTTCTCTTCCCATATATAAGATAAGCTGCAGGTGAGGGAGAACGAGGCAGCTGAACAGCCCCCGGGAGAAGTCTACCTCAAAATATTGAAGAGGAACTGGTCAGAACCTCGCTAGACTGGACCATATAAAGTTGTGGCGAGAACCAGAAAGGAGGTCCAACTCGAAGGGAAAGGAAACAAGTGGTATCATCTCTCCCTGACCAGACCAGGAGGGGCCTCTTAATCCATTTTAGGCTAAGTTTTTGTATTTTACCCACAAGACAAACTGTGTACGCTTACACTGGTCATTTCTCACACCTTACAGCACATCAGAGACTGAAGTTATCTGTTTAGTGGTTAAAAGCCCCAGCAGACGGCAGAATGTAGTCTACGATCTCTCATATGATTGGTTCAAACAAGGGTTTTGAAAGACACACTTATTACATAAACATCCTGGGTTGGCCCAGGATGTAAGTAGATGGAGTCAGATTAGTGATCTTAAGAGATCAAAAGGGGGAATGAGGAAATATTTCAGTATTTTTATACACATATAGAGTTTGTATTGTTTTTACTGCTAGCATATGCACATGTGTATATTTCCAACAATTGCATCAGTTACAAGGAAAACCATACTGACTGTTTGTGCAGCCTATCCGCAGCTATGTCTTATAATATTCTTTTGGAGTTAATGATTATTATTATAGGAGACTCTGGCTGATCTGAGGAAAGTCCTTTTTATCTCATGGGAACGAGACCACCCGCCTAAAGATGTAACAGCATCAAGCAGCATTTTTCTTATCTCATTGTGTGTAAATATTTCTGAGTGAGGGTCAGCAGGCAGTCAGAGTACCTGGTGTAAGTCCTGAATTAACATCATAAGGCTACTAGGGAAAGAACTGGCTCAGACCTCTGATTAGAGCACCTTCCTCTCTGTATTAGAAGTTAGGGGAATAAATTTTGGCCTGAATTGAAACGAACGAATCCTGGTGGTTATTCTCCCGCATGCTCTACAATACATTGATACATAAAACCAAATTAACCATACAGGCCCATGGCTCAATGCCCAGGGGTAGAACTATATGTTGAACACGTCTTCCTCACACATGGTCCAAAAATCTTCCCATAAAGCACTGCGGCCAAGTCTATATCTAGTGTGCCGCGCGCACCGCACCTCCTCCCGTACGACGCGAACCGCATCTCCTCTTGTACGGCGTGGACACCGCGCGTGGATCGTGTCTTGTCGCGTACGCTGCGTGGACCGCGCTTCCTCCTGCGCGCCTCTAAACCAGAACTAACACCAGGACTAAGCCAGGTCTAAAGCAGGTCTAAACCAGGTCTAAACCGGATCTAAAGCCAGGACTAAACAAGCATTAAATCAGGACTAAAACCAGGTCTAAACTAGGACTACAACCAGGTGTAAACCAGGTCTAAAGCAGGACTAAAACCAGGTCTAAACCAGGTCTAAAACCAAACAAGAATTTGCAGGAGGTGGTTGCTACATTCATTTAGTTTTAAAAAGCACGACAATATTAAGTAATCCAAAGTATTCCAATTACGGTATGTAATCTGCAATATGTAGGGAATATAGTTTAAAGTAACCTTCCCAATTCAAAACTTCTGAAAAGGAAAATCATTCGCCCTATATATGGTGCACAAGTTGAATTGAATGCCACATGTAAATTGTTGGATCCTGCAAGTTATTTTTGGCTTATTTGCTGGACTGATGTAGTCAGACCAGAACACTCCATCCATCTGCTCCTGGTCCGGCCCTTCCATCAAATTTTAGAACCCTTTGTGGCCCTCGAGCCAAAAAGTTTGCCCACCCCTGTGTTAGAAGTTGAAAAAACTTAACTTTTGGCGTCGGCCGCGCCGTGGACCAGGGATCTGCCCTCGGGGCCGTGGCTCTCTGCAGGGCCGGGGCTCTCCCCACGAGGCCGTGGCTCTCCGCGGGGCCAGGACTCTCCATGGGACCGGGGCTCTCCGCGGTGCTTGTGGGTAATTTTATTTTCAATTTCAAATCTAGGCATAGGCATTTTCATACATGAAAACATGTATGCTTCGACCGATTTAAAAAAAAAAATAAAATTAATTAATTTTTTTCCCCTGGAGGACAACTTCAGTCGAGGAGGCCAGACAGGCAGTTGCCAGGGCAACCAAAGCAACCCCCTTCTGTACGCCCCTGCTTCCACAACAGAGCTGAGAAAACTGATGACAAAGGAAGTATTTCCTAGCAAGCGGTCAAGAAATAAAGGAACAAAATTGTTATTCATTTGTCAAAGCTTGTTCAACAAATATGTTTAAATTATATGGAATTGCTGTAAAAAAAAAAAAAATAATAATAATAAATAAATAAATAAATAAATAAATAAATAAATAAATAAATAAATAAATAAATAAATAAATAAATAAATAAATAAATAAATAAAAATATGTCCCCCTAGGAATTCCAGGTTTACCAGGTCTAGATGGATGAGATGGACTCAAAGGACAAAAAGGAGATTCAGGTAAATGCATTTTTGACATTTGTATTAAAAATAATTCAAGTTAATATTGTTTATTGTTTATTTGTGCCCAAGTTTAACAAGCAGCGGTTGGGGGGGTCCAGAAATATAAGGTGGGTGAGCCAGGGCCTGAAGGAGTTATGGGGAAACGAGGAGAGAACGGAGAACCCGGAAAAAGAGGACCAATGCTACCCAAGGGAGAAAAAGGAGAGCCGGGGTATGAAGGAGGTGTCTGGGGAGAGGGAGGTTTAGGGGCTGTTTACACGATAATGGTAATGGGTGGAAAACGTGGACACTCCTGGTTCAAGACCCCTACTTGTTATTGGTATTTTTAGCCCCCGAGCCCCTACAGGGCGTAGGGCCTATTGCTTTCGCCCAGGCATTCATCGTTGTCAACTGTCTTACACGCTCAACTTCATCCCTCGAAGCCATCCATCCATCCATCTTCTTCCGCTTATCCGGGGCCGGGTCGCGGGGGCAGCAGTCTAAGCAGGGGCTCCCAAGCTTCCTTCTCCCCAGCCACTTCCTCCAGCTCCTCCGGACGGACCCCGAGGCGTTCCCAGGCCAGCCGAGAGACATAGTCCCTCCAGCGTGTCCTGGGTCTTCCCCGGGGCCTCCTACCAGTGGGACATGCCTGGAACACCTCCCGAGGGAGGCGTCCAGGAGGCATCCGGACCAGGTGCCTGAGCCACCTCAACTGGCTCCTCTCGACGTGGAGGAGCAGCGACTCTACTCCGAGCTCCTCCCGTGTGACCGAGCTCCTCACCCTATCTCTAAGGGAGCGACCGGCCACTCTGCGAAGGAAATTCATTTCAGCCGCTTGTATCCGCGATCTCGTTCTTTCGGTCATTATCCAAAGCTCATGACCATAGGTGAGGGTAGGAACGTAGATTGACCGGTAAATCGAGAGCTTCGCCTTTCGGCTCAGCTCCCTCTTCACCACAACGGTCCGATGCAGCGACCGCATCACTGCGGACGCTGCACCGATCCGCCTGTCAATCTCACGCTCCATCCTCCCCTCACTCGTGAACAAGACCCCGAGATACTTGAACTCCTCCACTTGAGGCAGAGACTCCCCACCCACCCGGAGAGGGCAATCCACCTTTTTCCGGTCGAGAAACATGGCTTCGGATTTGGAGCAGCTGATTCTCATCCCAGCCGCTTCACACTCACACACTTCACACAGTGCACGCTGCAGGTCCTGGTTCGATGAAGCCAACAGGACAACATCGTCCGCAAAAAGCAGCGATGAGATCCTGTGGTTCCCGAACTGGACCCCTTCCGGCCCCTGGCTGCGCCTAGAAATTCTGTCCATAAATACATTGAACAGAACCGGTGACAAAGGGCAGCCCTGGCGGAGTCCAACATGCACCGGGAACAG
This sequence comes from Odontamblyopus lacepedii, assembly GCA_034769755.1. Classification (NCBI taxonomy): domain Eukaryota; kingdom Metazoa; phylum Chordata; class Actinopteri; order Gobiiformes; family Gobiidae; genus Odontamblyopus; species Odontamblyopus lacepedii. The sequence goes on from CM068362.1 coordinate 11,770,024, forward strand.
GTCTGACTTACTGCCGGCAATGTGAACACAGCTCCTGCTCCAGTCATACAGGGACCGGACAGCCCTTAGCAAAGGGCCCCGGACCCCATACTCCCGAAGCACCCCCCACAGGGCATCACGAGGGACACGGTCAAATGCCTTCTCCAGGTCCACAAAGCACATGTGGACTGGTTGGGCAAACTCCCATGAACCCTCGAGCACCCGATGGAGGGTGTAGAGCTGGTCCAGTGTTCCACGACCAGGCCGAAAACCACACTGCTCCTCTTGAATCCGAGGTTCGACTATCGGCCGGACTCTCCTCTCCAGTACCCTGGCATAGACTTTACCGGGGAGGCTGAGGAGTGTGATTCCCCTGTAGTTGGAACACACCCTCCAGTCCCCTTTCTTACCCCACCGGGGTGGTCTGCCATTCCAGAGGTACTGTTCCCGACCGCCACGCGATGTTGCAGAGGCGTGTCAGCCAAGACAGTCCCACAACACCCAGAGACTTAAGGTACTCAGGACGAATCTCATCCACCCCCGGAGCCTTGCCACCGAGGAGCTTTCCAACCACCCCAGTGACTTCGGCGAGGGTGATGGATGAGTCCGCCTCTGGGTCCCCAGCCTCGGCCTCCTCTTCGGAGGACGTGACGGTGGGATTGAGGAGATCCCTAAAGTATTCCTTCCACCGCCCAACAACATCCCCAGTCGAGGTCAGCAGCTCTCCCCCTGCACTGTAAACAGTGTTGGTGAAGGACCGCTTCCCCCTCCTGAGGCGCCGGACGGTTTGCCAGAATTTCCTTGGGGCCGTCCGATAGTCCTCCTCCATGGCCTCCCCGAACTCCTCCCAAACCCGAGTTTTTGCCTCTGCAAACGCCCGGGCTGCAGCACGCTTGTCCCGCCGGTACCTGTCAGCTGCCTCAGGAGTCCACCGGGCCAGTAAGGCCCGGTAGCACTCCTTCTTCAGCTTGACGGCATCCCTTACTTCCGGTGTCCACCACCGGGTTCGGGGATTGCCGCCGCGACAGGCACCACAGACCTCGCGGCCACAGCTACGAGCGGCCGCGTCGACAATGGAGGCCGTGAACGAAGCCCACTCGGACTCTATGTCCCCAGCCTCCCCCAGGATCCGGGAGAAGCTCTCCTGGAGGTGTGAGTTGAAGGCTCTGACAGAGGGTTCTGCCAGATGTTCCCAACAGAGCCTCACGATACGCTTGGGCCTGCCAGGTCTTTCCGGCTTCCTCCTCCGCCAGCGGACCCAACTCACCACCAGGTGGTGATCAGTTGACAGCTCTGCCCCTCTCTTCACCCGAGTGTCCAAGACACACGGCCGGAGGTCAGATGACACGACAACAAAGTCGATCATTGATCTCCGGCCTAGGGAGTCCTGGTGCCACGTGCACCGATGGACCCCCTTGTGCTCGAACATGGTGTTCGTTATGGACAAACTGTGACTAGCACAGAAGTCCAATAACAGAACACCGCTCGGGTTCAGATCAGGGAGGCCGTTCCTCCCAATCACCCCTCTCCAAGTGTCACTGTCGTTGCCCACGTGGGCGTTGAAGTCCCCCAGTAGAACAATGGAGTCCCCGGTCGATGCACTGTCCAGTACCCCTCCCAGGGACTCCAAGAAGGCCGGGTACTCTGCACTGCTGTTTGGCCCGTAGGCCGACACCACAGTGAGAGACCTGTCCCCGACAAAAGTAGATCGAAGCGCTCCTGTCCCCCAAACACACTCCTGACATGAAGCTGTATCCAAGCCCCCATGCCAAAGGCATGGCCCATATTTATAGCTGCTAAAATGAATGGAAATCAATGGGAGTCAATGGCCGACCCCGCGGTGACGTGGGGAATCTCGAAAGCTTTCAAATAATGTATAATATGCGTTTCCTATGTTAAAGGATATATTGTTTTTGCTAAAAATGTTATTATTATATTATTAGGCCCGAGCGCCAGAGGCTGGCAAAGGGCCTATTAGTATCGCATAGCGATGCTCATAGGGGGCGGGAACTAAAGTGACGCGACATGACGCCCGTAGTGACCAGGGATCCTCGCCATGACGTAGCAATGCGCCAGAGGTTTCCGAAAATGTATAGTTTGTCAGCCAAATAAAAGCAGAACATTGTTCTCGTATCAGAATATTTAGGCACGAGTGCCAGAGGCTGGCAAAGTACCAGAATATTCTTCTGATTATTATTTTTCTCCTAATGTACTCACCCATTTTTCACCCAGTGAACAATGACGAAAACTCACGAAATTTGGCCACATGTTAAAGACTCTGGATGTCTAACTTTTGGCTATTTCCATTTTCAATAAATAAATAAAATGGCTCATCAGCACCCCCTAACGAGACAAAAATACATTAGGGAATACAAATGACACCAAAAAAATTTGCACGTAGATTCATGAAATTTAACGCAGATGTCGATCATGATAAGACAAGTAAAAAATATTATTATGGCCATGCCCCCTGACACACCAGAAGGTGTGGATCATCTTGGATTAAAGTTTGCGAAGCTGAAACGCACTCCTCCAAGGGCGCTCACCCAAACGGCCTCAGATTTGGTCCATTATCTCCACGACGGGAACATCAAAAGTTATCCACATATCCCAAATCTGTCTGACGGTCTCTGAACAGTGAAGCGACAAATAATGAACCCAATTTTTGGATATTTACAAATTGCTCCTATTTGCTCAAACAAACTCTGATTTCAATGAAATTTGACACAGTTCTTAAACTCTCTGCCCTAAAGCTAATGAATGTGAAATAATTTAATTTGGTGCATTAGCGCCCCCTACAGATTGAAATAAAACGTGACCCTGCAAACATGTTGAAAAACATTCAAAAACTCACCAAACTTTGCCCAAAGTTCAGAAATGATGAGACATTCAAGAAAATATAAGTTTTATGCATGGGGATCAAAAAATGGAGATAATACGCCACCTCGAATATTAGGCTCAGCCCACTCCTATGGGAGCCATCCCAGCTCAGCTTTGTTGTAGAGCCACAGAATTTGGTACACGCATTCATCACGTGAAGACAAACAAAAAATATTATTATGGCCACGTCCCCTGACAAAGCAGAAGGTGGCCATCTTGGATTGAAATCTTCAAAATGCAGAGTTCACATTTTGACTCATGTTACGTTTGAACGCACTCCTCTGAAGGCGCTTCACCCACAGGGCTGAACATCACCATACATCATCTAGAGAAATGCGGCTTCAAAAGTTACCCCCATTTTTTTGAAAACTGTCACGGTTTATGGGCGGCAAAGCCACAAAGTTCAATCAAAATTTAGACAAGATTCAATGTCAAGATTTGCTTCCATTGGCACAGGCTTTGTCCGATCATGCTGAAATTTGAATCATTGATGCTGATCTCGGCTTGAATATAATACACTATAAAGCATATGGAAAATTACACTATAGCACCCCCTAGACATGAAACATCAACATTATCGGATTTGTACCAAGTTTGGGAATTAAATTCTATGCATGACTACAAGCAAAAAAATATATTATGGACATGGGGAATCTTTCACTTTTGGCCAGGAGGGGGCGCAAAGACCCCTCAAATATCATTTAAAGGTGCACTATGTAATTTTTCTGATGGAGGATGTGTTGGCCTCGGAATTTTGAATCACCAATACGTGATCTTGGCCTGAATATAGCACACTTGTAAAGCATATGAAAAGTGTGGTTGGGGTTTATGGTTATTAGGGTTAGTGTGGGGCATGGTGGTTGCTGAGCACGGCATTTGCTTGGAGCAGCGTTTGCAGGGTGCGATGTGCTGGGCGCATTGTTTGTGGGGAACGGTGTTTGCGGGGTGCAGCGTAGGCGCACGCGAGGGCCGATCATCGCCGCTTGCGGCTATATTGTTCTGTTTCTTCTCAGTTGAGGAGAGGGAAGTTCCTCTTGGGCGAGAGCCTGAAAACAACCAACTCCATCCCAACCAAGGACAGAGAAATGCAGGAGGTAAAAATGTCAAATGTTTTAGTGGCATTTAGCATAATATGTTTGTAGCTAAATAGTTACATTCAGAAACAAAACTTCCTTGAATAGTTGTTTTAGAAGAGTAATATTATTAGGAGCACTTGAGGCTCGATTAGACCACAAAATTGAGTACTGTTACTTCAAACTAAATAGCACTCAAGTAGGAGGAAGTAGCCTATATTCATGCCAAAAAACTACTCTGCAAAGTACAGTTTATTTAAAACTTGTCATAAAATGTAAATAGATTAGACAAGGATAAGGATCTGAAAAAGATCAAATTGGTTTAATTTTGGGTAAAAGAAAAAATAAAATGAACAATGAACAATATCTGCTATTTTTTAAAGGAAAGACCACAAAATTTAGTGCTAAGAGTAAAAGGGCACTGTTACTAATTGTTCTGTTTCTTCTCAGATGACCGGCTCCACATGTGGCGCGCAGTTCGCCGGAGGGAACCCATAGCAGGAGGTATTTTACTCAGCAATTATTTTTTTTACTTTACTGAAGTTTGTTTTGTTTTTTTTAAATGGAGAAACTACTACTACTATGGTAATTGTGAGGACAAAATCTGATTTATACATTTGAGTTAAGGACAAAACAATAAATAATGAACAAAACCTAGTATTTTCAAAGGGTAGACTGCAAAAGTACTATTACTTCAAACTAAATATCACTCAAGTACTCTGCAAAGTACAGTTTCTTTACATTGTTAACCATATTTGTAGTGAAATGTAAATAGATTAGACAAGGATACGAGCATATGAACAGACCAGCTCATGCTTTTTGGTTTACTATGATAAGGTGATTTACCTTTAATTATTCTGTTTCTTCTCAGGTGACCATCGCCATCTTTGGCCTAGAAGGTCGTGGCAGCACGTCCTGGACCAAACGGCCCAATCCCTGTCATCCAACAACGTCAACGACTGAGGGAGGCAAGAGGTATAATAGAGATTAACACTCACTCCACGTGTTTTTGTTGAGTAACACTATTTACTTCAAAATAATATTACTCAACAAAGTAGTGATCCAAATACTGAAGTTAGAGTTAAAAAATATTTGGAGAAACTAATACCCCAGCAATTGTAAACACCATCCATCCATCATCTCCCGCTTAATCCAGCTGGGTCGCGGGGGCATCTTGCTGCCCAATACTCATAGCACCTGACCCCCCCATGAACCCCTCTGCGGGTGGTGAGCCCACAGGAGGGTGGACAACATGGTCCTTGATGTTAGTTCATAGGGGTGCGGGCATGTTTTAGGTTGATGGGGGAAACCGGAGTACCCGGAGGAAACCCATCCAGACACGGGGAGGAACATGCAAACTCCACACAGAAAGTGCCATTGTAAACACAACAGTAAATAATCTGATCCACTTGATTTCTAAAGTACATTTCATAAAGTGCTGCATATAGATAAATAAATAAAAAATCTATTTGTTACAATAAAAACATCATGAAAACAATGGAGTAAAAACATATAAACATAACAGTAAAATAGACCCATACAATAAATAAAATAAAATCAAGAAAACTAATTTCCTTAAAATGTTAATCAATTTGTACTAAATTGTAAGTAGATTAGACGAGGATAAGAGGACAGGGATGAGCCAGCAGATGATTTTTGGTTTACTATGATGAGATGGTTTAACTTGAATTGTCCTGGTTCTTTTTAGGTGTCCAGCTCCAAATTATTCTTGAAGTTCGCTGTGGGCTAAATGAGCAAAATAACAACAGCAACTTACAACAGCCTCATCATGTCCATGGACCAAGGGTGAACGTGGCTGGAGGTATGTCAGAAAAGTGGCATTTAACATTTTTAGATGAACAGTTCAATTCAGAAAGAAAATATACTTGCAAAGAGGCGAACACACACTCACACACCTGTGTTTTTGTTGGAGGATCGAGTCCCACTTCCCCCACATTACCTAGTTTGTTACCGAGTATTGTTACTTCAAACGAAATATAACTCCTCCCTGATCTGAACCTGAGCGGTGTTCTGTTATTGGACTTCTGTGCTAGTCACAGTTTGTCCATAACGAACACCATGTTCGAGCACAAGGGGGTCCATCGGTGCACGTGGCACCAGGGCTCCCTAGGCCGGAGGTCGATGATCGACTTTTTTGTCGTGTCATCTGACCTTCAGCCATGTGTCTTGGACACTCGGGTGAAGAGAGGGGCAGAGCTGTCAACTGATCACTACGTGGTGGTGAGTTGGGTCCGCTGGCGGAGGAGGAAGCCGGAAAGACCTGGCAGGCCCAAGCGTATCGTGAGGCTCTGTTGGGAACATCTGGCAGAACCCTCTGTCAGAGCCTTCAACTCACACCTCCAGGAGAGCATCTCCCGGATCCTGGGGGAGGCTGGGGACATAGAGTCCGAGTGGGCTTCGTTCACGGCCTCCATTGTCGACGCGGCCGCTCGTAGCTGTGGCCGCGAGGTCTGTGGTGCCTGTCGCGGCGGCAATCCCCGAACCCGGTGGTGGACACCGGAAGTAAGGGATGCCGTCAAGCTGAAGAAGGAGTGCTACCGGGCCTTACTGGCCCGATGGACTCCTGAGGCAGCTGACAGGTACTGGCGGGCCAAGCGTGCTGCAGCCCGGGCGTTTGCAGAGGCAAAAACTCGGGTTTGAGAGGAGTTCGGGGAGGCCATGGAGGAGGACTATCGGACGGCCCCAAGGAAATTCTGGCAAACCGTCCGGCGCCTCAGGAGGGGGAAGCGGTCCTTCACCAACACTGTTTACAGTGCAGGGGGAGAGCTGCTGACCTCGACTGGGGATGTTGTTGGGCGGTGGAAGGAATACTTTAGGGATCTCCTCAATCCCACCGTCACGTCCTCCGAAGAGGAGGCCGAGGCTGGGGACCCAGAGGCGGACTCATCCATCACCCTCGCCGAAGTCACTGGGGTGGTTGGAAAGCTCCTCGGTGGCAAGGCTCCGGGGGTGGATGAGATTCGTCCTGAGTACCTTAAGTCTCTGGGTGTTGTGGGACTGTCTTGGCTGACACGCCTCTGCAACATCGCGTGGCGGTCGGGAACAGTACCTCTGGAATGGCAGACCACCCCGGTGGGGTAAGAAAGGGGACTGGAGGGTGTGTTCCAACTACAGGGGAATCACACTCCTCAGCCTCCCCGGTAAAGTCTATGCCAGGGTACTGGAGAGGAGAGTCCGGCCGATAGTCGAACCTCGGATTCAAGAGGAGCAGTGTGGTTTTCGGCCTGGTCGTGGAACACTGGACCAGCTCTACACCCTCCATCGGGTGCTCGAGGGTTCATGGGAGTTTGCCCAACCAGTCCACATTTGTGAACCTGGAGAAGGCATTCGACCGTGTCCCTCGTGATGCCCTGTGGGGGTTGCTTCGGGAGTATGGGGTCCGGGGCCCTTTGCTAAGGGCTGTCCGGTCCCTGTATGACCGGAGCAGGAGCTGTGTTTGCATTGCCGGCAGTAAGTCAGACCTGTTCCCGGTGCATGTTGGACTCCGCCAGGGCTGCCCTTTGTCACAGGTTCTGTTCATTGTATTTATGGACAGAATTTCTAGGCGCAGCCAGGGGCCGGAGGGGGTCCAGTTCGGGAACCACAGGATCTCATCGCTGCTTTTTGCGGACGATGTTGTCCTGTTGGCTTCATCAAACCAGGACCTGCAGCATGCACTGGGGCGGTTTGCAGCCAAGTGTGAAGCGGCTGGGATGAGAATCAGCTGTTCCAAATCCGAGGCCATGGTTCTTGACCGGAAAAAGGTGGATTGCCCTCTCCGGGTGGGTGGGGAGTCTCTGCCTCAAGTGGAGGAGTTCAAGTATCTCGGGGTCTTGTTCACGAGTGAGGGGAGGATGGAGCGTGAGATTGACAGGCGGATCGGTGCAGCGTCGGCAGTGATGCGGTCACTGTATCGGACCGTTGTGGTGAAGATTTACTGGTCAGTCTACGTTCCTACCCTCACCTATGGTCATGAGCTCTGGGTAATGACCGAAAGGACAAGATCGCGGATACAAGCGGCCAAAATGAGTTTCCTCCGCAGAGTGGCCGGGCGCTCCCTTAGAGATAGAGTGAGGAGCTCGGTCACACGGGAGGAGCTCGGAGTAGAGTCGCTGCTCCTCCACGTCGAGAGGAGCCAGCTGAGGTGGCTCGGGCATCTGGTCCGGATGCCTCCTGGACGCCTCCCTCGGGAGGTGTTCTGGGCATGTCCCACCGGTAGGAGGCCCCGGGGAAGGCCCAGGACACGCTGGAGGGACTATGTTTCTCGGCTGGCCTGGGAACGCCTCGGGGTCCGTCCGGAGGAATTGGTGGAAGTGGCTGGGGAGAAGGAAGCTTGGGAGCCCCTGCTTAGACTGCTGCCCCCGCGACCCGGCCCCGGATAAGCGGAAGAAGATGGATGGATGGAAATATAACTCAAGTAGAAGTAAATGTATTCAGTCCAAAAACTAGTGTGAGAAGTATACTTTCTTTAAAACGTTAACCCAGTGTAGTAAAATGTTAGATGAGATGGCTTAACTTTTGTTCTGTTTCTTCTCAGTTGAGGTGAGGGAAGTTCCTCGTGGGCCAGAGCCTCAAAACAATCAACTCCATCCCAACCAAGGACAGAGAAATGCAGGAGGTAAAAATGTCAAATGTTTTAGTGGCATTTAGCATAACATGTTTGTAGCTAAACAGTTAAATTCAGAAAGAAAATTTACATGAATAGATGTTTTAGAAGAGTAATATTATTAGGGGCAACAGTGGCTCAGTTAGACCACAAAACTGAGTACTGTTACTTCAAACTAAATATCACCGGAGTAGGACCAAGTCTTTTCAGTTCAACGAATACTCCACAACTGCAACAAAGATAAATAAAAGAGTACAAGGATAAACCTGCACATGGTTCAAGACGGTTTCACTTTAATTGCTGTTTCTTCTCAGGTGCCTGACTTCACAATGGCAGTGGAAGAGTCCAGGGGGCAGATCACCGCGGGTCAGATGATCTGAACCAAGGACCGAGGAGGAACTTGGATGGAGGTATGTCAAAAAGGTTTGTTCTAGTAGCATTTAGCATAACACATTTTAAAAATGGTAATTTTTAAAAAAAATAGTTATAATTCTGTGTCTTCTCAGGTGAACAGTTGTAAAGAACCATGGAGCAACCCGGGTGTCAGTTTGGACAATGATTATGATGAGGAAGAATAATTTGGGACAAGAAGAATTTCTGAGGACAAAGAAGCTTTATCAGTGGACAGAATCATACTGCCAACGATAAGGAGGGATCGAATAGGGCTTATTGGAGATCACAAGATTATTATATGTACAGTATACATAAGCGCTTTGTGTTGCATTTTAGTATGAAAAGCGCTCTATAAATAAAGTTTGATTGATTGATTGATATATGAGAAAACTATTTCACATTGCAGCCACCACACTTGGCGGGATTTTCTGCTCACACTTAGTTGTGGACGGCTGGCCTAAAACAAATCGTAAATGTTTTACTGGAGCAGAGTAGAGCAGTTTAAATCACATGGAGGAATAGTTTGTTTGATTTCAGTGATTGCTTAGAGTAAGTTAAATACTGACAAAACTAGGTATCGTGTTTTTGTCACATATCACAACGCACATTTGTTTCTTTCCATCTAAACATCATTCAAAGTGAAGATATAAAGAACATTAACCATCCGTGTTGCTTGTTTGTTTAACACATTAATGCAGCAAATTCAAGCAGCAGTAAGTAAGATGGCATACAAATACTTTTGAGTTTGGTCACTATTCTCCATATGTCTTCCTTTCACTGTAGTTCCATTGTTCAATCCTACAATGATGTCAGGACCAGGGGTGCACACTGTTCCACTTCCCTTTCTGGAGGAAGGCATCCTTGGTGCTTAGACAAACAAGATATGGAAGGTACTTGGTACAGGATGTAGAATTTCCAAAGTAGGATGGACACGTGCGAGTTGTTGTGAGCCTGTTTTTCTTCAAATAAGAGAAATGTTACACAAAAGTTCAGAAAAGTTCAAACATATTTATTTAAATAAAGTTCAGTTATGTTTACTACATGAAATAAATGGTCTTTGTGTCTTTATTGAAAATATCCACATTCAGCCAAGTATTAGTTTTTGTGAACTATGTGTGAATTATGCTGCCAGATTATAAATGAATGCTTCTTGCTATTTAAACAAATTTGCTCAATGCCCAGGTGATATTAAAATTAATACTTCAAGTCGGACATTTTTGGAATATACACAGGAAATATTATGAAATGTCATGCAAAGACAGGCCTAGGCCTAATACTAGATACTGGCCTGTGACATTCAGTGAAGGGTATAAGGTTAGGTTTGTGGAGATTAATCTAAATCCTGAATGCAAAGCAGTATCTGACCCACAGGCTGACAGTTATGCTTCCTCTACTTATCTGTGACTGATGAAAGTGACAGGAAAACTGTACTGCAATATTTTCATGTCCAAAATACTGCATTGTGCTTTATGCCCACGTACAGTGGTAACACTAGTTTGTTATGAATGCAGTTTCTTTGTATCCAAATGATTGCACTTGCACTTGAATGCACTGTGTTGGAAATACTTTTTGTATGGGGACATGTAAACTATTTGATAAGTAAAACAATGCACTGCACAACCCAACATTTTACTGCGATGTTCGTTAGCGCAATATTTTACTGCGATGTTAGGTAGCGGGCTTAGCGTTAAAAGTAAAGTTCTTGCTTTTCTAGCATAGACCGTATATATGAGTGGACTAAGCTATCCCGTTAGCCGCCGCGTGCCAAATAGGAAGTGCGGCAGGAGGCTCTTCCGGCTCCTTCTCTCCCTTTTCCCCATTGACTTACATTAGGATCTTATCGCTCGTCTCTCTGTATCTGTTGCAGTGAGCCTCGTCATTTTGGTCTTAAAATGTTCATATGAACCCGCTCTACATGGTTCTGATTTTTTTTCTCGCTATTTTGTTCGCCAAAAAAATCCCTATTCATATCGGCTCCAGATTCGCTCCTGTAGCCGTTAGCATCGCGAGCCTCATTTGAGCGACGCTAAACGCTATGGGTGACGTCACGCGCACTTAGTCCACTTCTTTTATACAGTCTATGTTTTCTGCTCGGAGCAATGTACAACTCTTATTTTGACATATATGTTAGACCGGATGTTGACAGTTCAGCGTGGAAACGGAAGGTGTTCCCGTTTAAGGACGGGATGTGTTCCCGTTTAGGGAAGAAACGCCCATTTATGTTCCGCAGACCGACGATATTGCCTCAATGTGGCGAACGGATGAAAGTTTAAAAAAAATTTAAATCGTGGCGCTAAGAGGCAAAAATGTAATGTCCTCGTATGAAGCCGCAGGGTCTCAAGAGATTAACTACTCTACTTTAGCTATATTTATCCAGTTACAGGTGGTTTTATAGCTCAAATATACCTAGAAAAACAGGGATTCTGACTGTGAGCAGGGTCGCCTCTCCACAGATCTGACCTGTAACTTGGTCTGGTTTGGTCTCCATGATAAAAAGTTTTAATGCCATACTGTGAAACATTCTAGACAAAGCAATAACATCTCCATGGAGAAAAGCATTTGACAGACCCTCCAGAACCAGAAAAGTTACACAATGCATCTTTAAAGAAGACATCATTACATAATGTTATAGTGTTTTCGTCCATTTTAACTTGTATAATATTGATCTAAAATAGCTTTATAATAGAAATTGAACTTTTTAAGACCCTATTTTTTTTTCTAATAATTAACACTAAGTAGGCCTACAGGTGTAAGCAGGAATAAGGACTAAGTGAAAACAGGAATTTTCTGGATTCAACACTCAAATACAAGAAAATATAGGAATACTCAGACTAATCCAGGACTAATCCAGGACTAAACCAGGATCGGACACACAAGCCACTCGGACTGGCTGCACACAGCTTTCGGATCCGCCACGCAGGTTTATAATTATATTCCATACAGGGTCTCCTGGTTCACTGGATCCAGAGCTATTGAAAGCTTGTAAATCATAGCCCCTAAACCACTGTAGGAGGACTATACAAATAGCCTACTATAACAGGACTGAATGAACCAGGACTGAATCAGAACTAACCCAGGACTAGACCAGGACTAGACCAGGACTTGACCAGGTTAAAACAAGATCCAAAACAGGACTGAACCAGGACTAAACCAGGACTTGACCAGGTTACAAAAAGACCTAAAGCAGGACTGAACCAGGATATGACCAGGATTGAACCAGGTTTAAACCAGAACTGAACCAGGACTGAACCATCCGATTGAGTAAGATAACGACGAGAGACCCTATAAACTCATTAAAGTTGATTTAGCTTAATATATCAGCTTTATTGATTTGAATATGGCACTGTTCTTAGAATTTGATATAATATAATTTCTTCATTTTCTTTTTTAGTTTTCTTTCCTCTCGAATTCCCTAAACTCATTGCCAAGTCCCATACAAGATACCCACACATGCACACACACACTCACAACTCCCCAAGCATGTGTCAGTCCAACAATACTTGTAATTTACATTGTGTTGTACTGTAAGTTGTGCTGTATTGTGTCTACTGTTGTTTTTGTGATCTTTATTTAATTTATTTATTTTTGGCATCTGCGCCTGTCTTGTCTTCTGCATCACTAATTTAAAAAAAAAGAACTGCATAGCTATTACAAATATGCATAAATACCCCGTTGGTGACGTTAAAAAAACAAACAAATCCAAATTCCCCAAAATAAATAAATGATTTTAAGATTGCAGTTCCTTATTACGCCACCAGATGTCGCTGCTGTGTGATGGGTGACACTGAGCATGCGCAGATGAGGGGGGCTGTGTATTTACCGTAACCGCGTCAGACGGTGGGCATCATCTGGAATAACATTGGACAGAAAACACGTTTCCCCCCCAAAATACTGAAATTACTCCAAGAAATTCCTGCTTTTTCTCATCCTTACCTTTTCTCGATCGGCGGCGGTGAGTATTTGATCAAAAGAAAAAAAAAACTGCTTAATGTGCACCGTGTATTTAAATAGCTTGAATATAGATGACAACCAGCTAGCAACGAGCAAATTATAATTCTGTGTTAGCGTTTATTTTGCTTTTATAAACTATATTTCTTTCCTTGTATGCTTATGGACGTATGGTCAGTATTTCTCCATTGCTGCTTCGTTTTTATTAAATTAGATTTGACCCATTGCTGCTGACTGTATCTTCTGCCCCTCCCTGTGGTAATTAAAGTGGTCCATGTTGTTGCCAGAAAATGGGCGCAAAAGATATCACATTTTTACTCTATAATGTACGTGTTTTTTCTTTTTGTTTTTTAAATTTATTTTATTACTATTTTTAGCCAGGAAGATGTTTTACACCTGTGGTCCCAATGAAGCGATGGTGGTGTCAGGTAATATGCTCCTTTATAACATGGTTTGAACATTAAAATCTAAATCCACAATAAATTTATCTAAAAAGTGAATAAATGTTAAAATAATATAAAAATTAAATACAAAATCAAAATTTTTTAACATTACTAAATACTAAAACAATAAATACAAAATACTAATAAATTACAAAGCTAAATACAGTCAATAAATTAAATACTGTCCCATTTTAATTTTATGTTTTAATCATATTTAATTTGTTTATTTTGTTGTGAGGCAACCTTGAGTGTCCAGAAAGGCACCTAAAATGTATTATTATTATTCAAATAAGGCTGGAGCGATTAAATTGCTAACTAGTTGAATATAAAAAAGAAAAAAGTAAATAGATAATTGTCTTAATTATCTACCAGTTTGTATTTTATATTTTTAAATTAAAGGTTCATTGTGTATCTTTTCTGGTGGAGGGTCCATCATGTGCTTTTCTCCATGGCGATGTTATTGCTTCACAGTATGGTATTAAATGGTTGTAACTTCATGGAGACCAAATCGGACTGAGTTACAGGTCAGATCTGTGTAGAGGCGACCCCGCTCACAGTCAGAATGTATGTTTTTCTAGGTGTTTTTGAGCTATAAAACCAGCTGTAATTTAATAAATGTAAAGTAGAGCTGTAAAGAGGTTTTACACCAATGAAGCGACGGTGGTGTCAGGTAACATGCTGCTTTATACCAAAGACTAATTTTATGATTTGAACATTAAAAACTAAACCCACAATAACTAAAAAGAGCAAATTCATGTTAAAATAAGGCTGCAGCGAAGTGCATTGCTAAGTAGTTGAATATTTAAAAAATGCACACAAAAAAAAATCTTAATTATCTAGTAGTTTGTATTTTGGTAATTGTAATTTTTATGGACTATACAGACTGTAAAGCGCAATGAGAAAATACAGTGGCATTAAATCAAAATGTCAAAAAAAGAATTGAGAAGTATAAGCAATTTCTAATTTTCATCATTGATATACTTTATTCCTGGATATTCTCTATTTACATCATTCCCCGTATTTTAACATTTATTAAAAAAAAGAAAAATCTATCTTGCATTTGTCAAATTATCTGTGTTTTTATTGCACAAAAATACCTCAGAAACAGACTTATGTCACCTGCTTGTCTCCATGGAAATAGACCAAAGCAATGCCATTCAAGGCCGAGCAAAACAACTCCATGGAAACAATGGAAAATTACACAGTGTACCTTTAAATTACTAGTTCAACTTTTATAATGTAACAAAATATGATAAATAAACGTATATAATTGTGTGTGTTTCTTTTTGCAGGTTTCTGTCGTTCTCCTCCTCTGATGATCGCCGGAGGAAGAGTTTTTGTGTTCCCGTGCATCCAGCAGATCCAGAGGTGATTTATTCAGTTTATTACATCTGTATGTGACTGTTATCTGCTGCCATGTTTTCTGCATCAACCAGGGCTCCACCATTTGTTAAAGGGTCCTTATTATGCTATTTTCTGGTCTATGTTATAATGTTTCTTCATCAAAAACATACCTGAAGTTGTGTTTAGTCTCATTACTGCATATTTTGTCCTTCTTTCAAATGTAAAATGCTCTGTTCCTCCTGATGTGGTAATACATTAAATGTTTTTAAACTCAATACACCTTCACTAGAATTATTTGGATGATTTTAGCCCTGGAATTGCCCATTTCTACTGAACTAAAATGTAGCTGTTAAATTGAAAACTGCCCCAACATGACATCACAAGGTGGAACAGGGCATTTTAAGCTTTGGCGATGTAGACAGACTAATAAAAGGATTACTCAAACATGTGTGAATGAAACAAAGCACAGCTCCAGGTATGTTTTTGATGAGGTAACAGCATGGCTTAAAGGTCACAAGAGTCCAATTGTGATGCATAAGATTTGCTCATAATGTTTTGATTGATGCTGTATATTAAAAAGGATTCAATCCACATTAGGCCTGCCACGCTAAAATGTAATGTGAAAATGTTATTTTTAGTTAATCTGTTGTAAAAAGATTTTCTTTAGTCTCCAAATCCATTCTCATCCCACACTGAACATTGCCTGCTGCATCGCCTTAATGCATTTATCCAAATCGATACTAGTCTGTGCCTCTGTCTCGTGTCTCTTCAGGATTTCTCTGAACACTCTGACTCTGAATGTGAAAAGTGATAAGGTCTACACACGACATGGAGTTCCTGTCTCTGTGACTGGCATCGCACAGGTCAGTGAAGGACAGGGCAAATGGGGACATGTATTCTTAGCTTTTTTTCTCTGTTTTTTTATTTAAGGTGCGTTGTGTAACTTTTCTGCTGAAGGGTCCATCAAATGCTTTTCTCCATGGTGATATTATTGCTTTATCTGGAATTTTTCACAGTATGGTATTAAATGGTTGTAACTTCATGGAGACTAAACAAGACCCAGTTACAGATCAGATCTGTGGAGAGACGACCCTGCTCACAGTCATAATGCCTTTTTCTAGGTATTTTTGAGCTATAAAACCACCTATAATTTAATTAATGTAAAGTAGAGCTGTTTATTGTCATACTTTGGAACAATGGAGGAAGACCAATGGCATATTTATAGAAACAAGCAGGTGATGGACCCCCAACCAAAAAGTTACACAGTGCACCTGTTTTGTTTTTTAGTTAAACAAAAACAATGGTACAGACCAGTGACATAAAACCAAGGTTATAAATGTACATTGAGACATAACAGAGCTGCAACAGATATAACCTTTGAGAGTAAGAAAGCAAAAGAACAGGAGAAAAAAAATACTAAAAAATAAAGAAGAAGGAGAGAGACATCGGGACCTGTTTGCAAACCGTATTATGTCCTTTATGTATTCCAAATAAGGTTAGGGGGAGACAGATCCAATATCCACAGGTTGCCGGTGCAATTCTATGTCCTGTAAGCTTCTGGTTCTTTAAGACACCTCAGAACAAAAACGTAGAAGGCGTGGAGCAGTTTCAAAAAGATCTTTATTCGGGCTACAACAGGATACAGGCCTTTATGGTGGGTCTTCCCTCCTCGTCTCTGAAGGGCCTCCTTCTGCGAGACCTCTTTTATAGTTAAACTCAAACATTATCCCACCTGTTGATGCATGCAGCTGCTATTCTATCCTTGTTGTCTATGTATAGATCCTATATGTTAAGCTTCTAGCTCACCATATAAGGTAACATACAAGTCTGTACAGAGCCATCTCACTTCTTTGAATAGCCCACTTCAAGGGTCACAAGGTCAACAGGTTAAACTCCATTTGTCATAGGGTCCATATGTTCAAGTTAAAATAGAATCAAAGCACCTATGTGTTTCCTTCAATCATTCCTTAATATTAACACAAGAAAATAATTCACAGTTTCCCCCTTTTGATCATTTATGATCACAGAAATGAAAACAGAGGAGCAGACACTACCTTCACATAAAATTCCTATAATATGAGTAAAGAAATAAAAATAATAATAAAGTAATAGTAGTAAAAGTAGTAATAAAAAGTATGTTTTTTTTTTTTTTTTTTTTTTTTTTTTTTTACCCCAATTATAACACAACCCCACACTCATGCAAATATAACACACAAATGAAAATATATGACTCTCGGACAGCAAAATAAGAAACAAGGAACGCTTACTGGGACTTTTAGAATTATGAATTTTACCTCCTTCAAGTCAGAAGGTCAAACGGTGCAGTTTAATCAATAGTTAGGGACTTTAAGACTCTTCAGAGAGTAGCAAAATCTGAGACGTAGGAGTTTTCTGTGTTATGGCAGTAGCAATTAATTGTTCTACCAGTGATCGAAGGCAAGGGATAATGCAACATCCGATTACTACTAATATAGCGATGACAGTTAATATTGTAATAACTACAGACATTATGGCATCAGTCCAAGGTCCAAATATTCCGTAAAGTGTTTTCATACACACCAGAGTTCCTAACAAATTCTGTGGACAACAACTTAAGTTTGTTCAAAGCTTTAGCAATACTTCCATCAGGGGAAGTATTATTCGGAATGTAAGTACAACATTCTGTTCCGAACATGCTGCATACTGATGACTCTTTGGCGAGTAACATGTCAAGGGCGATCCGATTTTGCCAAGCCATGAGCGACGTAGGGCCCAATTGCTCAACAATGCCTTCTATTGCCTCAATTGTATAATTGATAAATCTCTGCTGATTGTAATAAAGGTAATTTATCCAAACAACATTTTTAGTAGCAGTTACCCCTGCAAATAAAACTGAGGTAAACCCAGCTGCAATTACGTTTTGTGCTTTAAATTCCTCCGGAACTCCAACAGGTGTACCAATAGCACTGAGGTAGATGTCCTCATTAAACGATCCATGAGGTTTGGGCTTAGACTGACTTGACAACGACCTCTTGTTCACGTAGTTATGTCTTCTGATAGCTCTATATGGCAATTGAGTTTGTATAAGGCTTAGTGAATTTGCTGGGCCTATGGTGAACGGGATAATTAACATTACTGGGGCACAAATGCCTGACCATGTTTTTGATAAAATAGCATACAGACGTAAATCTGCACATAACCACCAAATATCAGCGCGGGCAGTAGAGTGATTAGTCAAAAGAGCAAATTTTCCATAATTATCAGAAGATAAAGTCTGATTACAGAAATTGTTAGCGAAACTCTCTATTTCGTTCTTATCATCACTTCTTGCATCTGTATGTGTAATAGTATCTTTAAGAAAACAGGTATATTTAGCTGTTCCCATAATCCAAAATGTAGGTACATCTTTGGAGATTACCACTGGCAGTTTATGGTGGAGGTGGAAACATGCATCAGTTTTATCAAACACCTTGCTAGTGAAAAGTTTAAGTATACAGGTCAGGTCTTCCTCGTTAGAATATGGTATAGATGTGGTAGTCAATCGTGGTCTGGCTGCAGAACATACAATGCAGTCTTCCGTAGTTAAGGTGTGCGCAGTGTACTGTACCCATTTCAGCCAAGTATTTTCATTCATTTCTATCCCCGTTTCGATTTTTATTCCTTCGGTCAAGGAAATTAGATCATTTTCTGGAGCAGGTCTATTAGCTTTTAAAATTGTTGTTTGGATGTAGCCTTCAAAATTCAAATTTGTTTTTCTATTGCATGGTATAGAAATACTTTTAGAGCACTCGAACCCTATAGAATATATTCCAGAATCATTGAATGTTGGATTTTTAATAGATAATATCAAAGGATTACATCGTTGAGTAATTGATTTGGGCTCTCTACAATGTTTTAGATCTGCTTGATAGGATCCATCATTCTTTCTTTGTTTTGTTAAGGTAATTCTCTGCTGTAGATCAGTTTTAAAAGTGTTTTCCTCATTTTGTTGTCCATCAGTACTAGTTATAACTGGCAGTCTCTATAACTGTGTGTCCATAGGCATCTGTTTTTGACAGACAAGTATCCTTACAGACAATTTGTACATTTAGCACATGATCTATAGCGGGTATATCTAGCATACAGTCTAGCACTTCACATACATCAAAAAGTATGTTACAAGTTTGTCCCTCATACAAATATTTTACAATCTTTGGGGTGTGTCTAGTGTCCCTTTTTTTTCTTTTCAGCGTTACTTGTTTCTTACCTTTAATTTTTGTTGTCAAGTTGGTTGCATCGTGGCTCATCGTTTTGATTGTTGGCTGTCCGAGGCCAGTCTCAATACTTCTATGGGTATGTGAAATGTACCAATACACTAGAACAATAGAAAGTATAACAATTAGCATTGTCAAAAATACACATCGAAAATTTTCCAAACAAACATGGCCTATACTCTCCTTTTCCTTCTAATCCCTTCTCCCCCTTTTGTCCTCCTCTTCCCCTGGAGCTCCTGTGGTGAAGGATGGTCAGCTTTCTTCACCCCGGATGGCAGATGTGACGGCAACGTCAATTCCAAAGCATTGAGTGATATTTAAAGCCTTCAGCACATCTTCTTTTCCTTAAGTTCACCTTGGTATTTCTGCAATCGCAATTTCATAGCAGCCAGTTCCAACGCTTGTTTGTTTTCTTCAATCTCCTTCTTATTTTTCTGCCACTTGTTTATTTGATGATTGCAATGTGCATCAAATTCTTCCTCAGGTATATTATACAGTCCCATTACATTCTGGAGCGCCTCCTGAACCGGCTTAGGCATAGCTTTAACCAAAGCTGACCGAAAGATGATTGCCATACCAGTCCCTGTCTCAACTGCATCACCCGTGACATCATGGTACAGATTGGTGGCACGTTGTTTGTAGCTGTAATAATCTTCTTTGTCTCCCATCTGCATAGACAATAATTCATCAGTGATAATACATGGAAATCTTGTCCTGAGTTCTCCCTCTAGAGCGTCACGGAAAATATGAAGAGCGTGATTGTTTCGTAGCTGTATCCTTAGTTTCCTGTCCACAGCTCTTTTGATATTTTCAGCAGTTGTTTCATCAGTAGCTTTGGTTATGGCAGCTTGTATGTCTCCCCAACACAATTTATCTCCGGCAGTCTGTTTTATCAGGGCTCTCATCCATGGGACACCACCTTTAGTTAGCCTTGGAAGTGTGAGCATTAAAGCACTCCAGTCCTTCAGTGAAAATGGCTGGTATACTACTTGTTGACCATCCATTCTTATTGGGTAAACAGTTGCATGGTCTTCTTGATCAAATTCTTGCCTCCTCATGTGTCTCCCCATATCACTTTTCCTCATCTTTTTCTCCGTTTCCACGATATGAGTCAGAATAATCACTTGGTTTTGGACTGCTTCTATTTTTTCTTCTAGTTCACTCGGCCGTGTTTCAACAGATTTTAACGCCAACTCTCCTCCAATTATCTTATGAGTTGTCTTTGGGGTTGGACATACATCCAGATCTGGTAGCATCTGAAGAGCAGGGGGTGTTCTGTATTTCTGACCTTTACTGGTGACACCGGAATATGGAGGAGGATCATCTTTCCTTGACACATCATAGCCGTATTCTTCATCTTCTGGGGATGGGTTTGTTGCATATCGTAATGTACTCTCTAGTCGGGGAACATCTTCTTCTGATTTTTCAGATTCTTCCCAGAAATTTCTGTCTTTAGAGCGTGTCAAATATTTGTGTGGTAGTTTATCTTCTCCAAGCTTTGGAAGCTTTGGATATATTGGATATATTTTCACAGCAGGTTCTCTTAAAGTTTCTCTCTGAAGCTCCTCCTTTAAAATCACACCCTCCTCTTTTTGTTTGAGAACTAAAATGGAGGACAAATTTCTCGTCTCTTGCATTACATTCATTTCTTTTGCCCATTGGTACATCTTTTTGGCCATATTCATCTCATTCTCATACTTCTGTATTTTTGATTGGTTCATCTTCCTTATTATAGCATTTCTGGTGGACTTCAGTTTACATTGCTTAATTTTTTCCTTGTAATAACTTCTTATATTTCTCCACTGATCTTCTGTTGGGGCGATTGCCTCTTTTCCTCCATGTATAATTTTTTTCTTGACATATTTCTTGACCATATCTTGAATTGTAGTTTGATTTTCTTGCGCCTTCTTCGGGTCTGCCTCTTCTTCCAGTGCCTTGCAATTCCAAAACTCCATCAATTGACTTAATGTGGTGAATTGGGACATTTGTGATATATTAATATCTACCCTCTCAGCTACTATTTATTATAAATTGGATACTATTTTGATTTGATTGGGTCACTGTTTAAATGAACTGTCTATTTCCTGCAATCTACCTGTAGGCACTAAGAGTTTTTTAATCCTAAAAAGCTTCTCTCCTGTTCCCACTTCCTGTCCTTAGACTGATTTCTAAGAAGGAGCAGAAATTTAACTTTAGATAGTATTTGAAATCTATTTAAGAGGCAACATTAAATTAGTTTGAACAATTTTAATATTCTCCCTTAATAACAGTTTTATTTTACCTTAATTAATTAATTACTCATAGGGTAAAGTCAGGTTGAGTGGGACATCAGGTTGACTAAGACACAAGCTTATCTGTTATATAAAAAATATTCTATTGGCCAATCACAACAATTGTCACTGTTTTATTGCTGAATGTCTACTGGATATGAAACAAGGATTGTGATTGGTCAAGTTGACTTCTACAACTATGTTATGTGTAGAATAACTCTGTTCATTATATTATAGCAATATATATTTTAGCTTTTTAACACATTATACTGTCACTGTCTTTATAAATGACTATTAATGAACTGAATGAAATATACATTATACATTTATGAAAATTAGATTTTTAGCATTGTCCCACTTTACCTGATTTCAGCCTACCTTCTACTATCATTTAACAACAACTACTGTTTTCTAAATTCTTATCTAGTTAATTCATTATACTAACACTTAATAATGTCTACACTCCACATAACCTCATGAACAAACACCCAACCAGGAGCCACACAAAACCCAGTAACCACCGCGCTATCCCAACCAGTACTCAACGCTCACTCACCTAGCCCACGTGCTGCAACGCCACAAATATTTAAACATGATCATTTACACCCAGCTACCCTGAACAGGCCATTTTCCCTTGTGCTCGTACCCGCAAGTGCACACAAAGTACAAAACTATCTTGAGCGTCTACAGCACAGGCCAGACAGGTGCACGTTTAAGCACTAATTTAAGACCACAACCACGCAGCCACTGGTCTCTGAACGGCTCCTGACCAGACTTACTACTCCTGTCTCCTGCTTCGCAGGTTTATCTTATGTTTATGTTGCGCAACTCACAGGTTCTATCTCTTGGAGCTCCCTTCGTTTCTAAAAAACACTAAATACATATAGTATTTTCTACGGTTACATTCTAGATCTGTTTTTTCTTCTTTTTTTTCTTTTTTTTAAAAATATGTATATGTAGGGCCTGTATTTTTATATGAACTTAATTAAAAGTTTATTTTTATATTTTTATATAAAACCTGCTTTCTTTATTCCTCTGGTGACAAAAGCATAAACACGCAAATAAATAAATTTACTGTAAAACCTGCTTTCCCCTTTTTCTCACGTGCAAAAGCATAAAACACGGAAATAAATTTCTAAAAAAAAACCTGCTTTCCCCTTTTTCTCACGTGCAAAAGCATAAAACACGGAAATAAATTACTAAAAAAAACCTGCTTTCCCCTTTTTCTCACGTGCAAAAGCATAAAACACGGCTTTAACTAATTTACATAGTTTAAAATTATCACTTAATATTACACAAAGTCCCCAAAAATTCACCACATTTTAAATTTAGCATTAAGTCAATTGACAGGATTTTTAGAACAAAAGGCTACTGTCATACCGTATCGTTTCTGGAGCGCTCGTCTGTGATGTCTTCTCAGGGGGTTTGCGGAGAGACGATAAGAGATGATAAGGCCTGACTTCCAAGATTACGTATCACTGATCACGTCGGGGTCACCATCTGTAAGCTTCTGGTTCTTTAAGACACCTCAGAACAAAAACGTAGAAGGCGTGGAGCAGTTTCAAAAAGATCTTTATTCGGGCTACAACAGGATACAGGCCTTTATGGTGGGTCTTCCCTCCTCGTCTCTGAAGGGCCTCCTTCTGCGAGACCTCTTTTATAGTTAAACTCAAACATTATCCCACCTGTTGATGCATGCAGCTGCTATTCTATCCTTGTTGTCTATGTATAGATCCTATATGTTAAGCTTCTAGCTCACCATATAAGGTAACATACAAGTCTGTACAGAGCCATCTCACTTCTTTGAATAGCCCACTTCAAGGGTCACAAGGTCAACAGGTTAAACTCCATTTGTCATAGGGTCCATATGTTCAAGTTAAAATAGAATCAAAGCACCTATGTGTTTCCTTCAATCATTCCTTAATATTAACACAAGAAAATAATTCACAGTCCCACAGATGAATGCTATTATTACATTCTTGTCATTACGTACACTGGTGTATGAATGTGTGTGTGAATAAGTGAGTGGTTCCTTGATGTAAAGTGCTTTGAGTGCCTTGACAGTGGAAAAGTGCTATAATAAAAAGTGGCCAGTTAGATAAACAAAAAATTAACAGGTCAGATGTTTAATAGAAAAAAAAGTCCAAACTACTATTTGTATTAGCAACTGGAAAAGGTTTACAGTGCTTTTTATGTAAATTGTTTACATTTTCCATCTTTCTCACCATAGATTTGTGTTTCTCTTTTCTGTCTTTGCAGATGAAGATCCAGGGTCAGAATAAGGAGATGTTGGCTGCGGCCTGTCAGATGTTCATGGGGAAGTCTGAGCCCGAGATCGCTCAAATTGCCCTGGAAACGCTGGAGGGGCATCAGCGCGCCATCATTGCCCATCTCACTGTGGAGGTGAGACTATTGCCGTTATTACTACTATTACTACTACTTCTGCTATTATTACTACTACTACTGCTACTATTAGTGCTGTTTCAACTATGACTGCTACATTTACTACTGGTACTACTACTACTTTTACTACTATTACTATTACCACTACTACTACTACTACTACTACTACTACTACTACTGCTACTAGTACTACTACTACTACTACTACTGCTGCTGCTGCTGCTGCTACTTCAACTGTGACTGCTACTGCTACTACTACGCCCAGCTGCCCTGGGGCAGACTGACAGATGCAAGTGTCGTGTCTTCTTCAGGTAGCCTTGAGTTCCCCTGCGGGTTTGGAGATGTGATGAAATGATCCAAAACGATACTCTGCAGTGTACACCTCCATTTATTAGCAAATACAGAGTATAATAGCCAATTGACAGAGATAGGTCTGGGTTCTTCACTCGCAGGCTTGGAAGAACTCTGAGCACAGCAACCTTCTCTTATTTAAAACCTCTTATGGTACGTCCCACTCACTTTAATGTTCCCTTATAAGGAGAGAAAACTTAAACAAATGTATTCTTAGAACCCAGGGGGTCACCAGCTCAGTGGAAAACCTTGTTTTGGACAGTACAGAATATTTTTAGAACTACAGAGACTGCAAGATTTTGGTATGTGAGGCATCTCTCCTCAGCAAGCAGTTATACAGACCAAACTGAAATTCAGATACTACACGAAACTGCCAATCTCTTACCATCACCAACACTCAACACCACTTTCATACTGGTCAATGTGGCTGAAGTGTCTTGCCTAAGGACAAAAGGCTTCTGAGATCTGACGAGATCAGGCTTTGACATTGAACTATTATTAAATGAAAAAGTAGTAGTTGGTAGTAAAGGTATTTAAAGGCATTTATGATTTCCAGGAGATCTACAAAGACCGTAAGAAGTTCTCGGAGCAAGTTTTCAAAGTGGCCTCCTCAGACCTGGTGAACATGGGCATCAGCGTGGTCAGCTACACACTCAAAGACGTACATGATGACCAGGTACAACTGTGGATGTGCTTTTTATGGAAAATCTCATTATTTTAAAGATGATTTTAATATAAATTATCTTTGTTTTTCATTTGTCCTTGTTCTTTCCAGGATTATCTGCACTCTCTCGGTAAAGGGCGCACAGCTCAGGTCCAGAAAGATGCTCGAATTGGAGAGGCTCAAAACAAGAGAGACGCTGTGATCAGGGTGAGACAACAGGGAAAAAATAGCATATGGACTCTTACATGTTTATCGTTTCAAATAAATAATATTTTTTTAAATTCTCTAACATTTTAGGAAGCTCATGCCATGCAGGCCAAGATCTCAGCTCAGTATAAAAATGAGATTGAAATGGCCAAAGCTCAGAGGGACTACGAGCTCAAGAAGGCCGCCTATGATATAGAAGTCAACACTAAAAAGGCAGAGTCGGAGATGGCGTATCAACTGCAGGTAAAATGAAGCTGGAAAGGTGTAGAGTTCTCTTTTTTTAATAGAATCTTTCAATTAAGTTTTTCAGCATAATAACTGGTAATAAGCTGTATTGATAACAATCAGAATCAATATATAAAATAAAGAAAGGTAAGAAATATATAGATAACTAAAATAAAATAAATGTAAAATGTGGGTCAGATAACTATACTTGCATATTAAAGATATAAACTCTCATTTGTGCCCACTTCTGTTGCACTCTTGAACAAATCTGCACAACAAAGATGCCCTTAAGTCACTTTATTCATTGGTGCTATTAACTGTTTCTGCAATAGGGCTGGTGTAATAATTATTTTAATTATTTAATAATTATTATAAGGCTAGTGCAATAACTTGGACACTTTTTGTGGTGCAGTGCATAAATGGACAATGGACATTAACAATGGACACATATATCTTGTGACTGTTGTATGACTGTACTCTATGTGTGAGTCTAACTGTGTTTTTAAGCTGTGGGCAGTGAGCCCAAGACAAAATTCCCTTTGGGACAATAAAGCTTATTTTATCTTATTTGCATGTCTGTTGAAGTACTCCAGAAATAGATCCCATGTAAAATGAAAATTGTCCACTTTCCCTCTAAATTCAAATGACATTTTTTCTAGTTGGAGGAAAGGGGTAGATTTTTAAAATGTATTTTAAATGTGTTTTATATTTTGGATAAAGCGTTTCACTGTAATATTATTTTCTGAGAGTCAAATTGTAATCTTTTCCTTGGTCACATTTCAGACTTTTCAATTTTCCATGATAGAGCAGAATTTGATTTGTATTGCATGCAGACTTTCATGATATGCCTGCACTATTTATTTTAGTTCAGTTCAGTTATAGGGGCAAATTTGGAGCCGAGTTCCATATTAGGAATATTCGTGATAATAGTCGATGGAGCTGGAAGTGCACCCATGTTCATTTTCTCCACCATGAGATCAATAAAGTTCTTACCTATCCAAACAGCATCTTAAATGTCAGCTGTTGTGTGAATAATCTGTAATAACATGACTTAACATTAAATCACAAATTTTTCCTCAGGTGGCAAAGACGAAGCAGCGCATAGAGGAGGAGAAGATGCAGGTGCAGGTGGTGGAGAGGAGTCAGCAGATCACGCTCCAGGAGCAGGAGATCACGAGGAAAGAGAAAGAGCTGGAGGCCAAAGTGATGAAACCTGCAGATGCCGAAAGATACCGTCTGGAAAAACTGGCCGAAGCGCAGCGGTGAGACTTTGAGAGTGAGAGTTTGGGGTTTATAGTTTCAAAAAACTTAGACACTTTTTATTAAAGCAGGAGTGTGGTATTATGCTAAATCGACTGTGTGGAGCTTTCTGCCATGTTATAATGCTGTTCCCTCATCAAAACATGCCTGAAGAGGTTTTAGATGTCATCCATGCATGTTTGAGTAATTTAGCGATCTCTCCTGGGCCCTTTTCAAACTCTCCTTATGGATAGGAGTACGATTCTGTTCAGTCTTCAACTCACAATATAATATTAATATTAAAGGAGATATATTATGCTAAATTAACTTTTTGTCATATTATTGTAATAGTTTCTCATAATTCTTAACTTAAAGTTGTATTTTAAGTGATTCAGTATTTTGAATGATTGTTTTATCTTCATTGTCCAGCATTTGAGGCACCGTAGCTTTAAAAATTCCAGTTTTCACCTACCCCCCATACGCCTCACTGCTCTGTACTTAAAACTGTACTTCTGAAAACTAAAAGCAATACACAGCATTCAGAATCATTGCTAAAAAGCCACTGATATCATAACATGTGACTTTTACTGAAGGTTTTCGTGTTATGTCATAATTTAGTTTTATACTAAAGTAATCCCACAGAAAATTTTTTCCAAAATCGTTCAGCCCTACTCTTTACATCTATATCTCCTTATATGGAACTAAAACCACACTGTACATCTTTTGTAAATGATATTTGGAGTTTGACTGACATGTGTTATATTGTTTTATTTATTTCCTCTGTATCTGTCCAGTCTGAAGTTGATCATGGAAGCTGAGGCTGAAGCTGAGTCGATCAGGGTGAGTCTTAAGTCAAAGCTTCTGTCAAATAAAGTTGCACTGTGTAACTTTTTCTGGTAGAGGGTCTGCCACCTGCTTGTCTTTATGGAGATATTACTGTTTTATCTGAATTATAGTATTATATAGTATAGTATAGTATTATAGTATGGAAATAAATTTGGTCATCACAATCAAGCCAAGTTAACGGTCAGATCTATGCAGAAGCAAGCCTGCATATGGTTTTTAAGGTATTTTTAGTTGTAATTGAACAAATACAAGGCAGATATGTTTAATGCCCTACAGTGGAACATTCCATGCAAAGAAATAACATCCATGAAGAGAAGCATGTAGTGTAATCTCCACCTTAAGAGTTACATCATGTACCTTTAACTAAAACGTATTTGTTGTTATTTTTTTTAATAAACCTAAATTTCAGCCCTTTATGTTGAAGAGTCACAGAGGAAGGATTTTGCTGAAGACTGAACTTGTTTTTGTTCAGATTAAAGGGGAGGCGGAGGCATTCGCTCTAGAGGCCAAAGGTCGCGCTGAGGCTGAGCAGATGGAGAAGAAAGCAGAGGCCTTTAAACAGTACAAGGACGGAGCCATGGTGGACATGTTGCTGGAGAAGCTGCCTCTGGTGAGACAGATATAGATAATATAAGTACTGAATCTGCATAGTATTTTTAAGGCCAAATTAGTCCATTATTCACCCCAATTTTTTATTTATATAGCGCATTTTATAAACAAAACAGTTTCCAAAGTGCAGCACAGTACAGATAAAAAATACAATGCGGATATACATAAAATAAAGCTTGATTTAACTCAACCCCACTTTTTATGTAAAGGACACGTGGGAAAGGGAATTGGGTGTAAAAATAGACCATACTGGTTGGGAAAACAGTATTAATAGTCAAATTACAGCAACAAATTCACAAACTTGGAGGAATTTCTCTTGGAAAAATATTCTTAGATACTTTATAACATCTAAATTAAAATTCAGACAGACTGGTCAATCACCTGAATGCTGTTGAGAGTGTGAGTCTTTTTGGTAAGGTGTACATCAAAGAGTCAGAGATGTTCTTTGCTTTGACATAAAATTTACATGTGTTATCTTTTACTTAGGAAATATGGAGCAAAAGTTGCTGACAAATACCTTTTAAAAGTTTTTATAACAGTGAACAAAAAAGTTGGAACTAAACACTGGCTTAGCAAGGACCCACCTACTATTAAACAATTAATGGCCATAGTCAGTAATATTTATAATACGGAACGTTTGACCTTTAGCTTGAGACTTCAAAAAGAAAAGGGGGATGATCTCTTAAACCCCACTATGTTTGATTGCGTGTTCTCTGTAAAATATAAAACGATTTCAATAAAAAAATAAAGTGTAAAAAAAAAGAAGAAGCTTGATTTAACCCCCACTAGTCCTCGTTAATACAATAAAATGAGTAAAATAAAATAAGAGCAAAAATGGCAATAAATAAAAAGGTAAAAAACATTATTCAAACCTCATTTGTACATTAGACTTACCGTATTTTCCGGACTATAGAGCGCACCTGTATATAAGCCGCATCCACTCTATTTTATTTTATTTTTTAAAGTATATACAAGCTGAAACCGGGCTGTAAGCCACTGATATCTATGTTGAAAAATGAGATATTTACTGCATATACAGAACGATTTATTTATATTTACATTTATGTACCTGAACAGATTCTTTCCGAACAGTGCCTTTTAACATGGCAGCAACTGTGCTGATTAAAACAGGTCAAAAACAGAAAAGAACCAGTAATTGATTACCTTCATTTCTCCTGTGCAGTGAAACCACAAGTCAGTTTAATCATCTTCGCTGAAACCATTGAAGCCAAGCTTACGTGCAGCAGTACGGTAGAGGTCTGCACTGAACAAAATTTTCAGTCCCGCTCCCGCATTCTTCAGTACCGCTCCCGCGTGTGGTCGTGCTCCCGCCCGCGCCCGCAATAAGCTTTCAGAATATGTCCCACGACGCACTGTTTTGTGTTGGGTCCCGCGGGTCCCACGGGTGCAGGGCTCTACAGCACGGTTTCCTTCCTGGAGCAAGATCGATGCCTTCAACTTAAAACTTGCATCATACAAACTCCTTCGTGTGCTTTTCATGATGAAGGGGTGAGGATTTGAAAATAATTACCAGTTAGTAATTTGTCGTGCGTGTTATATCTGCTAAATAAAAAGTAGCATATTCTTCTTTGCATTAATTTTCCTTCTATCTTGTTTTTGAAATTCCGGTTAGAGCGCCCCTAGCAGTGGAAGAAAAATCCACAGAATAGAACCATGCAGCTTTGTAAAAGCTGCATGGTTCAAAGCCTGGGAAAAAAGTAGCGGCTTATAGTCCGGAAAATACGGTATATAGACTAAATCACTATCCACAATGGAAACTACTTGGACAATATCAGCTTGTCACTGACCACTCTCGTCTGATCTCTGAAGCTAAGCAAGGTTGGGCCTGGTTAGTACTTGGATGAGAGACCGCTGGGAATATACCAAGTGCCACAGTGGTTTTAGTTCGTACTGTTGTTTTGTCCTTAGACAAGACACAAAGTATGAATTAATTAATAATGCAAGAAAGACGCTTTGATTGCCTTGAAACTATTTAAATGTAAGGCTCTGATCATCCTGGGTCTTTATATCTTTTATCGAGGTCTACAGCCAAATCCAAGCCAAGAAATGTTATTATATATTGTTTTAAATGTTTTTGTCTTGTTCATGTTCATAAAATTCCAAGACATTCTGATTTGTTTTTAATACAAACAAAAATATACAACAATGGAAAATTGTGATTTATCTATGTGAGAGAATTTTTTTTTCCATATCGTCTAGCCCAGGGGTCGGCAACCTTAAATACTCAAAGAGCCATTTGGAGCATCTCCCACAGAAAAGAAAACACCCACAGAGCCACAAAACCCTAAAATGAGGATAACACTACATTTGATTTTTTTTTATCTATCTGCTCTGTGTAAAAGACTATAGTGTGTTGCATTTATGAAATCAATGAAAATACATCACAAATAATCTACTTACTCGTGTCCTTTAGTCTGACGGAAGCTGATCACATCAGCACCAAGCTGTTTTCAGCACAGTGTATGCAAATTAGCCATGCGGTTTTAAGTTTCGTTTCTCCCTGGTTTTAGATCTGGTTTACACCTGGTTTAGACCTGCTTTAGACCTGGCTTAGTCCTAGTTTTGGTCCTGGTGTTGCAGGGTGTGCGGCGTACAGGAGGAGATACAGGGCAGTGTTGGGCAAGCTTGTGAAGTGTAGTGAGCTGAGCTATCAGTTACTCAACAATAAATTAAGCTTAACTACACAACCACCTATAGAAATGTAGCAAGCTAAGTTATACAAATGTGGCAAAAGTAGTTAACTACATCAGAAGCTACTTCAAACTGTACTAACCTAATGTCAGATCAATTCACAATGACACATCAGATACCTTCATTAAAGAAACATTCATTTATTAAAGTCAGAAACATAAGTCCAGGGTGTATGGTCAGTTGACTGGCCTCCTTGCTCCCCTCCTGTCTCCTCCATTCTGTGTGTGTTTGTGCGTGTGTTTGTGCATGTGTTTGTGTGTGTGCTTGCATGTGGGTGCGCACATGTGTCGATGTGAGTGTGTGTGTGTGTGTGTGTGTGCGTGTGTGTTTGTGTGCGTGTGTCTGTGTGTGTGTGTATGTCCCAATCCACTGGCTGGTCCTACAGTTGTTCAGAGACACATTAATGATAACACATGATACACTTTGAAATTTCCTCATGTTCTAATATGTTTAACTTTGTGACTTCAAGTGTTCTGAATGTTCTGGACATTATTGCTCTGATGAAGGGTAAAATGGTTAAAAATAAGCAAAAAGCTGGAGATTGCTTGAAATTCCTTCCCATCACGAATTTGTATACGGATTTGAACCGGATCGTCCGCACTAAAGACGAGGACTTAACATAGTGAGCTAAAGTCTCCAAAGGCGGCGCCCTGTGTTCGCGCGCATCAGGCAGACTCATGCGACTCTGACCCGTGCCCCTCTGTGCACGTGCCTGACTCTGATTATTGTGTTTCACAATCAAACATAGTCTCATGCAGAGAAAACCTCAGTCATGTCCTGGAATTTGTAGCTTTTGGTGACGCTACGTAGCTACTTGATAAAAAAAAAGCTAATATAACTATAAATATAACTACAGGAAAGTTATTTGATTCATAAAGTAGCAACGCTACGATCAAGCTACTGGAAAATGTAGTTTAACTAAAAGCTTCCCTACATGTAGCGACGCTACTGCCCATCACTGATGCAGGGTGCGCGGCGTATGGGAGGGGATAAGGTGTGCGCGGCATACGGGAGGAGATGCAGGGTGCACGGCATACAGGAGGAGATGAGGTGTGCGCGGCGTACGGGAGGAGATGAGGTGTGCGATGCGTACGGGAGGAGTTGAGGTGTGCGCGGCGTACGGGAGGAGATGAGGTGTGCGCGGCGTACGGGAGGAGATGAGGTGTGCGCGGCGTACGGGAGGAGATGAGGTCTGCGATGCGTACGGGAGGAGTTGAGGTGTGCGCGGCGTACGGGAGGAGATGAGGTGTGCGATGCGTACGGGAGGAGTTGAGGTGTGCGCGGCGTATGGGAGGAGATGAGGTGTGCGCGGCGTATGGGAGGAGATGAGGTGTGCGCGGCGTACGGGAGGAGATGAGGTGTGCGCGGCATACGGGAGGAGATCAGAATCAGAATCAGAATGTTTTTTATTGCCATATGAGTGAACAGGTTCACAACATTAGGAAATTGCTGCGGTACTTGGAGCAGGATGTAGACAAACACTGACATGCAACAAATAAAATAGAATAAAATAAAGTAGAAAAAAAAGCTATAATATAATATAACAAAATTTACAAATTTACAGGAATATAATTATATAGAGTATAAGAGTATAAGAGTATAACAGTGCAGGTAATGATCAGTGCAAAACAGGCAGGTGCGAGAACACAGGGTCATGTGACAGAAGCAGAGTGGGGGGTGGGACCAGTCCTAGTGTTATTATTTATGAGTCCAACAGCAGAGGGGAAGAAACTGTTTTTGTGGCGAGAGGTTCTGGTCCGAATGGACCGTAGCCTCCTGCCTGAGGGGAGTAGGTCAAAAAGTCCATGTCCAGGGTGAGAAGGGTCGGCTGCAATTCGACCTGCATGTGTCTGAGTCCTGGAAGTGTACAGGTCCTGAAGAGATGGAAGGCTGCAACCGATCACCTTCTCAGCAGAGCGCACAACACGCTGCAGTCTCTGTTTGTCCCTGGTGGTGGCTCCAGCATACCACACGGTGATGGAGGAGGTGAGGATGGACTCGATGATGGCAGTGTAGAACTGCACCATTGTCCGTGCTGGCAGGTTGAATTTCTTCAGCTGCCTCAGGAAGTACATCCTCTGCTGGGCCTTCTTTATGATGGAGGTGATGGTGGGCTCCCATTTGAGGTCCTGGGTGATGGTGATCCCCAGGAAGCGGAATGAGTCCACAGTGGTGATGGGGGTGTCGGTCAGGATGATGGAGGGGAGTGGGGCTGTGTGCTTCCTAAAGTCCACAATCATATCCACTGTCTTCTGGGCATTAAGCACCAGGTTGTTCTGACTGCACCAGGACACCAGACGATCAACCTCTGTCCTGTAGGCAGACTCATCCCCGTCCGAGATGAGTCCGATGACCGTGGTGTTATCTGCAAACTTGATGAGCTTGACAGACTGATGGGAGGAGGTGCAGCAGTTGGTGTGCAGGGAGAAGAGCAGAGGAGAAAGAACACAGCCTTGGGGAGAGCCGGTGCTGATGGTCCGGGAGTCCGAGACATTCTTCCCCAGCCTCACGTGCTGCTTCCTGTCCGTCAGGAAGTCAGTGATCCACCTGCAGAGAGGATCAGGCACGTTCATCTGGGACAGCTTGCCTTGGAGGAGGTCTGGGCGGCTGGTGTTGAAGGCAGAGCTGAAGTCCACAAACAGGATCCTGGCGTAGGTTCCCGGGGAGTCCAGATGCCGCAGGGTGAAGTGTAGAGCCATGTTGATGGCGTCGTCTACAGACCTGTTGGCTCTGTAGGCAAACTGCAGGGGGTCCAGGAGGGGGGCCGTGAGGGTCTTGAGGTGGGGCAGAACCAGATGTCAGAGCCACAGGTCTGTAGTCATTGAGTCCGGTGATCCTTGGCTTCTTGGGGACAGGAACAATGGTGGAGGTTTTGAAGCAGGCAGGCACATGACAAGCCTGCAGTGAAGAATTGAAGATGCCCGTAAACACTGGGGCCAGCTCGTTAGCACAGTGTCTCAGGGTGGCAGGAGAGACACCGTCTGGCCCCGACGCCTTCCTGGCATTCATCCTTTTGAACTGCTTCTTCACATCTGCCTCTTGAAAGTGAAAGGGTGGAGATGGCTCTGGTGAGGGGGAAACGGTGGGGGGATGAGTGTCCGGGTTGTCTCTATTGTTGGGACAGTTGGAGGTGTGAGAGCTGCTTGATGGCTCATCAAAACGACAGTAGAAGTCGTTAAGACTACTGTTGGCTAGGGGCAGGTCATCCGTGGAGTGTGGAGTTTTAGGTTTGTAGTTGGTGATTTTCCTAAAACTCCTCCACAGAGAAGCCGAGTCGTCCTCTGAAATCTGCTGCTGCATATTCTCAGAGAACTGGCGTCTAGCAGTGCCCACGTCCCTGCTAAACCGGTACTTGGCGTCCTTGTAGAGGTCTTTATCCCCACTTCTGAAAGCCTCCCTTTTTTCTAGCCACAACCGTTTGAGTTTGGGAGTAAACCAGGGTTTGTCATTGTTATAACTCACCCTGATGCAGGGTGCATATGGTAGGAGATGCAGGGTGCGTGGTGTACGGAGGAGATGAGGTGTGCGTGGCATACGGGAGGAGATGCAGGGTGCGTGGCGTACAGGAGGAGATGAGGTGTGCGTGGCGTATGGGGGAGATGCAGGGTGCGTGGCGTACAGGAGGAGATGAGGTGTGCGTGGCGTACGGGGAGGAGATGCAGGGTGCGTGGCGTACGGGAGGAGATGCAGGGTGCGTGGCGTACGGGAGGAGATGAGGTGTGCGCGGCATATGAGAGGAGATGCAGGGTGCGTGGCGTAAGGGGGGAGGTGCGGCGTGCTCGGTGTACAGGAGGAGGCGCATACGGGTTCACGCAGCGTACCCATCTATAGTATACCAACACCAGAAAAAGACGTCTGCTACACATCGATTAGCAGTTTTAAGTACTGTTTTTTTTTTTTTTTTCACATATTTTAAAGAATTCAGGTCGATTTTTGTTCCGTTGGCTCTAAAACGTTTTATTTGAATGTAACAAAATTACCATTATCTACAAATTTATAATTACATTCAAAAACAAACTAACTAAAATAATAATACAATGTAATTAAATACTCATTATTTATTTTCCAAAGTCATAGGAGCCACAACAGAAGGAGCCGCATAGTCTTAATTCAAGGTGTTTTTTTTTCTCATGTAGCTCAAAGATACAAAATAAACATATTTCATCAGTGCCTGTTTTTAAGATGTCACTGCAAAAAGTGCTCTTTGTAACAGATTTTATTCTCATTGTCATCTATTGTCTACAACTACTGCTCTTTATCTTTTATCTTTATCTTTATAGACTGTTACTGCACTTTCAAAATATTTTCTACATTCATTGCACTTTACTTTCATAATTGATGTTTATCTTAACTGATTGTTGTTTTCTGCTCTTGACGTGTGCTGCTGACCACTTGGCCAGGTCACCCTTGTAAATGATATCTGGATCTCCATGGGTCTTTACCTGGTTAAGTGAAGGCTAAATAACAATAAATAATACTTTGGAATGGTAATGGACCAAAAATGAAAAAAAAGGTATACAAAAAAGATAAATAAACTGGCTTTCAAACTGAATAAATATAAATATAAAATGTATTGTTTTGTCTCCCTTTAGATCGCAGAGGAGATCAGTAAGCCCCTGTGTGAGACCCAAAAGATTACCATGGTGTCCAGTGGAAACGGAGTCGTGGGGGTGGCCAAACTGTCTGGAGAGGTGCTGGAGATCATGACACGACTCCCGGACGCCGTGGAGAAACTCACCGGAGTCACCATCTCACAGGTTAGATAAAGAGAGGCTGTTGTGCACATTTTTTTTTTAGGTTTCTACCATGTTATAACATTGTTCCCTCGTCGAAAAACATGCCTGAAGGGGTTTAAAATGCCTTCCATGCATGTTTGACTAATTTAGAGATCTCTCCTGGGCCTTATTCAACCCTCCTTATAGTTGGCTGTAAGATTCTGTGCAAAGCCTCGCCCACAAGCCCATGTCAGCCACGCTCCCACATGACAATTCTCCATAAATATATAAAAACATGATACAAAACTGTACACAGCAACTTGACAAACGTGATGTGATGTGCAATAGTTTGATTACTGGGATGCACGCTGATGCTGGTTGTGTTGTGGTAGCGCACAGAAGGGGGAGTGACTTAGCACAGAGAGTAAAAGGAGCATAGTTATTTATTTATTAAGCATAAATCAACTGCACAGGATATAATGGAAGGGAGAGGACAAGATTCTACAGTGAAAAACATTCCTAGTAGATAAAAGATGAAAAAAAACAAAAAAACATCAGTGGCAAAAAAGGAAATTCTGTACGATACTATACTTCTCTCTTTATGTGTCATGACTCTTGAAGGTTACTTTTGAGAAATGTGACTTTTTTCATTTAAATATTTTACTTATGTTTTTTGTTGTTTTTATGTTATGTATGTGTCTTACATGCTTTTTCATGCAATTCTACAATATCATTACTACTTCTACTACTAATAATCAGGCCCGTCAACAGAAATTCAGGGGACCGGGGCAAGAAGATTCACATCCGCCCCACTGAAATATAAATTAATAGGAAGAGAGGCCCCTTAAAAACCTGGGTCCCCGGGACAACAGACCCCTTTGTAATAGAATTTAAGTAATTTATCCTCCGCTTATATTTCTCACAAAAGCTATATTTACCCCATGATCTTCACTTGGCGTATCACTGGCAAATCACTATCTAAATTCTGGCATATTGCTGTCTAAAGGCCGTTACACACTAGAGGATTTTTTGGTCTTAAACAATTTTTAAACGTGTGACAAAATGCGCACACCAAAGACATGACGAGAAACTTGTGAGACTTAAAATCTCTGATTGCAAAGACTGCAGCGGGATATATCTGCGGACCACAGGATATAAAACGCGATCACTTCATCTGTTTCCTGTCTACAGTGAAACCACTCGCATTGAGACTCTTAAGTATTCAAAAGATCAGAGCTCTGCACTTCTAGTTTAGATACAAGTCAAAACTGTGTTATCATTATTATTAGTGATTATTATTTGTGAAATGTGGTGCAATACTTCAGATACAGGATTTTTAAAGCTTAAAAGAGGACTGGATGACATTATTTGCAGAGGACAATTTCTATGGATAATGTGGATCAGATGCTGCACTTTAAATTTACCACTTTATGGGAGATGAGTAATAAAGTTTTTATTTTTGCTATATCCCGAGTTTTTATGTTGCGTCTTTGTGTCCGTCACTCCTCTGTCCCTGATGCTCTGTTTTATCGGCTGTTACCGTCACGTTGTTGATGTTTGGTGGTTACGATCTGACACTGACACCGTACACATAAGGAGCAGCGGCTTCAAAAACACACAAAGACAAAAAGTCGGGTCACACCTCCTCGAACTCAGGGAGAAGAAATCGCAGCCAATATCGGGCAAATTCTCCTGTAGTGTGTGGCAGCCTTAACTGGAGTCTACTGGCCTTCACAGTCTCCCCACAATTGCTTTATAAACCTCCTCCTTTGGAAGCAGAGTCAAGGGGCTTGAACACTCAAAGATCAGACTATGTTCACTTTTGGAATCATTTTATGTTGACTTTTCAAGTCCCCGGGCCCGTATTATTGATGGTAAATAATCTTCTCCTGCTTAAGACGTCCAGTTGGTCTCCACCCTCTTCTTGGACAAGCTGAAAACTTCTACAACACCCTTTGTCTGCCCCTGTCTACTGCCCTGCTTCTACTATTAAAACAATGAATAATACATGTCATATAGGCCTTATTGATACCTAATCTATAAATATGAATTTGTTAATATTCATGATGTCTTTCATTTTATTTGTAAATGTTGTAATTTATGTACTACTAACTAATTCCTCTTTCTCATTTTTTAGGTCACGTCTCGCACTGGTTAAAGACAATATCCTCCTCCACTATCCCACTGTCTCATCTACTCTCAAACTCTCCTTTCAACTCTGTTAATTATTCCTCTACAATAAGTATCTTAAACATATGTAGCCGTTAGGTTTCTCAGGTTTCAATCACATATATCTTCTTTAATTTTTCACTCGCTCACTCATTTGTAGGAGGAATGCCACATTATCCTTTTACAACATCATAATCCGTTCAATTTTAGATCAATAGCGAAATGTTAGTGGTTAGGGCTGCACAATATTGGAAAAATGTTGTTATTGTAAAATTGCTGTATACATTTCAAAAGAGTAGGTTCGTTAAATTTAGAATGATACAAATGAATGTACAATTAAAGTGCCAATTTTAAACCTTGACTGAAAAACATGTTTCAGAATGAACTGTTCTCTCCAGCCGCTTAACTCCATCCGTCATAGAAAGTTGTTTCCATGTGTTTCTCATCCAACAACCTCCCTGATTGGATAAACAAAATGCCTAATAAAATGCACAGGCAGTATCATTCAGTCTTACTTTTTAATTCTCAGATAGGTGTTTTTTATAATTTACTAAAAGGAATTTTCCAGAACTAGAATAAATACTCTAGTATAGGCCATTTAACGTTAAAAAAGGACAAAATTTGTTTTTACATTTTCATTTTAAAGTGGATATTACATTACCAATCTCATAATATCATTAGTTTTGCGATATATATTGTGCAGCCCTAATAGTGGTGTGTACTTTTAAAACCTTTGTATTTATTTCTGCACCTGTTATTCTCACTTTTGTGCATTTTTTATATACTTTTTCCTGTTTTTTCACTGTTTAGTGCAACTCTGTCTGTACACTGTTGTCTCATTACTGTCTGTATCCACTGCCTTGCTGACTAACCTAAGTGCATCTTAAGTGTGGATGGTTCAAGCTCCATTTACTAATGCCTGTAGCACTAACTGTATGCAAGAGGCTTCAGCTTTATAGAGCTTTATATTCTGTGGAAAATTTAAACAGAAATCTTAGCAAAATAGCTCTATAATACATTACATTTCTTCCTATTTACTCACTAAACTGTAATCTGCATTGCCTTATTGTCCTGTTAAATATTGTGAAAGTATTATTGGGGATTTTAAGACAAGCACTCACCATTTTCATTATAGGTCTATAGTTTCCAACTTTTTGTCTGTAATGCGTAATGTTCACATAAATTTACACTGTTTTGTGTGTCACTTCAAAATATTTTAAAGAAGAACCCATGTTATGCTGTTTTTTATCTCTTGTATAATGTTTCCTTATCAAAAACATAGCGGGAGTTGTTTTTTGTTTCATTCACACATTTTTAACACACCTTGCATATTAGAGTTCTTCTCTCAAACAGAAAACACCTTGTGATGTCATTTGGTAACACTAGGAGTGCTCCACTGTGTTTTTAAACATCATACATCTTAACTAGAATCACTTAGATGATTTCAGACCTGGAATTGTCAATCTCTACTGAACTAAAGTTAAAGGGTTGCTGTTACATTGAAAATGACCGTTTCATGGCATTACAAGGTGGCACAGAGCATTTTGAGCTTTGCAGACCTAGACAGACTAATAATAAAGTTAAAAGTTAGCTTTATTGTCAATTTCTTCTCATGTACTAGACATACAGAGGAATCGAAATGGTTTCTCTCTATCCCATGTGCACAGACACACCAAATAACATCATCTCTAACTAATACAGATAAATAAATGAAGGTAAAAACACTATTGTACAGTACAGTGCACTAAAGATAGGTAAATATATTTATAAAGAGTTAAACAAACATCTGAATGAAACAAAACACAACTCCAGGTATGTTTTTGATGAGGAAACAACATTCTAACATGGCTTAAAACTCACAAGGGTCAGTTTTGCGTAATATAGGACCTTTAAGCATCTAAAAAACAACTTAAATGTGGGATCTTGTGGCATATGCTGTAAAAAGAGTATCTTTTCTGTAGTGTTGACAACTTTGACAAACAGTTTTAAACGAATGTGTTGTTAACTATTCTCTCTAGCTAGAAAGTAAATTCAATCTCTAATCTCGAATTGAAGTGACAAGTTAAAAGTGCACTATGTACTTTTTTCTGGTGGGAGGTCCACCGCCCACTTGTCTCCACTGAGATGTTATCGCTTTGCCTGAAATGTTCCACAGTATGGTAGTAAAGTCATCTTAATTCAACTACGGATTTGCCTTCTTACTATGAGCCGGGTCCCGTCTCCACAGATCTGACCTGTAATCTGCTCTTGTGGTGTAATCTTGTTTTAATGCTACATTCTGGCACTGAGTTTTCTGCATGATACAAATGAGAAGTCCCAAAATTACAGTATATTTTTCTGAAGTAATTTATTTTCTCTGAAATAAATATGTATAAATTTTGATGTCACAAAGGCCGCAAATGTAGGTATAGAGCTTTATTGTGAAATTCAAGAATCCAGTGTGATATTTGCTTTTTGTTATGTTAAATTGTCTATTATAGCAGGTATGAATTGTGAAATAGTTTAATGTATGTCACATAATACTGACGCATTGTTAAAAGATCAGATTTATAGCTCATCAATAACAACAATATGCCAAATTTATCATATATTCACAGGAA
The DNA here is from genome assembly GCA_034769755.1 of Odontamblyopus lacepedii. NCBI lineage: Eukaryota > Metazoa > Chordata > Actinopteri > Gobiiformes > Gobiidae > Odontamblyopus > Odontamblyopus lacepedii. The sequence goes on from CM068362.1 coordinate 11,809,932, forward strand.
ACATGCACATTTTTATTTGTCCTGTTTATTGTGTGATTGTGCTGCAGGTGACTGTCAAGAAAAAAAAAGAAGAAAAAAACAGATTACGACTGTCTCTCAGTGTCTTATTAATCTCACCATTTAAATTTAGATATTTATATAGGCCTACAGTAAAAGAGAATATTTATATATATAATTTAGAACTTTATTTGTCTGAAAACGTATTTATTCACTAGCCCTCAAGACAACACATAATAAAACCAACAATATAAAATCCTTCTGACCTCCTGTGATTAAACATTCTCTGAATTAGACAATAATTAGCAACTGCGAATAAAGTTGTGTAATAAAATTGCAAGCCTACACATACACAAGTTTGTATTATTTGTATTATTATGTTTGTATTATTGTCTCCTTTTGAACGCAATATTGAGCTTATATATTGTTATTTTCTTAAACCATCAATAATTTACGCTTCTTAAAACATGAATAAAATTATTCTAAATACATAATAGACATTGATGCACCAAACTATGATGTTGTTGACATTTGTGTGCAGTTAGCAGAAAGTACCACGTCAAACACCGGAAGTTATTTCAAAACAGAGCTGAAATAGATTTCTAAATGCTTTACAGTTGAAATAAATAACTATTTGCATATATTTGGTACATACATGCAAGCATTACATATTTGTATTCCTTTAACTTTATTTTTAAATTCGAGGTTTAATTTAAAAGTTGCTTCTGTAATATACTTTGAAAGTTGCGCACCGGAAGTTCGCTGTTTGAAGTCTGTTTTGCTTTACACAGTCGAGTGGAGCTGGAGGGAAAAGAAAAAAAAACGAAGAAAAAAGGGAATATCTGAGGGGTCTGATCCGAGGGGCGGATTTGGACAAAGTTTCCCAACTGTCCCGACCCGAGGAAGCTCCGGGGGGCACACGGGGATCACTTCTGCCGGTAATTCACAGTGGCGTTATTCGTGAAGTGTTGGTTTACTGTTATTTCAGTGTTGTCTGCCTCGTCCAGCCGCCGGAAGTCTGCATGAAGCTGCGTCTCCTGCACAGGCAACGGCGTCGACGTTTTTTTCTGCCTTGTTTTTTTTATCCGCCACTTTTTTCTCTTTTTTTATTTTCTCTCCGCGAGATGAGTAGGAAGCGAGGAATCAGAGCTTAGAGAGCAGGGATGTCTGCATCTACTCCGCGGCCACCTGGTTAAGCATTTGACTAAGCAGGCCTTCATGTAGCTAGAGCAAGCCCACGAACAAAAGAAGAAAATTAATGGAGGCAAGTTAGCTAGCTCCCTTGTCTTGCAGCGGTAACCAGCTAATGCTAGCCTCGGTGTCCACATTTCTTTGGGCCACTGGCAGTCAGCACACGGAGGCATTCTCAAAATAACTCATGCATTTGCATTTTATCAGTATTTGCACAATGTAATCAATCCCTGCAGCGTGTAGCTCCTTGCTAGCAGTGCGGTAGTTTTAAACAACTCTTCACAAATGGCTGGCTGTGCGCAGACTGTGACACAGGTGACAGTGTTCTGTGTGAGCTGTGTCAAAGCTGTGACCCGTCAGCGCATCTTCAGCGCCTCTTTGTGCAGAGTACAGTGTGTCCATGTGACATCATAATGCATGCACAAGTCACTGCAGGTGTGAGACTCAGATTGACCAGTTTCTGAAAGAAAAGTAGAAATGCGTGATCACACCGTATTGACACTTAATCTCAAGTCTATGTGGAGAACATTAAAGACTTCAAAATGCAGGAGCTGCCTGTTCGTTTGATCTGATCTGACTTTCTTGTCAGTGTCCCAAGATCATTGGTCCTTTCAAATCCTCTCTTTATTTTAACCATTAATGTTAACTAAACGTTATTAAAAGTGGTAAGTGTAATTTGATGGGCCATAATATATTTTAAAATGTACATTGCTTAAATTACCAAGAGAGGATGGAAAAAGGAAACAAATGATTGAAACATGCTCATTTTGAGTTTGTTTCAGTGTCAAAGCTGACAGTGATAATGGAGGTCGAGAAGGAGGACAGGTGTTTTCTAAGTGTGTTGCTTTTTAATTACAGAAATAATGGACGATTCCCATTTCAACTCATCATACTTTTGGTCTCCCGTCCCCACTGTACAAGGACAGGTAGAGACAACCTTATTGTTGGAATTGTCTTGCAATACACATCATTTAGTTAAATTTGTTGTTAAAATTTAATATTGTAAAGACTATGCTTGTGAAAAAGATATTGACCCCAGTAGATGTAACATACTGCCACATAGACTATTCTGTGCAGATGGATAAATCACAGAAGTTTGTGAACAGAGAATTGTTGAATTGATCGTGTGATCACACACTCCCTGTCCTCTTTCACCTCTTTAAACCCTCTGGTACTTTTTACTTTTGCATCTCATTATTCTGTTATTCTCTCTTTTTCATTTATATTCTTCTATTTCTCATCCTAAACTGCTCGCCTATCGTCCATCCTTCTCTGGCTCTGTTATTTTTCCACCTCTTGGTTTCACCTGCCCCTGATAGATCGAGAGCGCCATGTTCCTGAACAAAACCAAGGAACAGCTGGGAGCGGAGAAGCCCTCTGCTCCCTCGTTCCCCCACTCGTCCTCGTCTTCCTCCCCACACTATCCCACCGCGGTGCTGGCCATCCCCGGCTCGGGGGACACCGTCACAGGGGTGCGGGTGGTCCCCAAACAGGAGGGCGGAGGCAGCAGCGTGGGGGGCCCAGCTTTAAGTTCAGTCGGGACACATCTCCACCAGTCCCACACCTCCCAAAACGTCACCGTTGTGCCTGTTCCCTCCACGGGTATCATGACTGCAGGTAAGAGCGCAAAATCACTCTTATTACCATTTTAATCATGATAATAATAATGCACTGGATTTATGTAGCACCTTTCAAGACACCAAAAGCACTTTTATTGTAATAATAGGACTGATTATGTTGATCCTAAAGTTTGGGTCTCCCTAGTGGGCTGAGCAGGTACTGCATGAAGGAGCCAAGTGTTGAGATCAAATGATTTGTGATGAATGAAGCACTAGTTAATAAAACGTTAAGCTCACATTTAAAATATGCAACATAGATTTTTAAATTCACTGTTTTCTCTGTAACTATGGAGCTGTTATTGCACCTATTTAACATGTATTCAATCATAAGTGTTTAAATTGCTCAAAAAACATGCATACATGCTACAGTGAGCAGGGACACCTCCACAGAAATGAGCTGTAAGATAGATAAGTACTGTGGGTCACTCCAAGCAAAGCAATAAAATGTCCATTGAGACTAGAAGGTGGCGGACCTTCCAACCAAATAAGCTACCAAACTGCTACTATTACTAGTACTAAAACATGTAAATTACAGTTCTAGGGTTGTTTGAGCTTTATGGTGAAGCATGAAGCAAATGATGTTGGAATTTATTTAAACTTTGCACTAAATAAATAGTAGAAGTTATTTTTTTTCCCACTGTTGTGATGGCATATAAAATACATATGTTTTATTTTTTTCAGCGGGTCTGGTCATAACGACTCCTCAAGGAACACTGGTCCCGACGGCTTCCTCTCAGTCTTTTGTGACCGGACATTCAACTGCCACCACCATGATAGTGTCTGCTCTCCATGCCTCCAACACAGGTACCCCTCACTAAACATCTGCACTGAGACATCATCTGGTTCTGCTCAAGTTAAAAGACCCATATGAGTCTATTTTCTGATCTATGTTATAATTTTGTTTCCTCCAAAACATACCTGTAATTGTGTTTAGTTTAATTTTGGTAATACAAGAAGTTGTGTTTTTAAACTCCATACATACACCTTTCCTAGAATCATTTGGATGATTTCAGTCCTGGAATTGCCAATCTCTTCTAAACAAAAGGTAAAAGGAAGCTGTTTATTTGAAAACTACCACGACATGACATCACAAGGTGGGATGGAACATTTTGAGCTTTTGGGGATGAAGACGGCCTAATAAGGAGATAGGTTAGTGTCTTTATTATCAAATTAATATTACAACATTCACAAATACATTTCTGGGTCCAGAAACAAATGTAACGACATTCACAAAAGCATTTCTTGACTGAATTTTTTTTTTTACGCAATTCACAAAGGTCAGTGCAGTTACATTTATTTGCAAACAGATGAACCTGTATTTACAAACCACCGTACAAATTTGTGACGACCCCTACGTTTATTTGTGGATTTTTGAGACCTTCCTGACAGCGTTTGATGCACAAATGTGATATTTTTTTTAACAGCCAGTCACGTCAACTGAAGTTCGAGCGTATGGTTTACGGTTGACAACATTGCGTGCGCTACTACTGCACATAGTGGTAGCCGTTAGGTGCATAGATTCCAGATAATTTTCAGGTTGGGGGGAAATGGGAGGGGGGGAGATGGTTCATCAGCTGTGAGTATTACTTGTTTATCTCCTCATAATTTAACTTGTTTAAAGTCTTTTATTCGTGACAGAACTTAAAAGGGAAAATTATCATCCAGGTCCTGTCATTTTGAATAGTAATGCAGACTAGCCAGTTATCTGGGGTTAGCTGCTTCATATTTCTACACATCCACGGCTGTTCAAAGCAGTTATCATTAAAAACCCCTTGAAAAAATCTGAAAAATCCTCCAGAGTGGGCGGTGCCCAGTGGGTTGGGGGGAGTGCGTGTGGGATGGGCACTGGATGACTCTGATGATTGACAGCCAACTGACAGCCACAAGAATATAACATGGCGCTGACCGGTGCGCTCCAGACTGTTAAAAAGAGCAGATATTTGCGCTGTTTCCCTTTTCATCAGACACAACGGGACATTGCATGCCAGGTAGGGGCTTGGCTGAGAGGAACTCCTCACGTTCCGCCCGTAGATGCCAGTGGCTGTGCTTATTATAACCTACATCTAACTCATTGGTTAGTCCAACCCGAAGATTCAAACGTACTGACTTTAGCTGATCATAAAGAGGCCGTTACAGGCACTGCTTTTGACTCAAGTCAGATTTTTAACAAATATGCACTAAAATGCCAAAATAAGGCCATGGATAGGCATACACTTCTATTTTATACCCATTTTTTTTCGGTAGAAAAAAAGGGATTTTGGTGTTCAGTGGCCCTTTAAGACACAGCCCCTGTTATAAGTTTGTTGTTACCTGAATGGCAATGATCAAGTTGCAATTTATTTCTACACATGCTGTGTAATGTTGTAGTATAGCAGTGGGGAGCCTCTTACTACACACCGTTCCTCCTCAGGAATGCTTCACTCATCACTGAAAAAAACTTTACTATGATAGTACTACATTACTAGTAATTAGTAATCATCACATTTTTATTTTTCAGTGTTTTAATTAGTTAATTAGAGTTTAGTAATATATTACAACTTGGTCATTGCCATCCTGTTAACAACAAACTTATACTAGGGGCCGTGTCTTAAGGGCTTAAACAAAAGCAGTAACTGCTTTGAACAGATATGGATGTGTAGAAATATGAAGCAGTTAAACCCAAATAACTGGGTAGTCTGCATTACTAGTCAAAATGACAGGACCTGGATGATAATTTTCCCTTTTAAGTTCAGTCACGAATAAAGGACTTTAAACAAGTTAAATTATGAGGAGATAAACAAGTAATACTTAAAGTTAACAAGTTTTCGCCAGTCAACCTGAAAATGATCTCGAACCTATGGACCAAGTTGAACCATAAACCATACGCTCGAACTTTATTTTATGTGACTGATTGTAACAAAAACAACAACACAGATTTATGCATCGAACGCTGTCAGGAAGGTCTCAAAAATCCACAAATAAATGCAGGGGTAGTCAAAAATGTGTATGGTGGTTTGTAAATGCAGGTTCATCGGTTTCCAGATAAATGTAACTGCACTGACATTTGTGAATTGCGTAGCATTTTCTTCCAAGACTTATATTTGTGAATAGCATGATATTTATTTCATAGTAAAGACGCTAACCTATCTCCCTATAATAATCCAGGATTACTCAAACATGTGAATTAAACAAAACAAAACTTCAGTTCAATTATTGGAATTATGAAAAAATGGACCAAAGGAAATCACCCTGTATTAACAGTGTTTAATTTGTCCTCCATAGAGATTTTCCAGATACCGAAAGTTGTTTTATAATTCTATGCCAAGGTATTATTTAGTAGGACTGTCACGATAAATACTATATAGACTTATTATTCAATTCATGATGCACTGACTTTTCGATTGGGGGGTAAATGCTCTTATCCCTGAGCCTCTGTGGCCTAATTTCAAGATAATTTCAAGCACCAAAAATGCAACTTTTCATTGGTATTTGTGTGAGATCTTGTTTGTCATTATTCTGTATTTTTACTGTGTTTATTTATTTTAAAGGTGCATTGTATATTTTTTTCTGGTGGAGAGTCCATCAAATCCTTATTGCTTTGTCTGGAATGTTTCACAGTATGGCATTAAACCTTTCTATCTTCATAGCCCAAACCAGACCAAGTTACTGGTAAGATCTGTGGAGAGGCGACCCCTGCTCCATTTCAGAATAATACATTTATTCTGAAATAATAAATGATAAATTCTAATAAATTTAACATAGAGCTGTTTAATGTTGTACTGTGGGACATTCCAGGCGGAGCAATGACATCTCCATAAAAACAAGCAAGTGATGAACCCCCAACCAAAAAGTTACATAGTGCAGCTTTTAAATACTTACACTATTATTGTACTATTGTTGTTCAGCACAGTTGTAAGATTAGACTGTTTTAAATGTGCATATTAAACTTGATTTGAATTAAAGGTGTGCTGTGTAACTTTTTGGTTCGGGGTCTGTCACCTGCTTGTTTCCATGGATATGTCATTGCTCTGCCTGGAATGTTCCACAGTATGACATTAAACATACAGTCCCTGACAAAAGTCTTGTCGCTTATCCATTTTGTAGAAACAAAAGCTTATAACCTGACTTTAAATTAATCGATTGGTTTTAGAAATGTCTCATATAAAAGCTAAAACCCACCCAAATTATGCTCAATATACTAAAATAATTTTGCTTCACTGAAGAAAGATTGATTATTTAATGAACACAGAAAGGTCAGATTTTGGCAAGACAAAAGTCTTGTCGCCTTGTCATATGATGCACCCAATCCTAGATTACAGCCTGACCTGTGATCGGTTACTGATCAATCAGTTAGTGGGTGTGTATAAAAAGAACCCCAGCACACCAGACCTTCACATCAACTGCAACTTGACCTCTGACAACATGCCTAAGATCCACCCTGAGACCAAAGCATTAATTATCAAGAGGCTAAAGACCAGATCCACTGGTGAGGTAGCTGACACCTTCAGTGTGTCTCAGGGTCAAGTACAAAGAATAAGAAAAAGATCTGAAAAGACTGGAGATGTTTTTGACAAGCCCAGGTCTGGCAGACCCCGCAAGACAACTGCTCGGGAGGACTGTTTGTTGATTCGAAAATCCAAGGCCAGCCCCTTTTCCACTGCAGCAGAGCTCCACCAAGCCTGGTCACCTCAAGTCCCTGTGTCAACCAGAACAGTTTGTAGAATTCTGTCTCGAAATGGCCTCCATGGTCGAATCAGTGCACAGAAACCAGCACTAAACAAAAGGCAATTAAAAAACCATGTGGCATTTGCCAAGGCCCACAGCCTGCTAAAAGGATGGACACTGGAAAAGTGGCAGAAGGTGGATTTCTCAGATGAATCCTCGGTTGAATTACATCACAGCCACCGCAAATATTGCAGGAGACCTACTGGAGCCCGCATGGATCCAAGATTCACCCAGAAAACAGTTAAGTTTGGTGGTGGAAAAATCATGGTCTGGGGTTACATCCAGTATGGGGGTGTGCGAGACATTTGCAGGGTGGAAGGCAATATCAATAGCCTAAAATATCAAGAAGTATTAGCTACCTCTTACATTCCCAACCATAAAAAAATTTTGCAACAGGATGGTGCTCCATCGCATACTTCTATCTCTACATCAAAATTCCTCAAGGCGCTCCAGGACTGGCCAGCCCAGTCACCAGACATGAACATCATTGAGCATGTCTGGGGTAGAATGAAAGAGGAAGCATGGAAGGCAAAACCAAAGAATCTTGATTAACTCTGGGAGGCATGTAAGACTGCTTTCTTTGCTATTCCTGATGACTTCATCAACAAATTGTATGAATCATTGTCGAACCGCATGGATGTAGTCCTTCAAGCTCATGGAAGTCATACAAGATATTAAATATGGATCTCACAGCACCACTACTTAATTCACTGACGTTATGCAACATATTTTTGTATTTGAAGTAAATTATTTGTTCAATTTTCTGTAGGCGACAAAACTTTTGTCTTGCCAAAATCTGACCTTTCTGTGTTCATTAAATGATCAATCTTTCTTCAGTGAAGCAAATTTATTTTAGTATATTGAGCATAATTTGGGAGGGTTTTAGCTTTCATATGAGACATTTCTAAAACCAATCGATTCATTTAAAGTCAGGTTATAAGCTTTTGTTTCTACAAAATGGATAAGCGACAAGACTTTTGTCAGGGACTGTATTTAACTTACATTTATTCAATTACAGGTGACTTTATAGCTCAAAAATTACCCAGAAAAACAAGCATTCTGACTGTGGGTGGGGTCGCCACTTCACTGATCTGACCTGTAACTTGGTCTGGTTTTGGTCTCCATGAAGATAGAAAGGTTCAATACCAGACAAGTGATAAAATTTCCACAGAGAAAAGCATTTGACGGACACCCCACACCAGAAAAGCTACACAATGCACCTTTAATGTAGCAGCTTAGCAACCCTACACAGAAGACTAACAGTTTAAATTACAATAGGAAAGCTGTCCAGATGTCCAGACCCTGACAGGCTAATTGTATTAATTCTCGTTTGCAGATCGGAAGGAGGATATTCCGCTGCCCCCTGCTGTCGTTATGCCGACTCCGTCAAAGCGCGGCCGGAAGAGCAAAGCCATGATGGGCCGAGTGGGGGGGATCCTGCCCGCGGGGAGTGATGCCCTGATACTGGCTCACCTCGCCGCTGGGGGACAGGTACCACTTTAATTTATCATAATTTTTACTGTAAAGGTACTGTACTAGGCCCTTGCTGTTTTTGCTATTTATTTTGAATTTTTTATTACAATTTGTTATTAAAATATCTTGTGTATGTGTGAGCTACTGTGTCCAAATAATTTCCTTTGTGGATCAATAAAGTTTGTCTAAAATTAAAAGTCCAACAAAGAGAATTGTGCAAAATGTTTTGATACTCTGCACATTTTGTGTAGGAGACAGGACTAGTGCACTGTGTGGTTGAGCGTGTGGGTGTGTTGCTCTGGTGCAGAGGGGGCAGGGCTCACATGGGGTGGGTGTGGAAGGGTGTAAAAGCACGCACTTACCTGTTACTCAGTTTGGTTGAGTAACAGGTAAGGGGCTGGGTAGCCGTAATTTTTGTTGACCGCCTCTGTTCCTCCATACTCACCTTTTTATTTGCCAACTGGTCACATCCGTCTTCTTTGTTGCGCTGTGATAGCTGTCTGCATTTTAATAAATATCCATTCTGGATCCCAGCATATTTGTTTACAATATCCTCCTTACAATATCCTCCAAGCGTGTCACAAACATAGACCGTATATATGAGTGGACAAAGCTAAACCGTTAGCCGCTGCGTGCCAAACAGGAAGTGCTCCAGGAGGCTCTTCCGGCTCCTTTTTCCCCATTGACTTACATTGAGATATTATCGCCCCTCTCTCTGTAACTCCTGCAGTGAACCTCGTCATTTTGGTCTTAAAATGTTTGTATGAACCTGCTCTACATGATCCTGAGTTGTTGTTTTTTCCCTATTTTGTCCGTCAAAAAAAACTGCATTGCAAATTGTTTGGAAACATTCCAAACAAAGCTACAATATCATCCACAGAGAAAATCATTTGACAAACCCTCCACCAGAAAAGTTACACAATGCAGCTTTAAATCAAAATGACAAAAATCCATTGCAATAAAGTCCAATGTGTCATGTCTGTTCACAGCATCACCCTGCTGACCCATACGATTTGTCCAATGACGAAGATGAGCACACCAACAAAGACGGTCCAAAAACCTACAAGTAAGAAAATGTGTATATTTGTGTGGATTAATATGCTGAGAGAGTTATAAGCACGATACAATAATCTGATATTGACACCGATACTGAAAAAGTTTCTTGATCAGATATTGGCTTCCAAATATCGGTTCAGTCAATATCCTAGTTGGGCATAAGCTCATGTAATAAGACTGTTTACTAGTTGTAACTGGCCTATGTATTTGTAAGTAGGGTTATGGTTAGTGGTTCTGTGATAAATAACAATTATATAATACCTTTGGATCAGTTTTGTCTTATTTTATTTTTGTATGAAGAAAATAAATGCTGTTTTCAGTTCCAGCACTGGTATCACTTGATATTGGTAGTCGGCAGATACTTAAAGCTATAGTATCGCAATAAGTATCTGGGTCGATGCATCCCTAATTGGTAAGTGTAGTTTAATTAAACACCACTTTTTTATTTAGTTCAGTGAAATTATTTTACTACTTACTACAATATTTGGTTACTTTGTCCAAAATGTATGCAAAAAGGTGTGTTTCTCGAATAATTCAATTGTAGTAGTACTTTAGAAACTATTGTGTGTTGAACATTGTATTCTGCAATGTTGTTGTTTTTTTTGTAAGAAAGTGGCAAAGTTTGACTTCTCCTGAATAATAAGAATGGTCTTGACCTATATCAGAGCTAATATTAGACCATATATTAGTGCTGATATAGGTCAAGACCATTCTTATTATATATATATATATATATATATATATATATATATATATATATATATATATATATATATATATATATATATATATATATATATATATATATATATATATATATATATATAATTAATAATTATAATAATAACTAATAATTATATTAGACCAGGCGGCACGGTGGCTGAGTGGGCAACACTCAGGCCTCACAGCAAGAAGGTTGCGGGTTCGATCCCCAGGCCTTTCTGTGTGGAGTTTGCATGTTCTCCCCGTGTCTGGATGGGTTTCCTCCGGGTACTCCGGTTTCCCCCATCAACTCAAAACATGCCCGCACCCCTATGAACTAACATCAAGGACCATGTTGTCCACCCTCCTGTGGGCTCATAGGGGGGGTCAGGTGCTATGAGGATTGGGCAGCAAGCTGGAAACCCAGCTGGATTAAGCGGGAAAAGATGGATGGATGGATATTTGACCAGATACTAGGGGTGGGACGAGGCGAGACAACACGAGAATGAGACAAGATGAGATTTGTACATAATTTGTAATAAATAGGTAGTGCAATCCATTTCACAATTTTGGATTCACAATTTTTTTTTATTTTATGTAATATTTTAGCGGCCATTGTAGTTCTGCTTTTTGGAACTGCAGCTTCTCGAATTGTATAAGTCACCAGCTTAACTCTTTACTCTAAAAGTAAATTCATAGAAAAAAAATCTCTCAAGATCATTTTTCTCACATGCGTACAATCTTGTGGCAACTTTGTCTTTCGAGATCTTGTGGTACGAGCTCTTGGCCCATCCCTACCACATAATAATATTAAAGAAGCTACTTTTAGTACTGTTTTTAGGTGTGTTTTCATGGGCTCTCCTGGTTGTACTTTTGTTTTGCAGATGTAGGATGTGTGCAGTCACTTTCTTCAGTAAATCGGACATGCAGATTCACGCCAAGTCGCACACGGAGGCCAAACCCCACAAATGTCCACACTGTTCCAAGTCTTTCGCCAACTCCAGCTACCTGTCTCAACACATTAGAATCCACAGCGGAGCCAAACCCTACAGCTGCACCTACTGCCAGAAGACCTTCAGGCAGCTCAGTCACCTCCAGCAACACACACGGTACTGCCCCGGTGTAGTGTGGTCCTCTCTCCATGCGTGTGTGTCTGTGTGCGATGGTTTGACGTGGGTTTGTTCGTGGGCTTTGTGTGTGAGATTGCTGTGGATAGTACAAATACAGGTGTGGTGGGGGACCTATATGGGATGAACATATAGTTGCTTGCATTGTTTAAGAGTCATTGAGTCATGCATTGTTTTCTTTTGCTTGTCTTTTGCCGTTTGCTGCTTTTGCCATATCTGTGTGCTGCCATTGCTTTTTAGGGGTGGTCCAATATATATGGATTTTACTTTCTGCTAATACCAAATATATGACTTGCTCCACTATATATGATGAGGTGTACATATTGAAATAAACATTTAGTAAATAGGGATGGGACAGTTAACAATAATTTAGTTTACCCTATTTTTCGGACTATACGTTTTTTCAGAGTTTGGGTGATCCTGCGACTTGTATATTACATTTTTCACACTGACAGTCCATAGACCAAATATATAAATCTTATATATGAATCAAAAATGAAAAAACAAATAATCTGGTTCTTATTTTTGGTTCTATATTGAAAAACAAATTAACAAAAGATATAAGGATTCTTCTCTGTTGGGTTGTTTTTATTACTATGACTTCTATAACTTTAAAGATTAAATGTCAGTTCTTGATTTTATAAAATAAATTTCCCCTAAAAAGTGTGACTTATAGTTTGAAAAATACTGTAGTTTCTCACAAAAAAGGGTAGAGAATAATTTAGTTTTCATTTATAATAAAGTACAATTTCATAACAATTTAAATGTAAAGCCTCATAATATTTTAATCATATTTAGAACATTTTTAAACTGTCAGCAGCTTTAAAGGTGCACTGGAAACGTTATTACTTTGTCTAGACCAGGGGTCGGCAACCTTAAATACTCAAAGAGCCATTTGGAGCATCTCCCACAGAAAAGAAAACACCCGCGGAGCCACAAAACCCTAAAATGAGGATCACACTGCATATGTTTTTTTTTTACCTGTCTGCTCTGTATAAAAGACTATAGTGTGTTGCATTTATGAAATGAATGAGCCATGCGGTTTTAAGTTTTCGTTTCTCCTTTTAGTCCTGGTTTTAGATCTGGTTTACACCTGGTTTAGACCTGCTTTAGACCTGGTTTAGTCCTGGTTTTAGTCCTGGTGTTAGTTCTGGTTTAGAGGCGCACAGGAGGAAGCGCGGCCCACGAGCATACGCGACAAAACACGGTCCACGTATACCACGTATACTCTATACGTATACCAAAACCAGAAAAAGATGTCTGCTACACAGCGATTATCAGTTTTAAGTGGCGTTTTTTCAAATATTTTAAAGAATTCAGGTTGATTTTTGTTCCGCTTCACGCTGACGATTCCGCGTTTTCCATCCATTGGCTCTGAAGACGTTTTATTTGAATGTTACAAGATTACCATTATCTACAAATTTAGAATTACATTTAAAAACGAACTAACAAAAATAAAAATACTATGTAATTAAATACTCATTATTTATTTTCCAAAGTCACAGGAGCCACAACAGAAGGATGAAAGAGCTGCAAGCTGCTCTGGAGCCGCGGGTTGCCGACCCCTGGTCTAGAATGTTCCACAGTATAGATTAAACCTACCTATCATGAGTGACATTAGCACGTTACAGCACTACGCTACATTACAGTTCAGATCTGCGGAGTGGCCTCTGTTCATAGAAGGCATCTCCACAGAGACCCTGAAACGTTACGTAGTGCACCTTTAATAATTATCTTTATATAATTGTTAATCAGTTATTTTGTCCATGATAATCATTACACCAAATTGCAACATTGTCCTGTGCCTACAGGACAAGTTTATAAACTAACATTAATGTAACTCAAATTTGTAAGGATAAAAAAATGCAAAATGTGTTTTTGGATATAATATAATAAAAATCTTTTGAGCTTTATTGGATAACTGGGTTAGCTTTATCTTTATTCCATTGAACAAATATTTGGCCGATAAATCAGGGAATTTTGGTAATACCAATACATGAGGAGCTGTCCAATTTTACACATCACCACAGACACATCGCCCATCCCTAACTGCTTTTCACTGTGTCTTGAAGCATTTCTTTGACTTCGTTGCTATGTTGAGGTCACTTCTGTGGTCTCAGTGCTCTTGTACATCCACTGAGTGTAAATTAGAAATGTCTAGTTCCACTCTTTGTGTTGCCTAATGTCACTCTTTTCAGTTCAGTGTTTCTGTGCATGTTTTGGCTGCTGCTTGCTTTACATTTTGAATGTGAGAAAGCACTTCACACGTGTGCCATTTACCATACATTACATTAACCTTTATAAAACAGCTGTAAACCCATAGACACTCAAACAGAGCACACCAAATGGAGAGAGAGAGACTGGGAGAGAGAAAGAGGAAAGCGTGACTGTGCTTGCTGTATGTTTCTGTTCTGTGTTTTCATAACTCAGATACAGCACAAAGAGCACACTGTCAAAGTTTATGTGGTCATATATTTGTATATTTGATCACCGATCGGACAAATGCATGATTTAAGTCATAAAGTTTGGTCATGCTGTAGCCTTAAAACCACTGGCTGTTTCTGTGTTTCTCCTTCTCCATTCTGGTGTCCCTCATTAGAAACCACACTGAGTCCAAGCCCCACAAGTGTCCGCACTGCTCCAAGTCGTTTGCCAACTCCAGCTACCTGTCCCAGCACCTCCGCATTCACACCGGAGCCAAGCCCTACAGCTGCGCCTTCTGCCAGAACACTTTCAGACAGCTCAGTCACCTCCAGCAGCACACACGGTACTGCGGCCGGGCCAGGGGCCAGGGGAGGGGCTGTGTCAGGGCTGCAACTGTACTATTATTATTATTATTTTTGTGGTCCACCAGTCAAACAGTTCCTTGTTTTGTTTAGTCGACTGCTCAACCGATTATTTCAATTGTATATTGAGACTTTTTATACAACAAATGGAGATCAACAGTGACTTTCCATTCCCCTTTGCCTGACCAGCCAGACCCTTTTACATTCAGTCTGAACTGGACCATAGAGCGCGTCCAAATTTTAGACGGTCCAACCACAGCTGCTAATTTGTGTCACATGTCCCTCAAATGCGGAAGACATCTCTTGAAGATTTTTGTAACATTCAGAACGAAATATATAACTTGCCTGAGATAAGTAACCGTTTGATGCATGGTTTGTCAGTCCTTTACTTTTTCTCAGGATACAGCTCCAGATCCACTCGTCTTTGTAAAGTTTTGTCAAAGTGGCAAACTTCTGGCTGCTCAGGTGACCCCCACTTGTTCAGGAACTATATTTCCCATTAATTTTTTTCATAAACTTTCTGCTATTACAATGAAAAGTTTGAAAGCTCTCTCAGGGATGATCAGCTCTGTGTTAACTGATGACCACAAGGCCAATAATATTATTTAAAACCTGTTTCTAAAACTTAATAAACCTCCAAAGTATGAAAACATTTCGCCATATCTTGTGTTTTAAATGTGCTGTTTGGACTTAAAACAACTACATAATAGATATTAGTAATGCATGTAGCTGATTAGTCTCCGCGATGACTTTTAGCTCATAATGTTTAGATTTTTAAAAAAGTCTATGGGGAAAAACTAATAGAAAATATACCTGAGCATGCTGTCTCTGTTGATCTCCATAAAGGTTGAAATGTGGTCACTGAAGGCTTCTGGATCGAGAATATTTACAAATAAAGTGTGTTTGAATACTTCCAAACACATTTGCATCAAACTATCCTGTCTCCAGTTCCTGTTGTAGCTGTAAAACCTGCTCCTCCTGTAGTGGTCAAACATGCTCTGATTACATGATTTTTATATTAGTTGAGCAGAAAATATCTTCATTTTCATGCTAAAATTTTTATTGTGTACTGAATCTTGAGTTGTTTTAATATATTGCAATTTACAGTCTCATTCAGAAGTTTGTTGTATATTTTTCCAATATCATTCAGCCCCATTGCCCCATTGTTACCTGGATTTTAGTAACAGAGAAATGATTCAATTCAACCAACTGGACAAAAGTTTTTTCGCTCTGGTGGAGGCTATAAAACCAGCTGTAAATTAGTAAATGTTCAGTAGAGCTGTTTAATGTCATACTGTGGAACATGACTTATCCCTAGAAGCAAGCAGGTGACGGCCCTCAATCAGAAAAATCACACAATGTACCTTTTAGCTTTAGTCCAGTTTACAGAATTAATTTTTTCTTTTGCTGTGGATGATACTGAGGGATGACTGAGAGACAGAAAAAAACAACAGAGAAATAACAAACCTTTTTTTTCTTCTCCCTTTTAGTATCCATACGGGTGATCGACCTTACAAGTGTAACCATCCGGGCTGTGAGAAGGCCTTCACGCAGCTGTCCAACCTCCAGGTAATACATTTTCAGCAAACCTGTTGCATTTTTTGGCTCCATTCAAACCCAAACCACAGACAATTGGCAGAAAAATAAAATAACAAAATGATAAAACTTTCTGCAGTGACCCCATTCACAAATGCCTCGGGATCTGCTCTGGCATTTAGCTCTCTGTGCTCTTACATAGCAACATGCTGCTTTTGAATTAAAGAAAAGTAAAGTAACCACATAGTTTAACTGGGGAACTCACTTTATTAACACATAAGCCATCCTTGATTTTCACAGCAATTTACCTGGGAAATTGCCATATCAAAAATCTTTTCTGGTCACACATGATTCCCTGATCAGCCATTACAGTCTGTTAAAATCCAGGGTTAAGGGTCTGGAACCGGACAATAGAGCTTGAAAATTCTCCGTCCAAACTTGAACTGATCCAACCACAGCCACTAATTTGTATCGCGTGTCTCTTAAATGCAGAAGACATCTCCTCTCCAAAATTCCTGTAACATTCCGTACATAATGTATAGCTTGTTATACTTAACTTAAGTAATAGTTTGGTGCTTCAGTTGTTGATTCTATTAAAATCCGCATTGTTTTTGACATAAACAAAGTATATGTCTCTCTGATTGGTTAGTCCACCTGTCCATCAAATCCTCTGTAATCAGGATACAACTCACTATGTTTTTTTTTTTGTTGCTTTTTTTTTTAGTCTCACCGTCGGCAGCACAATAAAGATAAACCATACAAGTGCCACAACTGTAATCGTGGATATACAGATGCCGCGAGCCTGGAGGTGCACCTGTCCACACATACAGTGAAGCATGCCAAACTATTCTCCTGTGGTCTCTGTAACCGCTCCTATACCTCTGTAAGTTCTGACCTATGCTTCTATTGGTGGCAATTTTGCATTTTAACAATATTAATTTTAGCTTTCCCCCATCTGTATTAATTGATATTGGCCTATAGAATGCTTTGGTATCATCTGAAACCCAGCAGTAGTAATTATCATGATAGGGCTGTATCTGTGTCTAGAATGTAGAGCATAAATGAGCCTAAACGTACTTTCACTATTGTTTCTCATTAAGCCATCTTGCCCTTTCTCCAGGAGACGTATCTAATGAAACACATGAGGAAGCACAACCCCGATCCTCTGACTGTGGCAGCTACTGTAGCGGCTCAGCAGGCCCAGGGGCTGGCACCCGGGGTGGTGGGGGGGCGGGGCCGAGGGCGGGGCCGGGGCAGAGGGGGACTATCGGCGGCGGGACGAGCAACGCAACTCCAGAGTCAAACCGGCGCCGCCCAGAACCCAAACCCAGGACCCCCCGGCAGCTACCAGCCACAGCCCACTGAGGCGGTGGTGCCGTGTCCCTTTGACCTGCACCAGTACAAGACTGTAGCAGCCAGTGAGATCCAGTACAAACCAGTGACTGTGGCCGACCTGCCCGTGGTGCACAAGGACCTCTGCCTCACCGTGTCCACCTCAGCCATTCAGGTGGAGCATATGAACTCATAGGCTCCGTCTTCCCATTTAAACAGTTCTATGTACATGTATTCAGGTACACAGTTACTTTACCTAAAAAGCGTAATAAATAAGGCTTAGATTGATCAGACAGGCTAATTACATGCCCCACATTGTTTTGCCTTAAAGACACAGCTCAATCTCAACATGCCATACCTCTGAAATTATTTTATAATTTGAGAATGAGCACTGTGAGAACTACAGTAATCGTCAGTATCATGGCACCTTCAGCAGCAATTGTTTGGAAAATAATGAGTAACAAATATCGTCCTATAATCATGCAAGTTGCAAAAGTAACAAGTGTAAATAGTTTAGAGTCACTTTCCTATGGTTTTGAGTGATCTAAATTTATTAATGTAAATATGTTTTTAATGTGAATTTCTTCCAAATTATCTAATGGCATTTTGTAAGCCTTAAATATAAACATGATTCAATTGCTTGTCTTGGCACAGTTTTGTCTGTGCGTCTAAATTGTGGCACCGTTTTTGCGTCCAACAGTTTTTCTGGTCGGACTGTGTAGGTACTTGCTATTTAGAGGCTGCGTCTTTTGAAATTATTAACTAATGAGATTACTTATACACTGATTCTAAACTGACAGTTCTGCATTGGTATAATGATACTTAATCACTGTTTTTATATCATCCAGACACGTCGCACAATTCTTTGCTTAACTTTGAACTTATTTAAAGCCAAAACAGATTAATGGAATGAGATTTCCGATGGCAGCTCTGATGGCGCAGTGTTAAATCTGCAACTTGAAGACTAGAAAAGTGTAAATGACATTGTGACAGGACATTGTGCTTTGGAAAAGAGAATGAACTGATGTAAATGGTTTGAAAAAGACTGAATTATTTGTTACCTGAATCCGAGTGTCCTTACTCGCTCTTTGGACAGCAGAGTTTTGAGCAGCCTCTGTGATGAAGGCCAAAGCAGAAAAAAGATGGAGCCAAGAATGCACTAAAGTTGAGAGATCTGATGGAGAGAGAAGGATCAATGAAAGCACTTGATGAAGCTTGTTCTTCGCCGCCTATTTTCATTTTCATCCTTTTTTTATATATACCATATGTATGTATTTTTATACCAAAAGAGGAGCGCTTGAAACCTGAAAAGAGTGTGCATGAATGTGAAGGGAACAGAGAGAGACTTGTCTTTCTATTACCCATACAGGTTCATGATGGTCCACTTTGCTATGTTAAAGTGGCTGCTGCGGAAATGATTGTGTTATAAAATGGCTGACAGGTACTGTTATCAATCTTTTTTTAAAGAGTTTGTCATACATATTAGTAGTACTTTGAAACTGTACACACATTATCAGTCTGAGGCATTGTTTTGCAGTATGCTGTACATAAAATATGTAACTGTGGCAAAGGGAAGTGCAGCAAGTCATAATAAAACATGGAAACAAAAGAAACTAAACATAGACTAACCAAATAAGTGACCTGTCTTGGGTCAACCATGTAACTGATATTTAATAACAAAACTATGTAAACCCAAAATAATTAAAAAACGGTGTTCTTTTCAATGTTGGGGTGACTGTGTAAACTTGACCTGAGGCACTGCTTTGTCTGTGCACAAGTTATTTCATATCTGTAACCATTTAAAAGGTTTCCAGTAACCAGTGCTGCAGGCTGTCTATGTGTATACTATTTGTATGTCAGTGTCTTTTTTATGAAAAAATAACATTGAATACTCTTCTTAATGTTATTATTCATAATATTCTTTAATAGCTGCCCTCTTATATTACACTCTTGCATATGCAGTTACAAAAACGGCTCATTTCAAAAGACTGTTTCTTCCCCTCAGAAGAATAAAGTTGGAAATAAATTTATTGAGTCGTTTTTTGTCATTTTTCATAACACCACAAAGCTGTAACGAGTTAACAGTGAAAAGATGAGTAAATCTGGATATATGCGTATTGAATACATTTTTCTATTATGTATTTTATAGAGAGAGAGAGAGCGATCTACTTTACTGACCCTGGAGGAAATTCAAGTTTTGCAACATTTCCACTGCGCATCTCAGTGGCTTTTGTGTCTCAGTCAAAGATCTCAGTGCATTTTAACAGGAGAACTGGTCAGGTAAGCATATCCTGCGGAAGAGTCAAAAGTGTCCCTCCTCTGTCCTGCACAAGGACTTGTATCTATGGTCCTACAGCATCATAGCTTCTCAAATGTCCATAGCTAGCACCTTAGCTAACCTATTACACGGTTTCCATAGATACGGGAAAAACAATGCGTTTCAGAAAACCCAACAGTCTCTTACTCCTTTGACCTGCACATGCTACACTTTTTAGTTGTGTACCATGATGTGATGTTAAAAACTGAGCTCAAAAACAAAACGTTTCTACGTTTATGGTTTGAATTATTTTTTAAATAAATGCCAAATCTGTGGAGAGGTGACCACACTCACAATAAGAATGCATTTCTGCAAGATTTGCAAGAAACTTGCAAGATTTAAGATGTTATTGAAAAAAAAAAAAGATGCAGGTGAAGCCCCTTCCACCAGAAGTATGTATTCTATTGTAATGGGATTAGTGAAGTATCTCTATGGGGAAACATAAGTCTGTTTTCTCATCTAGTTACATGGTATTTTCATGTTGAAGCCATTCATAAGTGATTAGGGTCTTTGAATTTGCTGACAAAAACTCTTCTACTGCTCCACATGTCGATTAATTATTATAAGGCCATAAAATTAATGCCATGACATTTGAAACCTAAACATAACATTTTATTAGATAATTTATTTTCCATCTCTATGGACGTTTTAGATTCCCAGTTTACAGCATGGATCTGTGGTTCCACAGTTTACGATCACCCGTGCGCCACCATGGACACACCCTGGAAGAAGACGGTGTTTTATTTAGCCCGCCAATCACATCTGTCCTTACGAAGAAGAATCAGCCAATCATAGCCGCGCTCCAGAGCGCCCAGTTGGACCGTTGTGTTTGAAATTCAAACGGCTGAGGACAGCGCACGGGACGGCTAAAGTTTGTGTTTGTTAACTTTAAGGTGATTATTTTACTTTATTACACGATACTTACGATATTTAAAGGTTTTACGTAGTTACGTTACACCTGAGAACTTATTTTACCAAAGAGAAGTACTATAAATGACGCCTTAGTAGTTACTTGGGGGTACAAGACTTGCCTGTTTGGAAACAGTGGTATGTTTTTTTATCCTTATTTTATGCCATTAGAAGTGTGCGATTAATTACAAACATTGGAAATAATGTTACATTGAAGGACTTCAGCTCTTCTATTCACAACTTGTAATGAATAACAACACAAGTTATGAATGGAGTTTAAGATAGCGAATCTCTACGTGATGTTAACGTAATCTTTTTAACTAGTACCGATGCTACGGAGTCTATTACATTTCATGTTTTAACCTGCGTTTGTTGATCTGCCTCAGGATGTCCCGTTTACCAGTGATGTCAAATAAAAGGGTTCTCATGAGCAGCAGTAGCTCTGAGAACAGCCACGATATGGCACCTCTGCAGGTCTGCAGCTTTGCTTTTTGGAGCCCAAATGCATTATTACAACATGTTATGGCATTTCTGTTCACCATATTTATACATATTTTCACTGTATTTTTGTCCCTTAGAAAAAGAGTCGCCAAGATGCAGACCCCCCTGCTAAACCACAGGCTGCAGCCACAGTCATTATGAGCAAAAGGCCTGTTGCTACTGCACAACCCAATGTTTGTAAGTTATTGGAGTTGAATTTTTATCCTCAGATAAAATGCTTTTTATTTTCAAATTGTTGGATCACTAAAATAAATTCCTGATTTTTGTGGTTACTCAGCAAAGCCTCTCAGAAAAACTGGGGCTGCGACTGTGGCCACTGGGCCATCTAGAGGTAATCTATATTGTCCTCTTGTATACTGTCAGAGAAAACACCATTTTACTGTAATGTCTGTAGTGCTTTTACCGTCTATCTTTTATTTACCTGCCTGTCATTTTATTACCCTGTAAAGCATTTTGATGGACTGAGTTTTAAATGTTTAAATGTGCTATATAAGGAGTCAAACCATCTTAATTGTTCTTTTAGCAGGTGTTTTAAGACCCGCAATGTCAACAGCAGCAAAGAGTACTAATGTTAAAACAACAACTGGAGCCAAAGTTGGTAGGTAGCTTTATTGCTTTATTTGCTATTGTTTGTATCATGTAATTCTGATCACAGATCTTTTTTCAGGTGGAGCCAACAAACGAGCTCCATGGGATCTTAAGGGGAAGGTTTGCGACATGGAGGAGAAGATCCAGAATTATCAGTCCAGAGTGAAGTCTGTGAATCAGGAGAACGAAGTGCTCAAAGGATCCATGGCCCAGACCAGACAGAAGGCGAGTGAGATGGAGAAGGAGCTGGAGAAGCAGAGGGGCCAAATCAGGTGCAAAAACGAACCAACTTAATGGGGCCATATTACACTATTTTTCTGATCTGTTTTCTAGTTTCCTCATCAAAAACATACCCGGGGTTGTGTTTTGTTTAATTCATACAAGTTTAACACACAACCTTTCCATATTTAGGCGAGAGTTGTTCTCTCAAACGGAAAACACTGTACCACCTTGTGATGTCATGTGGTAATACAGGAAGTGCTCCCTGTGTTTTTAAACTCCATACACCTTCGGATAATTTCAGCTCTTGAATTGCCAATTTCTTCAGAGCAAAAGGTAAAAGCTGAGATGCTAACTTAAATTGCCACTTCATGACATCACAAGGTGGAACAGAGCATTTTGAGCTTTGCAGATGTAGACAGACCAATCATAAAGGAATCCAGAAATGTGTGTATGAAACACAACACATCTCCAGGTATGTTTGAGCAGGTAACGGGATAACATGCCTTAAAGTTCACAAGAGTCAATTATGTGTAATATTTGGCCTTTTTAGAAATAAAGAAAACCATTAATTACATCTCTTTTTGGTGTGATGTATTTCAGCGCATTTCAGAAACAGTTGGAGGAGCTCTCCGGTGTCCAGGAAGAGCTGGAGAAAGTATCAACAGAAAGGGATACTCTGCAGAAGTCTCTTTGCAACCTGGAGGGTAAATACAACATTATGGAGACTCTTCGTGACAGCCAAGAGTTGGAGCTACAAACATTGAAGGTAAAAAAGATATCAAGCACTTATTACAGATTTTTATAATGGAAATGTGTGGGACTGGAACAAGGGCTGCACACCTTTTGAATTGCAATTTCTTAAGTATTGCGCATGTGATTAGACTTGAAATATATTTTAAAAAATGACTCATTGTAAACAACTCCAGGAGTGTTGATGTTTGAGAGACTTAAATATTCACTTATAAACTACAGAACCTTTTAGAGGGCTTGAATACAGATACAGGTTTATATTTCTGTAAAGGTTATTTGCAGAGAACCCTATCTAATGCTGTACAATTATTTTAATATTTTTATTTTGTTACTTTAAAAAAAAAAATTGTCAAACCTTTTCCCCCAGATGAAGCTCTCGGTGCAGGAGTTGTCTTTGGCCCGGCTGCAGCAGACACTCGGAGAAACGGAAGAAGAGGTTCAGTCCCTCAAAGAAACGGTGTCCCAGCAAAAAGATGAGCTGTACTCTGGAGAAATGGAGCGTCGCAAGCTCCACAACGCCATTCAGGAACTAAAGGCAAGAGACATTTCTCTGAACTACTGATGTTTTGGAATAGTTGGGTAGAATGGGTATTTTATGCAAAATTCATCTATTAGAGAAGAATTTTATCAAATAAAATTTGATTAGCTTATTTGTTTGCATGTGTTTTTATTTTATTAAAACATTTTTTTCTCTCCTTTTTTCCCCCACTATCATTTGGTAGATCAGGGTTTGTTGAAATTTTAAAAGCTGAATTCTAAAAGTATAGAAGAAGATATTATAATTTAAATGCTCAACTCTTTGCATGGGTTCTTGAGAAGAATATTAGAATGTTACAGTGAGAAAATGGCTGTGGTGATATCTTTAGAGTTAATGCCTCATTAGTTTAGAATATGCTAAACTCCTCTGGGTGTTATTTCCCAACAGGGCAACATCAGGGTCTTCTGCAGAGTGCGCCCTCTTGAGGATGGCGGTTTGAGCAAGCACATTCATCTTGCATCTGACGACAAGACTTCTATCAGCTTGGCCAAAACTGAAGAGGTGACACTGTTTTAATGTTGTCTCGATTGGTCTTCATTCAGTAAAATGTTACTCAATTCAGATATTCCATGACTGTCGGAATAAATATTTATCTTGCCTGTCAGTCTCACACAGGAAAAGCCACCGATACTCAGAAAAACTACAACTTCAGTTTTGACAGAGTGTTTGGTCCCCAGGCTTCTCAACAAGAGGTAGGTGTCAATACTGACCATTAACATATTTTAAAATTTTAGCATGTCTGAGAGAACATACAGTAAAAACATTTATATTTTTCTTTTCTTTTTTTAGGTTTTTGAAGAGATTTCCCTCCTGGTGCAGTCTGCGCTGGACGGCTACAACGTGTGCTGCTTTGCCTATGGTCAGACAGGAAGCGGGAAAACCTACACGATGGAGGGAGACGAGGTCCACGAATTCCGAGGAGTCATTCCCAGAGCCGTGCAGCAGATATTCAAGGCATCGGATAAGCTCTCCTCTCAAGGCTGGGAGGTCCGTATCGTCTTATTTTGACTTACAACATGATTAAATCAGGTTTATAACAAAATACATAAGTAGCGCGTTATATTTAAAGGTGCACTTTTCTATTGGGGGTCCATTACCTGCCTGTTTCTATGGAGATGTCCTTGCTCTGCCTGGAATGTTCCACAGTGTGACATTAAACAGATCTACCTTAAATTTATTCAAATACAGGTGGTTTTATAGCTTAAAAATACCTAGAAAAACAGACCACCTTACTACTAACTAGGTCTGGTTTGGTCTCCATGAAGATGGAAAGGTTTAATGTCATACTATGAAACATTCCAGACAAAGCAATAAATATCGCCACAGAGAAAAGCATTTGATGGACCTTCCACCAGAAATGTTACACAATACACCTTTTTTAATAATGGAAATCATAATACACTAACACAAGAAGTTTCTGACATTTTTTATACATAGGTTTTTATACTTAAAGAAGAATATTTGGCATTATACTTACATCTTTGTTGCCGTTTCTCAGTTCACCTTCACAGCGAGCTTTGTTGAGATTTACAACGAGACCCTTCGAGACCTGCTCTACAAAGGAAAGGCCAACAAAAGACCAGAGCACGAGATTCGCAAGTCCACTAACGATGAGCTGATGGTGACCAACCTGACCTACCAGAAGGTGTCCTGTGAAGACCAGGTGTGTGTCCACTTTATATATTTTATTGGAGCGTTAGAGGTGGGAGATGTACTGGTATATCAAAATTGTTGTGGAGATATGCAAAATAAGAAAATGAAGTCTAATCGTTTTTAAAAGCGCTATATTTGATGATATAACTGCAAGCAAAATATTATTTAATTTAAAAAATAACAATAGCAGAAATGTCTAGTTTCCATGGTCCAGTTACTTTTTTCATGATACTTAAAGTACCTATTACAGGTTGGACAACACATTTCACTAAAACACAATTCAGATCATAATATTTAAGATTTTACTAAATTCTTCCTGGTTGTAAATCTTGACATCACATTAGAGAATACTGTAAATGTTACCCAACAACAACACCACCACCGCAACACAGAACTAAAACTGCTCTAAGGTACACAGAAATTATAATTTGGTGAATAAAAATACAAGAGCACCTTTATTTTGTTGAAATAATATCTAAAGTGTCAGAAAAATGTGATTCTTGTGTGTAAATTGTTCTGAATTTTTGGATAGAATTCTCTCTACTTCCTGTAATTTTCAACGTATTTGTCAACTTTTCTTCATAAATTGCTTCTTGATTTGTGTAAAACTATAATTTACATTTACAACTGGTATTAGCCCACTAATATGCACTTTTAAACCTCAACCAAATTTTTTTTACAGGCAGCTTTTAGCACATACTTGATGCATTGTTGAGATATGGAACACTTGTGGTAAATGAAAGATGAGAGCCTGCAAATCTTATCACGCCTAATAAACACACTAGAAAGGAAGAAATAATACTACATTTTATTTATATAGAGCTTTTTAGGAAACTTAAGATGCTTTACAGACCACATATTAAAACAGAACCCCTATGAACTAACATCAAGGACCATGTTGTCCACCCTCCTGTGGGCTCACCACCTGCAGAGGGGTTCATAGGGGGGGTCAGGTGCTATGAGTATTGGGCAGCAAGCTGCCCCCGCGACCCAGCCGGATTAAGCGGGAGAAGATGGATGGATGGATATTAAAACAGTCAGAATAGCAATAAGCAAATAATACAATAAAGATATAAACGGTGAATCATGTGAATTGTTTTGTTTTGTAGTGCACCAACTCATTTCCTTGTTTATTTTAACAGGTGCTTGGACTGATCGCATTGGCCAATCAGAACCGCTCCACCGCTCAGACTGCTCAGAACGACCGCTCCTCTCGCTCCCACTCTGTTTTCAAGCTGGACATCGAAGGAGTGAACGTCGGCAGAGACATCAAATGCAAATGTAAGATTCAAATGTGGACTGATCATGTTTTTGTCTTTTATGTTTTGCTGAAATGTGTGAATTTTGGCTCCAGCTGCTCTGTGTCTGGTGGACCTGGCAGGGAGCGAGCGGATGGTGAAGAGTCAGTCTCAAGGAGATCGTTTTAAAGAGATGACTGCGATTAACAGCTCCCTGTCCAATCTGGGCATCGTCATCACTGCGCTGGCCAATAAGGTATAATAAAGATGGTTATAACAATTTATTTCTCTATATATATCTCTCTATATATATCTCTCTATATAACACATATTACACATTTAAAACTTTATTCTACAGGAGAGCTACGTTCCCTATAGAAACTCAAAGCTCACTTACCTGCTGCAAAACTGCCTCGGGGGCAACAGCAAAACGTAAGCATCATTATGTTCGAGTTTTTAACAGTTCACATTTAAAATCTGGTCATTATCTGATTACTGGAGTTGTGTTGTCACGTACAGTTGTATCTGAAGTTGGTCACATTGCCCTTTTTTTTGTAGTTTTACTTGTCAAAACCTGCAAAAGTAATGTGGTAAAGACAAAAAAAAGGAAAATGTTAAAGAAGTTATTTTAGAATTCATTACTTGTTTTTAAACAGATGTTGCTTGTGCTTATTAACCCCAAAAATAACATCTCTCTATTTTTTTTTTTTTGCTGGCCATTGAAGTGTAAAACTGTTCCATTATTTCAAACCTACTTTTATCTTGTAACAGCTTGATGTTTGTCAACATCGCCCCGGAGCCAGACAGCTTCGGAGAGACTCTGAACTCTCTGAGGTTCGCCAGTAAGGTCAGTATCTGCATGAATGTCACTGATAATTTGCCTTTTTTTTTTTTATACGCCACTTTGGAAAGCTTGTGTATTTGACCTGTTTGATTTGCAGGTGAACGATTGCGTCATTGGAACCGCCAGTGCCAACCGAAAGTAAATCTTTGAATGCATGTTTATTTTTATTACTTTATTCTGTGCCTTCGTGTTTTGGCACACGCTGAACCAAAGTAGTTCACGTTTTTGGTAAATTCTCCCATTAAATTAAGTGTTTTATTGATTGTATAGATATGGATGGTTGTAGAGTAACTTTTGATGTTTTGTCTTGTAAACAGTTATACATTTTTTAAAATGACTGCAATCTCAAATATTAAATTGGCTGTTTTTAGCATAGAAGCCATGTCCCCAATTGATTAAGTATCCATACCTTCTGGCTTTATGGTCAGATGTTTCACTGAATAAAATTTATATTTGGATGTTCTTTTTCTTTCTTTCTTTTTTTTTGTATTACTACCATTTTTTTTTTCAGGATTTGGGTGGTCCTGCGACTTGTATATTACATTTTTCACACTGACAGTCCATAGACCAAATATATGAATCAAAAATGGGGGGGAAAAAATCGTTTTCCGTTTTTTCATTTTCGTTTTAGAGACAAATGATAAAGAAAAGAGTTGTTTTTTTGTTTTATTATTTTTGGTTCTATATTGAAAAACAAATGAACGAATGATACACAGATTGTTCTCTATTCGGTTGTTTTTATTACTATAACTTGCCTTTCGAGATGAAATGTTGGTTCTCGGTCTCTGATTTTATAAAATAAATTTCCCCCAAAAAGTGCGACTTATACATGTTTTTTTCTTCATTACGCATTTTTTGGCGATTTATAGTATGAAAAATACGGTCATTTCTAAGTTATAAGATTGGCTGACAGAAATTCAATTACCTTATTTGATGACTTTCCATTTAAAATATATAAATGTGCCTTAAATTGTTATTTGCTATGGCAACGCTCCTAATTTTCAATCATTCTGAAACCCATTGCTCGTCCCTCAGTTTTTCTTTTTTGTATTAATAATAATAATAATACATTTTATTTATAATTGCAACTTTATAAGTTATAAGATTGAATTTCTGTCAGCTAATCAAAACTACCCAGGATAAAACGATATAGAATACAACTTAATCACCAAATTTGCTGCAGTACTGTATTTTTTGACATTTTTTCCATTTCATACAATAAATTTGTCTTAAATTGTTATCGCTATGGCAACGGTCCTAATTTTCAATCGCTTTGAAACCCACGGATAAGCGCTCGATCCCTCAGTGCGTGGATTTAATATAAAAACATAAAATAATAATGAAAAAAATAATAAATATGGAACAAAAATAAATAAAAATATTTTATTATAGCTGTTTGGTTTTGTGTCGGCCCAGTCTGGCCCTGTCTGGCGTGTGCTTAAAGGGGCCGCGTCTGTCTGCATTCGCACAGTTCTGACTGAAACACAGATTGTGCAAAATGAAGGTTGTTTTTCTGTGCCTGTACACAATGACAGGACAGCCTGCCCCCGGGCCCGATATGCTCACCTCATTTAGCGGCTGCGGTGTAAATTAAAAAGGTAAGCTTAATGTGTACGTGTGTTTTTTTTTTAGAAAGCTGTCTGAGCTAACGCGCTAGCATGCTAACAACACATCTGTAGTCTTCGTTTCAACGTCTGAATATGCCATCGTGAGGCACCAGAGCAGAGAAATGTCCTTATTTATACAAAAGATGAAAGGTTTTTGAGGCAGGTAACTCGTTTTTCTGACCTGACAGTCTTCCCTTTGCTTTAGTCTTTTCTTTGAGATGCTGGAACTTGTTTCAGTACCAGTTGCTGATCGTCAGATTTTGATCAGTTTTCTCAAACAAACATGGGGCAGCAGTTGAGGAAAAACTCGGTAAGGGAATCTAATCTGATCAGTTAAATGTTTAGATGCGTTAATAATACAAAATCTGTTGTTTTTGTCATCAAATCATGCATTCAAATCTCTGGACAAGGATTGCAGTATTACAGTCCGAGACACTGACTTTAACAACCCATTGGAAAAATGTAAAGTATTTCACCCTTTTCTGAATTTATCACGTAACTAATAATACATTTTATTTATATATCTCTTTACATTTTAAAACTGCTCTCAAATTGCTACAGCCTGTTAAAAGTCACAAAAAATAACTCGACACTAAAAACACAGATAAGCCTTTTTGAAATAAAAAACCTTTTTTAGTTTAAAATATTCCACTGCCTGTAGCGCCCTCCGGTGGATAGGCAGGACCTCCCACAGGTGTACAGCAGCTGCCCCATGGATCTATTATTGCTTTTGCACCCAGTCAGCAATTATTTTAGGTGCACTGATCTACCACTGAGTCTACGGCATTACGTCTGAGACAGATCTTCCTTGAACCTACCAGCTTTTCTTTATTTTCTTTAATGTTTTTTTGTAACACAGGAGTGGGTTAATAATAAGTGTTTCTTCTTTCCACTCCATTTCAAGCATCAAGTTTTGTATGAGTCAATCTTAGACTCAAAAAAGGACAGATTGCATTAATCTCTTTACCACTTCCTGTTTGTTCTGCTGTAACATAGCTCCAAATAAAGACTGTATGGTTCACATAGAAACAGTGGCGGGCCGTGCATTTCACACCTAGGCCTTCAGTAGTGCTACGTCTGAATCGATCCACTTATCAAGAACTATTTTATGGCTATAAAAACAATATTATGCAGAAATGCAGTATAAAGGGCCGTTGCAACGCAAATAGATAACGCGTGTAGCCACAATAAACACCTTTACTGAAGAAACACTGGGTGCAGGGACGTGCACAGGAATTTTGCGGGGCAATTGCTCTGACATAAAGAAAGGGCGCACCGCACCAAACTTGAATAAACCTTAATAAAACATACGTACATAAAACCAATTTACCCATATGGGCCTCAGTACACCGCTCAGGGGTAGAACTATATGTTAAACACGTCTTTCTCACTCATGGTCCGAAAACCTTCCCATAAAGCACTGCGGCCAAGTATATGTAGTGTGGTGCGCACCCCGCACCTCCTCCCGTACCGTGCGCGCCGCATCTCCTCTTGTACGGCGTGGACACCGCGTCTTGTGGCATACATTGCGTGGACCGCACTTCCTCTTGTGCGCCTCTAAACCCGCCAACCCCTGCGTTCAGCGGCCTTGTAGAGTTCCTCGTATCGGCTTCTCTCTCGCTCAACGGTATCAGTGGCAAATAACACGCGCTCCCAGCAATACAATTTGCTGTGTTCCTCAGAGCCTGTGAGCCAGGGCTACCGCTCGTAGTTAGTGGACTGAAAGTGACGGACAAATCCTTTTCCCAGTTGTGACAGGCTTGCCCGACCTTTCTTAACAATGTCCAGCTTTTCCGTCTTGAAAATGGCTTTGACAATAAATCTGCAACCAAATCAATTTCTTCTCCTCCTTCAGCCATTGTGGGTTGAAAAAACAGCTATTAAATCAACACAACTATATTTCTGTCCGTGCAGCTCGCTACAGATGCAGTTTGCTAGCTCCGGCTAGTTCGCTCTCTGACTAGCCAATCAAAGGGTGTGAATACGCTGACGTTACCGTAGGCCTGCTAGAAGGCCTTGGTGTCGCCAACTCAAAATCTGATTGGTTGAAGCAATAGTTTCATCGACACTTATTTTTTACTAGAAGATCCGCAGAACTGATTGTGAAGGCCTCCAGGCAGATTTCTTTGACGTTGTCCCTGCCTGGCAACAAATGGTGGCTGAAATGTGATTGGTTAAACGCTTTAATATGAAAATACATGTCTGGAAGCAGCGCAACCAGGGTAAAGGCTATGAAGGGAAGGACAGACCATTTGGAATTATTTAATAAGTATTCATGGACAAAATATAATTAACATCAGTCTGTGATTCAGATATTTTTTTAGGCCAACAGAGAAGGCCTTGCAGGCCCTGACGGCCCACCACTGCATAGAAAATAGTTCACGTTCATCTTGATTTTATGAGTTAGACTTTATTGATATACGAGGGAAATTATTTGGACACAGTAGCTCACACATCACAATATAATACATTAAACAAAGAGTAAAAACTATAAATTGTAATAATTAATTCTAAATAAGTAGCAAAAAAAAGATGAGAAGAGACAGGTGTCAAATAAGGTGTAATTATATAAATGTATATGTACAAGTCACTATAAAAGATAAAAATAAGTAATACAAATCTAAAGCTATATATATACAAGATGTCATAAGGAAGACAAGTTATCGTGTAGTTTCAGTATCATCGTGTATTGTGATATTTTTCTGTTGCAATATATCGTACTTCAGTTATCGTTATGTTGACAGATCTACTCATGGAGGTTGGCAGCAGCTGTGCGCCGAGCCGTGCCCCAGGGTCTGTGGTACAGGTGAGCTTCCCCGCCGTGCAGACCTCCGTCCTGGACAGTCTGAACCAGCAGAGGGCACAGGGAGAGCTCTGTGACCTCTCCATCCACGTACAGGACCATGTGTTCAAGGCTCACCGCTGTGTGCTGGCCGCCTCTTCACCCTACTTTCATGACCAGGTGGGTGCTGTTTCAACTTTTATTTATTTTGTCTCCACTGTGTTGCACAATGCTCCAGTTATCCCCATCGATATCAACTAGGAACGCACCGATACCGATACTTGTTTTGGATATCACTGTCAATACAGGAACTTTTCCTGGATCGGGTACAGGTCTCATGATATCTGCTAAAGTTCCTATGACAGGTCTGAGTACTCGTTTTACTAAAACACACTTAAGATCATTAGGAGTGCTGGGTGTCATTAAGAAGTTGCAGATACCATACAAACCATTCAGTACCGTTCAATAAAAAATAACGGCTAAATCATGGCTGTGATAACTGTTTTTGTTAAACCACTTCTTGTGCAAAGTTCATATGAAACACAAACACTTTAATCATCAAAACGGTAAAAATGTCCAATGTGTTGCACAAATGAGCTTCCTTCCTCTAAACAAGCAACAAAACTGTAGCTCTGTAACAAAATTATATAGTGAAATATCCCAAAAAATACTCTTGGTGATATATCGATACAGCAGGCCTCCGATGCCGATACTGTATCATCACATTAAACGATACAGTATATTGATATTTTGATATTTTTGCACACCCCTAGTCATATATATTTATATATTTAAGATTTTACTAAAAATTGTAAAAAAGAATTCACAGTTTGGTGGTCTTTTTTTTAGGTAATAAATTTTACTTCCTGGTTGGGAATTATGACACCTTTATTTTATTGGAATAATGTTTAAAGTATCAGGAGAAATGTGTTTCTTGTGTGTAAATTGTGGTGAACTTTTGAACTGAATTCTCCCTAGTGTGAGAAAAAGTCTACTTCCTGTAATTTTCAACATATGCAACTTTTCTTGATTACTGTAAAAACTGTTATTTATATTTACAACAGTTATTATTCCAACAATTAAAGTAGAAATTAGAGAATCATCAAAACCTGTCATAGGGACTTTAAGCGTCTTTGAGTATCTTGAAAAGTGCTATACAAGTATTATTATTATTATTATTATTATTATTATTATTATTATTATTATTATTATTAGGTACTTTAAGCCATTATCCTGGTTTGGGCCTTTAACTGGATGTAATAAGACAATTTACAAACTGATTTGGACTATAATAATAATAATAATTAGTTTGTGACACTTTCACTCATTTTCCTTTTCATCTTCTCCAGGTGCTTCTGAAAAACATGTCCACTGTCTCGATCCCAGCGGTGATGGACCCTCTGGCCTTTGAGAGCGTCTTGAGCTGCGCGTACACGGGTCAGCTTCGCATGCTTCGAGACGACATCGTAAACTACCTCACTGTGGGAAGCGTGCTCCAGATGTGGCACATAGTAGACAAATGCACTGAACTCTTGAAGGAAAACCGGGCTACGGCGACCGCGGGTACTATGGCGGGAGAGTCTGGAGGAGGCGAGGTCTCAAATGAGGATGCTATCAGGAACGGGAGAGTCCTTGCTAACCCGGGTTGCAGCAGCAGTAATGGGAACAGTGGGGCGACTAGTGGAGGAGAGGGTTCAAGCTCACAGCAAGGCGCTTCGAGTGAAATGCACAGGGCAAATCAGTCTAATCACCATCCATCGTTGAGCGAAAGCCAGTCACCCAGCAGCACCAACTACTTCAGCCCCAGAGACGGTAGCAGTTTTGGGGGTAACGCGACAGCTACGAGTGCTTTGGGAGATGGAGCAGGGTCCAGTCACACTCCCAGCTACTGCACGCCATCAGGAGGAGAGGAGGCATTTCTCATCGAAGAGGAGGATGAGGAAGAGGAGGAGGAGGAGCTGTTGTATCACCAAAGGAAAAGGGTGCGAGTGGGAGGCAGCGCGCGGAGGAAGAAGGCGAGCTCCCTGTCGGAGCAGGAAGTCGGTGTCAGCGATAGTTTTGGTGTGTCATCATATCAGGTGATTATATTAGATAGATTTAATTATTGTTAAACTATTAGAGCCCTTCTGTGGGCTCACCACCCACACAGGGGTACATAGGAGAGAGTCACGTGCTATGAGGTTTGGGCAGCAAGCTGCCCCGCGACCCAGCCAGATAAAGCGGAAGAAGATGGATGGATAGAGTCTAAGACCAGTGCATTATGTGATATTTAAAGGGCCCATATTACACAACAGTGTTTTATCCTCAAAAACATACCTAGAGTTGTGTTTTGTTTCATTCACACATGTTTAACTCTTAAGCCCTGCATATGCAGAGTTCTTCTCTCAAACAGAAAACACCTCCACATCCACCATGTGATGTCATGTGGAAGTGCTCCACTGTTTTTAAAGTCCATATGGCTTCATTCATTCATTTAGATAATTTCAGCCCTAGAATTGACACTCTTTACTGAAAAAAAGGTAAACGGTAGCTCGGGATGTGCAAAAATACTCAAATATTGTTATACTGTACTCGTTTAATGTGATGATATAGTATCAATATCGGGGACTGCTGTATCGATATTAATTAGTTAATTAATCATTTCTATAGCACCTTTCAAGATGCCCAAAGCGCTTTACAGTTCATTATTCATTCACTCCACACTCAGTGGTGGTAAACTACTATTGTAGCCACAGCTGCCCTGGGGAAGACTGACAGAAGTGAGGCTGCCAATCTGCGCCACCAGCCCCTCCGACCACCACCATCACTCACGCACACACCACTTTCATACTAGGGAATGTGGGTGAAGTGTCTTGCCTAAGGACACAACAACAGTTTTTTTTTTTTGTATAATTTGCTAAATTAGTTTGTTACAGCGCTACAGTTTTGCTGCTTGTTTAGAGGAAGGAAACTCATTTATGCAACACATTTGACATTTTCACTGTTCTGATGATTAAAATGTTTGTGTTTCATATGAACTTTGCACAAGAAGTGGTTTAACAAAGACTTTTAGTATCACTGCTGTGATTTAGCCTTTATTTTTATTTTTTATTTTTACCGTATCAAATCTAATTGAAATGAATTGAAACTGCACTGTATCGAGATAAGAAGAGGCAATTCCATAAGCAGGGTATCATGGCCTATGTATCGAAATATGTATCGTATCGGTAACTTTTTAATGATATCCAGCCCTAGAATCAACACTCTTGTGAAATAAAGGTAAATGGTAGCTACAAAACTAGCTACAAAGGTAGCTAAAACTACGTCTTAGGCAATGTGAGTGAAGTGTCTTGCCTATGTATAAATGGGGTGGCTGCACGCATGGTTATATTGCAGCCATCCAAGGCCATAGCTTTATTATCATTGGAGAAATTGCAGAACAAGACAGAAAAATAAAAAACATGTAGCAAGAAAGTTAGCACTCAAAAGTCAATAAAATGCTAATAATCATCAGTATTGTAGGTATTGTGAATTAAATACATCAAATGACAAACTAGGTGATCATATTTAAAGACTCATTATGTAACTTTTTGGTTGGGGGTCTGTCACCTGCTTGTTTCCCTGGATATCCAAGCCACTTTATTTCTATAGCACATTTTATTAACATGACAGTTTCCAAAGTGCTACACAGACAAATTAATACAAGTAAAAACAATACATAAATTGAGTTAAAATACATAAAGCTAAAAGTGCTAAAAAAACCAATATAAAACAAATTGAACACAAAGGACCACACAACTCACACAGTGTTAAAAGCCAGAGAATAAAATTCGGTCTTAAGACGAGACTTAAAACACTCCACTGTGGAGGCTGTTGGGAAAGCAATAACATCTACATGGAGAAAACCACCCTCCACCAGAAAAGCTACACAATGCACCCTTAAATCTTAAATAAAAATAAAATCCTGATCTGTCGTATCTGTCTGTTTTTAGGATGGCGAGGAGCAGAAGCGGCCGGCCTACTCCCAGCCCAGCATCATGCCCCGCAAACAGTGGGTGGTGGTGAAAACGGAGCACATGGACGATGATGACCTCATAGTGGTGTCCGGAGAAGAAGCCGGAGACGATGATGAGGAGGACGAAGAGAGAGAGGTCGAACTGTCCAGAGA
Organism: Odontamblyopus lacepedii; assembly: GCA_034769755.1. Lineage (NCBI taxonomy): Eukaryota > Metazoa > Chordata > Actinopteri > Gobiiformes > Gobiidae > Odontamblyopus > Odontamblyopus lacepedii. The sequence goes on from CM068362.1 coordinate 11,845,551, forward strand.
AAGAAACGATTTTAACATTTCCAACGTGCGGAGTCTGTCTGCGGAGCTCGTCAACAGAAGTGAAGACATGGAGTCACAGGTGAGGCTTTAAGTTTTATTTCTGTAAAATGTAAACACATGCGCGCAAAGCTGCATTAAACACATTATTGCTCCAAGTGTATAATGAGTGGAGTACTGGAAATGTAGCGCGGTGGTCAAGAGGACCAATCACAGGCCTTATTGTCTGCGTCGCTTCCCCTCGCTGGGTCGTTTTGACGAAAGTCAAGACATGTAAGAATGAACATGTCCTAAAGCTCACAATAGTAAATTTAATGCAATATAGGCCATTTTAATATGTCTGAAAACATTGTCCTGTGTGCAGGGGGACTACTGCCCGACTTCAGAGGACTACCTCAAGTTCGAAGGCAGTTTGATGGAGCAGACTTTGGCTCAGCAGCTGCACGAGAGCTCCACCCACAGCTCCAGCCGCGTTTCTGCTCTACTGGGTCAGGTCCAGTCGGCTGCCTCCGCCTCCGCCAGGGCCCTCTTCCCCCTCGACATGCAAGGGAACCAGATCCTCCTCTACAGCCAGGCTCCAACCCTGTCCATGGAGTCCGGCACAGCTCCTATCGGGATGCCAGGTAGTATGATCCAAGGAGGAGCTTTTAAAAGTCCCAACTTGGAGCACGGGGCGGCACATCTCTCGCTCCAAAGCGGTTTAGATGGAGGAGATGGTAGCGGCGTAGGAGGTAGTGGAAATAACTCTGCATCAGGTAAGGTTTTCATGTGTCACTGCGGGAAAACCTTCACTCACAAAAGTATGCGCGACCGTCACATAAACATGCACCTGGACCTGCGCCCTTTCCACTGCCCGGTCTGCTCCAAGAAATTTAAAATGAAGCATCACCTCACGGAGCACATGAAAACCCACACGGGACTCAAACCCTACGACTGTTTGGGGTGCGGGAAGAAATTCATGTGGAGGGACAGTTTTATGAGACATCGCGCTCACTGTGAGAGGAGGGGAGGAGCTGGCGAGGGAGGCGAACGAGGAGGAGAAAGAGGAGGAGGCGAGGGGGACACGAGGAGACTCAGCGAAGACGGGGGAGAGATGATGCCGTCGCCTCATCTTGTCATGTCCGAAACGGGTCATGGGGGAGGAGAGGGAGGAGGAGGGAGGGCTCATCACGGTAACAGCAGCGTAACCAGCATGGCGCTGCTTGGACAGGCCTCTCAGAATCATCAGGGATCGGGGATGTTCGCGGGTTTGGCGATGGGGCGGAGTCTGTGCGAGGAGGACGCCTGTGAAGTCAATCAAAGTAGCGTGACATAAACCAAAACCATTGTGAAACGGGTGCCTATATTTTCAACAGTAAATCCTCTTCTTTGTTGTTCTAAACTTAAATGCAGTACTTCTTCTTATTAAAGTGCATATGACAGGTTTTCTTTCTTCTGTAGATATTATTTGCAGTGTTTGGTGGAGTAGTAGCTGTGGTAGGGTAACCAGACGTCCCTTTTTACCCGGGACAGTCTCAGTTTTGAGCCCTGTGTCCCCTGTCTCAGCAGATTTATCCAAAACCACTGATTTGTCCCAGTTTTATACAAGAAATGTCCCAGGTGTCCCTATTTTTTGACCAGTTTGATCTAAACCAGGACTAAACTAATGTGAAACCAGAACTACATCAGGTCTAAACCAGGACTATCACAATTTTTGTCTAATCTGATCTCCAACAACAGTAAAAAGGAGCATAAATTGTCATTTGTTTCGCCAAAATACAGAAAACCATGTTTGACCATAAAGCAAAAAAAGATTATGACTGACACGAGCATGCACAATGTTACATGCACTTTTCACGATTTTATTTATACTAACCATCCAAACCAGGTGTATCCCAGTTTAGAATTTAGAAAATCTGGTCACTCTAAACTGTGGTAAATATTGTTTGTTAGTTTTAAACCAGTTAAATATGAGATTGTGAAGAAAAGTAGAAAAACGTAATGTGCAGGAAGTAGCCCTAAAGGGATCCTGCTTTCTGTCATAAAACACATTCCATAAAAATACAGGGACAATTTTAATGCAAGGAACACCATTTTATGAAATTTTAAACATTATTTTAACAAAGTAAAGGCGTAATTTTGCACATTTGTGTTTGTCAAATAACTGCTGTGTAAATTAGGTGAGTTTAGGTCCTGCTTATGGAATTACCTCTTCTTAAGTCACATCTGCTGCCTATTTCCAACCAAGAAGTACAATTGTAAACTTCACCAAAATGGTCAAACTAGGGAAAGCTAAGCAATGTTTTACACTGCAAATTTCTCTGTTCTGGCCAAGATTTTTAAAACGTGTATTAGGTTATTTATCTTGTTTTCAGATTTATTATCTACTTACTATGGTTTTATGGAAATGAGTCTAACCTGTCGTATGCACTTCACAACCTCTTGCTTGCATTTTTCGTAGTTAAGATGTTGTATGCACAAAGTACTTAAGACTTCAAGTGTTTTCAGATTTCTATTTGATTGTTGTGAAGTGACTGTGTTGAACCTAATACCCACAAAAACTATATCAAGAAACCTCAGCTCGGAGAAGTGGCCTCACTGTAGTGGACCTGATAGTTTGAATGTGTGTTTCATACCAAAAACATTTCCGTGTCGAGTCGAGTATTATCCAAGATGCAGTTCATTCATCTCCTTTATTCATTTTCACTCACTCATCTTCATTCATTCACTTTATACCACGGTCAGTGAAGATTCCAGTGGATAATGGCTGTGCGTTAATACAGGGCTTCCACGGTGTCTTAAAAAGTCTTAAAAGCATTGAATTTATGAATTTGAAAATAATACCTTAAAAAGACTTGAAAAAAGTTTTAAATTTTTATATCTGGATCAGTACGTAACTTCTCCATCTCGCATTTATCCTCAAAAGTTTAATTTGTCAACCATCATTATTTGATTAAATAACGTAGCCTAAATGAACAGTGACAGAACCAATAATTGAGAACGCAACGCACCCCCGGGTCAAAATACTCTAAACACGTCACTGAAGATCCCGCGCTACAGCACCACGAGCAACAAGCTGAGCAGAAATGCATAAAAAGTCAAAGACAATCTCAGCAGAACACTAAGTTTGATTAACGCAGTTATGTTCATGCTTGGGTTATTGGGAAGAGTCTCTTTACTCCCTATACTCCCTTGTTTGAGAAATAAATGAACACAAATTCAAGAATTTAGTTTTTCTTTGCCAGTAGGTCTATGAAATAGGCTGAGAAATAGGTATTTTTTTATATAAATGGTTTTAAAGAGACTTGAATTTAACTTGAAAAAACCTGTAGGTTTCCTCTAATACTGCATAACGTGCAAGTAGTTCCAGCAACAGCCAAATCACCATTTTATATCTCTGCTCTGCTGCCATTGCTATGACGTCACCATAGCAACGGATAAACAAACGCTTAACTACTGTGGCTAGTATGTAGAGACTAGCATAATTTAAAACACTGAAATAACTGATGTTTTAGCCACATTTCAGTTTGTAGCCATGGTAAAAACACTTTATACAACTTGGAGCCGTGCGTTCTGCAGTTTTAACGCGCCGCTCCTTGTTGTTTAGCGCTTTTACATATCACTGCTCTGCTGCTGTCGCCATGACAACACCATAGCAACGGGTAAACATCCTCATCTGCTCTAAGTAATATGTAGGAATTATCTTAATTTAAAACACAGAAATAACTAATATTTGAGACATTTACAAACAGTGAACAGGGTTTTCAGATTCACAGGTGAAACATTTCTTTTTGTAGCCATGGTATAAGCGCATTAAACAATGAGGAGCCGAGCACTATGCAGTTTTAACGCACTTTGTGGAGGAACACCGCTCCTTTAAACACTGCTTCAAAACTAGAGATGTCACATGGTCTGATTTTAATTCAATTCAATTCAATTTTATTTATATAGCACAGAATCACAACAAGAGTTGCCCCAATGGGCTTCACAGTGAAAAACATGGAAACATAATCTGACATAGACATCAGCAAACACATTGTCCCATCCTCAGTCTCTCAATGAACACACGATCCTTGGTGTCAGAGAGCAAAAAACCCACCGGCGGGTGCATGTTAGTGTTATGATGTTATGTGCGAAGAAAAAACACAATCATACACACTCAAATCCTTTGTTTGTATCTAAAACCTCCTCTCTTTTAAATGAACGGGTTTGATCCTTATTTATTATTGTAAGTGAAGAATTGATAGCATTAAAAAAAAAAATCCTGACACTCACCTTCCAGTTGCTAAGCGTTATATTCAGGTTATGGTAGTAATAATGTAATAATAAGCAGGCGTCTGAATGATGTGCTACAAACAAAACAGCCAATACATTGATATACAGCCCATTTCTATTGCAAATAATGACAGAATAATGTAGTATAAAGAGTCCAGAGTTTTTAAGATTTCAGTTGTGCTAAAATCTCCTACATAAAGTGAAATGAAGAAACTAGCCCATGACACTTAGGATTTAGGATATATAGATATATACTTAGGATATGTAAAAACCATAGACTGTGTATATAAGTGGACATAGTTAACCCGCTAACATGGGCGAGCATCCGTCTCCATTAACTCTGGCTTCTATTAACTTTACATTGGAAAATTGGCACCGCTCTCTCTATAACTGCTGCGGTGAACCTTGTGATTTTGGTCTTAAAATACTAACCTGCTCTACAAGATCTTGGTGTTTTTATTTCACTGTTTTGTCTGTAAATTAATTAACTATGCTCCAAATTCGCTTCTATAACTGCTAGCCTCTTGAGCTTCATTTGACTGGAGCTGAACTCTCTGTCATTGATGTCAAACTCACTTAGTCCACTTCTTTATATAGTCTATGGTAGAAACTGAATGCATTAAAAATATAAAACACAGATAAGATTAATTTCCGTATATCAGACGTAAGTGTCTGTGTAGATCAGGCAGTTCCTCAATAGGAGAAAACTGTAGAAACATTTCAAATCTCCATTTAGGTTTCCTTTGGAGTGTTGGGGAGGTCACTGGTGAATGAGTGAATGATGTTCGTGCCTTCTGTGAAGGTTTTACACAGAGTTCACACTAGAGACGGGTCCAAATGAAGAAGTGCTGTTTTAGTTTAACGTCCTCACAGCGTTTCACACGAATACAGGAGACTATGGAGGCCTTCCACAGTCTAAAAATAACCTGAACTAGGGATGTACCGAAATGAAAATTTGTGGCAGAAACCGAAACTAAATAAAAATTAAATGCTTGGCCGAATACCGAAACGGAATATCAAATGCAGTTGTTTTGCACAATTTTTTTTTTTTTTTAATATTGCATAAATAACCTAGAATACAATTTGTTTTACATTCTTGTTTTTAAAATAAAGTGATTTTTTTATATATATATTTTTTATATATTCTTTAAATAAACAGGCTCCAGTAAATCTCAATAAGTGTGTGCTTGTAACCTCATACAGTATTTCAGCTTCAAATTGTTTTATATTGATTAAAACATTAACAACTGTGCCTGTATATCAAGCCACAAATAAAATGCTTAAGAAGCTGCAAGAAATGCTTAAGAAATTGCAAACTGCAATTCTTTTCTCACCCTCAGACACTTTAAGTAAAATATTTCCACACTGTCGACATTTTAGACAAAGTTTGACTGATTGCCTCATTGCGTCACACGCCACTATTCGGCCTTACTTTTAACTCACGCCACCGAAAGCCGAATGTGGCTTTTTTTGCAATATTATTCGGTGCATCCCTAATCTGAACAAATAATATGTCAAATTAATTATACCAGGCGTCTCTAACCTTCTTCCTCCAGTGAGCGAATTTTACAAAACGAAAATGCCAGAGCTGCTCATTTTAGCTGCCACAAGAAGTAGAATAAATATAAGAGCCTTAGTTGGGGAACAGTTGGATGCCTGGAAAACATAAACCTTTATCCTTGTATTAGTGCACAAAGTTAAGGATCAAAAAAGATAAATTTACAGTGTTAAAGGCATTTATTTAATCCCTTAGTGAGATACTTAAAGGGGATGAAGAGCTAAAGGTTGGAGAACCCTGAATTATGCCTGTTGTCTTTAACATATCAAAGTAACAATATTTTATCTGTATTTTTATTTATTTATGTTTTTATCAGCAGAGGCAAAAAGTCGTTATCCTCCATAAATCGTATTAAATAAAATTAATAAAATGTGGATCTCTACTGCCACCAGAGTTTCAGTATAAACATGAGGAAAACGCAGGCTGTGTTCACACTTAGTTTAGTCCGGATTCTAGACTGGGTTTAGTCCCGGTTTTGACGTGGCGTCTGGTGTGAACGCAGCTAAACCATCGCAGAATAGTTAAAACAACATTAATATCGATAACGTGCTTTTTAACAATGGAATTTCTTTGAATCAAATGATCACAAAGTTCTGATATAGAATAAAGACCATCTACAATTAATCAGGAATGGTCAAGATTTGTCTCTTCTTTTTGTTTGTTTGTTTTCAATACTAGTTTTAACCTGTATGAAGTTGGCCCCCCATCAAACTCAGACCTACACAAAAACTATGTTTGTGCTTCATTTATGCTTCGTTTGTGCTGCAAAAAGTTTTGATTGTGCTTCTTTAGTTTTGGAGAAATTAACAATTCTTTTATAGGTCAAATTGGGGTCCCAGGAAGCTTCAAAATGCTCTAAAACGCCCAAAATTGAGTCAATTGTTTGTGCTTCGTTTGTGCTGTTTTGTGCTGCAAAAAGTTTGGTTTGTGCGATTCTGGTTCTTAAAATATTTGGAGTTTTATGTTCGATGATGTCATCCAGCCCCTCAAAATGTGAAACAGCATCAAAACAGGCAGAAAATTATAGAATTGTATTTCATTTGTGCTGTTTTGTGCTGACAATTTTAATTTGAGCGAGTATATTTCTAAAATTATTCATTATTTTTTCTGGCATAATTATAGGACATCATTTCTGCTCAGCTGATGGTGGCAAACTCCACAAAACTAGTGAAGATAAACTAGGGCTGAAACGATTACTCGAGTAACTCGGATAATTCGATTACAAAAAATATTCGGGGCAAATTCTTTGCCTCGAGGCTTCGTTTAATTCATGTCACCAAAGTCAATTTATTTAAAATGTCTCTGCTATCGTATCACTCCTCCTTTGTAGACTGCTGCGCCAGTCTGGGATCACTGTTTCACACGGACAGTTATCAATGACGTACATTTCAAAGATTTGAAGCGGCGCGATTTATTCCACGGTGTGGAAATGGCAGATAATGATGTGGCCGGTGCCAGTGTGCACTGGCAAAGCCAACCTGATGTACCACAACAGTACGTCTTCAATGCTGCAGCACTTAAAGCGAAAGCATCCTCATGTGAACTGTACTTCTCTAAGCGCCGCTTCTAAGCGGAGTCGGAGAATCTACGAGGTAATAAACTTTTACGATTGCTAACTGAAATGAAAAGTAACGCCTATTAGAATGTACAGGATTTGTAATTATTTGTAACCTGTGTTATGAGTCGATAGTAACGAGGCTTAATGAGCAGCAAGAGAGCAAATGATCTCACTCAAATCGCTCCCTTCCTCACGTATACACAGACACACGCACACACTCGGTGTTCCCATATCAGAAACGTCTAGTTCGTTGTTCTACTTTTACCAAAAATCTGATTTAATCTAGAACCGCTGGCATCAATTCCAATATCAGAGAAAGGAAATATTTTACCGACGTTTACGAACACTTATGTGTTCGCTAGTTCTATATTTAGCTTATTAATTAGGCTAGTTAAAGGATTAACGTTGTCACTTAGAAAACTCCTGTTTTATAAGCCAATAAGCCAAAGGTTTTACACTTGTTTAAAAAAAATGTTGACTTTAAATAAAAACCTTTTTTGTGAGGAATAACAGCAATTGCTTGCTCATTTTAAGAGGCCTTTCATGTTGCGTTACACACTATTGATATAGTTGTATAAAAACAAAAAAGTGTGATTTATCCGATTACTCGATTAATCGATGATATAATCGACAGAATACTCGATTCCAAAAATATTCGATAGTTGCAGCTCTAAGATAAACCATCTCAGGCTGTGTAAAAGTCTGTATTATTATATAAAATATGAATTAAAAGCAAATTACTAAAGACTGTTACATCGCCGAAAATAAAACTGCAAATATTTTAAGAACCAGAATTGCAGAAACAAAACTTTTTGCAGCACAAAACTGCACAAATGAGGCACAAACGATTGACTCCATTTTGGATGTTTTAGAGCATTTTGAAGCTTCCTGGGGGCTGACCCCAATTTGACCTATAAAAGAATAGTTAATTTCTCCAAAACTAAAGCAGCACAAACGAAACTTTTTGCAGCACAAACAATTGACATAGTTTTTGTGTAGGTTTGAGTTTGATGGGAGCCAACTTCACGCAGGTCTAGTTTGATTATCTGGGAATCGATTTCTTTGACAACCCCAGTGCTGAAGTTTGATGAAATTGACTCGTTTGCAAGTTTTGCTCATCTGTTTTTATTTTAATAACAGTAAAAACTTCACTGGACAAATATACAGTTGTATGAAAAAGTTTGGGCAGCCCCGATCATTTTCAAGATTTTCCTTTATAAATCATTGGTTGTTCGGATCAGCAATTTCAGTTAAATATATCATATAGCAGACAAACAGTGATATTTGAGAAGTGAAATGAAGTTTATAGGATTTACAGAAGGTGTGCAATAATTACTTAAACAAAAAAACCTTTTGCAAAAATAACGGCCTCTAAACGCTTCCTATAGCTTCCAATGAGGGTCTGGATTCTGGTTGAAGGTATTTTTGACCATTTTTCTTTACAAAACATCTCCAGTTCAGTCAAGTTTCTTGGTGCCCGAGCATGGACAGCCCGTTTTAAATTGCACCACAGATTTTCAATAATATTCAGGTCTGGGGACTGAGATGGCCATTCCAGAACGTTGCACTTATTCCTCTGCTTGAATGCCTTAGTAGAATTTGAGCAGTGTTAAGGGTTGTTGTCTTGTTGAAGTATCCAGCCTCAGCGCAACTGGAATCCATGTGACCTTCAACTTTAACAAGATTTCCAGTACCTGCACTGGTGACACAGGCCCAAAGCCTGATGGAACCACCAAATTTTACTGTGGGTAGCAAGTGTTTGTCTTGGAATGCTGTGCTCTTCTTTTGCCATGCACACCGCCCCTTGTTATGTCCAAATAACTCAATTTTAGTTTCATCAGTCCACAGCACCTTATTCCAAAATGAAGCTGGCTTGTCCAAATGTGCTTTAGCAGACCTCAAGCGACTCTGTGTGCAGAAAAGGCTTCCGTCACATTCCTCTCCCATACAGCATCTCCTTGTGCAAAGTGTGCTGAATAGTTCATCGATGTACAGTGACACCATCTGCAGCAAGATCAGGTTGTGCATCTGTGGAGCTGGTCTGTGGGTTAAGTTTGACTGTTTTTACCATCATTCACCTCTGCTTATCTGAGATTTTTCTTGGCCTGCCACTCCAGGCCTTAACTAGAACTGTGCCTGTGGTCTTCCATTTCCTCACTATGTTCCTCACAGTGGAAACTGACATCTGAAATTTCTGAGCTACCTTTTTGTATCCTTCCCCTAAACCATGATGTTGAACAATCTTTGTTTTCAGGTCATTTGATAGTTGTTTTGAGGCTCCCATGTTGCCACTCTTCAGAGAAGATGCAAAGAGGAGAACAACCTTCAACTGGCCACCTTAAATACCCTTTCTCATGATCAGCTTCACCTGTGTATGTAGGTCAAGGGTCAATGAGCTTACCAAACAAATTTTCCATCCATCTTCTCCCGCTTAATCCGGCTGGGTCGCGGGGGCAGCTTCAAACAAATTTTGTGTTCCAATAATTAGTGCTAAAGGTATTGAAATCAATAAAACAAGGGTGCCCAAATTTATGCACCTGCCTACTTTTGTTTAAGTAATTATTGCACACTTTCTGTAAATCCTTCATTTAGTGAACTAAATTTCATTTCACTTCTCAAATATCACTGTTTGTCTGCTATATGATATATTTAACTGAAATTGCTGATCCGAACAACCAGTGATTTATAAAGGAAAATCTTGAAAATGATCAGGGGTGCCCAAACTTTTTCATATGACTGTAAATGTAGTTCTAGATAAGCTATTGGAGATTTGTGTAGGAAACTTGTTTTGTAACATATGATTATAGGGACCCATAGACATGATGTTTATATCGACTGAACTGTGCGGTGGGTTTTTCTATATAATTCTCACATTAAAGCTGCACTGCGTAAATGCTCTTGTGGCGTGTCCAGATGTTGTTGCTTTGGAATGTCCCATGGTATGACTTTAAACATTTCCATCCAGCGTTTATTCATTACGGGTGTTTCTATCGCTCAAAAATACAATAATTCCTCCCCATAGATCGGATTTTTAACGTAGCGCAGTGCTGTAACCTGCTCGTCTCCCTCGTGATAGATGGACCCTCCGCTAGAAATGTTCCGCAGTGCAGCTTTAGACTGACCTACTGATTGTTCGAACCATAATTACCTGTCAGTGCATAGGCCTATGTATGATTCAGTGGTACTAATATTGTAACATCACAGTGACACTCGCCTGTATTCAACTGTTCGACTCAATAAATTATTTGTCGCTCATCACTAAACCGCCCGCTTCCTTTTTATTTGTGCGTGTGAATGTTTTCAAACGGTCTGCCACCTGCTCGTTTCTATGGAAACGTCATTGCCCTGCCTGGAATATTCCACAGTGTGACATTAAACAGCTCTACTTTACGTTTATCTAATTACAGGTGGTTTTATAGCTCAAAAAACCCTAGAAAAACACATTCTGACTGTGAGTGAGGTCGCCTCTCCACAGATCTGACCTGTAACTTGGTCGGGTTTGGTCTCCATGCAGATAGAAAGGTTTAATGCCATACTGTGTAACATTACAATCAAACCACTAACATCTCGATGGAGAAAAGCATTTGACCAGACCCCCACTATAAAAGTTACACAATGGAGCTTTAAAGTGCCTATGACAGGTTAGACTCCTCATTGCACTAAAAACAGAGCTAAGAAAGTTATATTTAAGATTTAACTAAACATGCATTTAAAGAAAAATCCCCAATTTGGCCATTTTTTAGGTTTACATTTTTACTTCCATAACTGTTATTTGGCAAACATGAAGTACACTGGGCCAAAACTCCTCTAATATACAGTCTCTGACAAAAGTCTTGTCGCTTAACCATTTTGTAGAAACAAAAGCTTATAACCTGACTTTAAATTAATCGATTGGTTTTAGAAATGACTCATATGAAAGCTAAAACCCTCCCAAATTATGCTCAATATACTAAAATAAATTTGCTTCACTGAAGAAAGATTGATCATTTAATGAACACAGAAAGGTCAGATTTTGGCAAGACAAAAGTCTTGTCGCCTTGTCATATGATGCACCCAATCCTAGATTACAGCCTGACCTGTGATCAGTTACTGATCAGTCAATTAGTGGGTGTGTATAAAAAGAACCCCAGCACACCAGACCTTCACATCAACTGCAACTTGACCTCTGACAACATGCCTAAGATCCACCCTGAGACCAAAGCGTTAATTATCAAGAGGCTAAAGACCAGATCCACTGCTGAGATGGCTGAGACCTTCAATGTGTCTCAGCGTCAAGTACAAAGAATAAGAAAAAGATCTGAAAAGACTGGAGATGTTTTTGACAAGCCCAGGTCTGGCAGACCCCGCAAGACAACTGCTCGGGAGGACCGTTTGTTGATTCGAAAATCCAAGGCCAGCCCCTTTTCCACTGCAGCGGAGCTCCACCAGGCCTGGTCACCTCAAGTCCCTGTGTCAACCAGAACAGTTTGTAGAATTCTGTCTCGAAATGGCCTCCATGGTCGAATCAGTGCACAGAAACCAGCACTAAACAAAAGGCAATTAAAAAAAACGTATTTGCCAAGGCCCACAGCCTGCTAAAAGGATGGACACTGGAAAACTGGCAGAAGGTGGATTTCTCAGATGAATCCTTGGTTGAATTACATCACAGCCACCACAAATATTGCAGGAGACCTACTGGAGCCCACATGGATCCAAGATTCACCCAGAAAACAGTTAAGTTTGGTGGTGGAAAAATCATGGTCTGGGGTTACATCCAGTATGGGGGTGTGCGAGACATTTGCAGGGTGGAAGGCAATATCAATAGCCTAAAATATCAAGAAGTATTAGCTACCTCTTACATTCCCAACCATAAAAGGGGTCAAATTTTGCAGCAGGATGGTGCTCCATCGCATACTTCTATCTCTACATCAAAGTTCCTCAAGGCGAAGAAGATGAAGGTGCTCCAGGACTGGCCAGCCCAGTCACCAGACATGAACATCATTGAGCATGTCTGGGGTAGAATGAAAGAGGAAGCCTGGAAGGCAAAACCAAAGAATCTTGATGAACTCTGGAGGCATGTAAGACTGCTTTCTTTGCTATTCCTGATGACTTCATCAACAAATTGTATGAATCATTGTCGAACCGCATAGATGCAGTCCTTCAAGCTCATGGAAGTCATACAAGATATTAAATATGGATCTCACAGCACCACTACTTAATTCACTGACGTTATGCAACATATTTTTGTATTTGAAGTAAATTATTTGTTCAATTTTCTGTAGGTGACAAAACTTTTGTCTTGCCAAAATCTGACCTTTCTGTGTTCATTAAATGATCAATCTTTCTTCAGTGAAGCAAATTTATTTTAGTATATTGAGCATAATTTGGGAGGGTTTTAGCTTTCATATGAGACATTTCTAAAACCAATCGATTCATTTAAAGTCAGGTTATAAGCTTTTGTTTCTACAAAATGGATAAGCGACAAGACTTTTGTCAGGGACTGTACACAGACATTATTATTTAACAATTTAAATGATGAGAAAACACCTTTGTTTAAAGTATCAGAAAAAATTGTTTATTTTGTGGGAATTGGAAACTTTTGGACTCTCCCCAGTGAGACATCAATACTTTGTGTAATTTTCAGCATTTAAAAAAAAAAAATTCTTTGCAAATTGCTTCTTAATTTGCGTAAAACTATCATTTATATTTTTACAGTAGGTATTATCCCACCAAATGTTAAAAAAATTTGAGAATCACAACAACCTGCCTTATACACTTTAAACTTTTATACCTGTACTCTTCTTACAAAACATAAACAACAAACATGAATAAGGACGATTTTACAGACATGAAATAGCAGTGAAGAGGCACAAAGTGATTGAACAACAATCAAATTATGTCTAAAAAAAAAAGCCGTTACAATCAGGACTACACAATACTGGTCAGACGGTGCATTCACAGGCTGCTAAGATTGTCAGGATTTGTGAGAGTATTTTCTGTTTTTGTTGGTTAATTCTGTTGCATTCAAATGTCATTTCTTTGAGTGAATAAGAAAAAAAGCTTGTGTGGTCATTTGGAGTCATTATAACCTACAGATAAAGGTAATTTGATCTTAAAAAATAAATAAATACAATTGTTTTGGAAAATCCATAACTTTCAACCCTGTTAAGTATAATTTAGCTTGTATCTTCAAAGTTCAAATCATTTAAACCAATAAATAACTTGATACTCTAAACAAACACATTTTCAGTAGTTTTAATTAACGCGGGGGTATTTTACTTTACTTTTACAAATTTAGATCACCATGTTAGCTTTTACTGTTTTGAAACTGTTTATGTTTTAGTAGATTTCCCTCTTTCCACTCCATTTGCTCCCCATGCTAAGTCATGCCCCTTTAGAGCCCGATCACAACAAAAAATCACTCTGCTGTAAAATCTGCTCCCACGTGACAATTCTTCATGAATATACAAAAACACGAAACAAAAGTAGTAGTAGTAGCAGTAGTTTCAAACTGTAAAGATAATAGAATTGAATAGGAGCTTGGAGAGATCACTAAATTACTCACATATGCATGGATGACACCTAAAACCTCTTCAGGCATGTTTTTGTTGAGGGAACAATGTTATAACACGGTAAAAGCTTAAAAAAGTGCAGAATACCCCTGCTTTAATGGACATACATTTGTTTTTCACTGTCCAGATCAAATGGTTGTTATAGTAATTGATAAAGATTCATTACAGTGTATTTTCCGGGCTTTGTTTTGTTTTTTCTAGTGTTTTTTCTCATGGTAAATCTGTAAAGTGGACTTGAGCATTTGACTGTTTTTGTTTTATTTGTTTATTTATACAAAAGTCGACATGTGAACTTTCGGGATTAAAAAAGTGAGTGTGCTTCATCATTGGCTCAACAACAGACACAAACTCAAAACAAATAGTGCATTTTTCCAAACCAGTAAAGTCATAAAACATGTGTAATATTTCCTTATAATATTACTTGCTGGCGTTGTCATGCTTTTACACTTAAAGCACATGCGTCGATGTGTCCTTGAAAGCAGCATGAAGCAAATGCTGCGTTCAGGTGCTCCTTGGAAACTCAGGATTCTGAGGCGAGGTGGCAGAGCTCAGACTTGTTTACATTCATGTGCTTTTAGCTCGGAAAGTCTGGATTTTGATGTCACAGTTAATAAAATCATTAAGTTTGCTCATTCACCGCGTTTAAAGGTTGTATATTACAGCGGCCCCCAAACTTTTTTTATGCCACAAATAGGTGTTTAAGGTGTGGCGGATAAATACGACAAAATAAAATGATACGACCAACTCAAAAACTGTGTTATTTTGTGAGTATAATAATAAACATTTCTAAAGACGTTTGTTTTTTACTCGTTTTGCAGCTCGTGGGTTTAACATCAGTGTTAATGTGTCACATGACTGGGACGAGCATCTTGAGTCGTAGACATATGTAATGGAGAGAATTTAGTCATTTTTCAAAATAAAACAGAAATAATGGAAGTTATTTATTCTTTCTGTGCGGCCAGAAATGACTCACAGACTCGTGCCATATTACACAAAACTGACTCTTGTGAGCTTTAAGTCATGTTAGAAAGCCGTTACCTCATCAAAAACAGACCTGGACTTGTGTTTTGTTTCATTCACACATGTTTGAGCAACACATTATTATTCATCTGTCTCCATCTCCAAAGCTCAAAGCACTCTGGTCCACGTTGTGATGTAATGTAGCGGTAGTTTTTAAGTTATCAGCTCTTTTTTACCTTCAGTTCAGTAGAGATGGGCAATACCGGGGCTGAAATTATCCCAGTGATTCTAGTGAAGGTGTGTGGAGTTTGTATTTTCTGTTTGAGAGAAGAGCTCAGCCTAAATATGCAGAGTCTGTGTGTTAAACATGTGTGAATGAAACAAAACTCAACTCCAAGTCTGTTTGTGATGAGGAAACATTATAACACAGATCAGAAAACAGCCTAATATGGGCCCTTTAATGGAGCAAACCAGTAAGATGTCTTGTTCTTACCCTTTTCAAAAGCTTAAAGGTGCACTGCATAACTTTTTATTGACTTATTAACTTGCATTCTTACTGCTATTGGGCTCGCCTCTCCACAGATCCGACATGTAACTTGACCCTATAACATCACCTGCTGTCTCTGTGTAGTGGCTTTTGTGAGAATTGTCTGACTGCTTTTATTGATTTTATTTGCTATTTTTCTAATTTAAAAAAATAGTTTTTTATTGACTTGTTTATTTATTTTATGCTTTATTTTATTTATTGTGTTAATTTACTCTGTGCTGCACTTTGGGGACTTTGTGTTGGTAAAATGTGCTGCATAAATAAAGTTGGATTGGATTGGATAATGTCACACTGTGGAACATTCCGGGCAACATTGCCATGGAAATAAGCAGGTGACGGACCCTCCACCTGAAAAGTTACACAATACACCTTTAACTTTAATGTTTTTATTTAACTTTAGCTAACAATAAAATAAAATCCACTGAATTTATCTGTCTTCTGTGGCAGGAGTGGCCAGGTGTGGAAATCTGTCATTTTTGTTGTTGTTTTTTCGACTTTTTTTCATTTATGCACATTTTTCCAAAACATTTTCCAGAGTTTCCAAGGGTCACATGAACGCACCAAAGGTTTTTAAATGATTTGTGCTAAACGTACAGTACAAACTAGCAGCAAATACAAAGAAACCCAGTGTTCCCATAAAAATACAGTGTTTCAACTTGGATATTGGAAGTGGCTTTTTTTGGTCGATCCTTGTCCAACACTTTGAGGTCAATAGCAAAAGATTTCAGAGTAAAATGGCTTTATTAACAAAAAAAAGTCAAAGGTTTACGACGAGTCCTTAAAAGCAACACTGTAAAAAAAGTCAGCAATTTGTGTTTTTAAAAATCGACACTTAAAAACAGCACATATAAAAAGGTCCAAAGTATAAAAATCGCTGTAAATGCTCTTCAACAAAAAGGCAAAATTGTCTCATTTTTTTCCGAGTGTCCATTTGAACTCAATTATATGTGCTTGTGTATTTTCAAGTAATCCAAAAAAGTCTTACATCCAAATCACATTATTCCACTCCTCGGATTGGTCCACCGCTTCCTGGTTTTCCACAGGTACATTAGTCAGTGAATGTGGTTCAAAAAGTGCTCAAAATATAACGCTCAAAAGAAAAAATAAGTTAAAAAAAGAGAAAATGACGGCGGTGTTTTGGTTCAGGAGGAGAGCTTGGAGTAGCTGGGAGGAGAGAATTTGCGTTTCAGGTATTTGATGATGTAGAGCGGGAGGCAGCTGACCAGAGTGATCGCAGAAACCTTCCACAGAAAAGGCCAAGTTGTGATGTACGACAAATCTGGAAAAAACAAGAATTTGGTTTAAGTTAAGGTTTTTCCTAGTTTTCCCTTGCATAAAGCTGTATTGTGGAAGTTTTCGGGGTCCGTCGTCTGCTACACCACAAACCAGGAAGACATTTGGAAACATGCAATGACAACTTCTGGTGTAGTTCCCGACACTGGTTGGAATTATTGATGAGCTGAACATAACAGAACGCTACAATGACGTGCAGATGAGGAAAACTGGGACATTTTCTCATTTTTCCGAGATTTTGTCAGACTTACTACTGCGAAAAAAGAGCCTGTGGGAAGTTGTCATCGCATGCTTCCAAACGTCTTCCTGGTTTGTGATGTAAGTGTGAATAGAGCCTATTGGTTTGTCTAGAAAGTTCCACAGTACAGATTAAACCCTGTCTATCTCAAGTGGGACAACTATAGGCTACATTACAGGTCAGATCTGTGGAGAGTCGCCCCTATTCACAGAGAGAATTGTTGTATTTTTGAGCAAAAGAAACGTCTGTAATGCTAGATAGACGTGTTTAATGTCAAACTATGGAATATTCCAGACAAAGCAATAACATCTCCATGGAGACGAGCAAATGACATATCCTTCATGATACCTTTAAGACACATGCAGTGATATATGACTAAGGGTGCTCAAAAATATCAATATATCGTATCCTTTAATGTGATGAGCTGCTGAATTGATATAAGAGCATAAAATAAGTATTTTTTGGTATATTTGAAATCATTTTGTTACAGAGCTATAGTTTTCTTGCTTGTTTAGAGGAAGGAAACTCATTTATGCAACACATTTGACATTTTCACTGTTCTGATTATTAAAATGCACGCGTTTCATATGAACTTTGCACAAGACTTTTAGTGTCACAGCCATTTTTTAGCCTTTATTTTTTATTGAACCGTATCGAATCATTTTGAAAGAAATCATATTGAACCGAAAGCTCACTGTATCGAGGATATATCGTATTACCAACTTCATAATGATCCCCAGCTCTATGTGTGACCCATTTCTCCTCTGAAGTGAATAAAAGATCAATAAAAGATTGATAAGTTTAATGCCTTACTGTGGAACATTTCCAACAAAGAAACAGCATCTCTCTACATCCACCTAAGAACACATTTTAAATGTAGAACTGCTTTCAGTGCATTATTAATTAATTCATACTTTGTGTCTTGTCTAAGGACAAAACAACAGTACGAACTAAAACCACTGTGGCACTTGGTATATTCCCAGCGGTCTCTCATCCAAGTACTAACCAGGCCCAACCTTGCTTAGCTTCAGAGATCAGACAAGAGTGGTCAGTGACAAGCTGATATTGTCCAAGTAGTTTCCATTGTGGATAGTGATTTAGTCTATATACCGTATTTTCCGGACTATAAGCCGCTACTTTTTTCCCAGGCTTTGAACCATGCAGCTTTTACAAAGGTGCGGCTATTCTGTGGATTTTTCTTCCACCGCTAGGGGCGCTCTAACCGGAATTTCAAGATAGAAGGAAAATTAATGCAAAGAAGAATACGCTACTTTTTATTTAGCAGATATAACACGCACGACAAATTACTAACTGGTAATTATTTTCAAATCCTCACCCCTTCATCATGAAAAGCACACGAAGGAGTTTGTATGATGCAAGTTTTAAGTTGAAAGCATCGATCTTGCTCCAGGAAGGAAACCGTGCTGTAGAGCCCTGCACCTGCGGGACCCAACACAAAACAGTGCGGCGTGGGACATATTCTGAAAGCTTATTGCGGGCGGGAGCGCGACCACACGATGCGGGACTGAAAATTGTGTCCCGAGCAGACCTCTACGGTGCTGCTGCACGTAAGCTTGGTGTCAAAGTGACTTGTGGTTTCACTGCACAGGAGAAATGAAGGTAATCAATTACCGGTTCCTTTCTGTTTTTGACCTGTTTTAATCAGCACAGTTGCTGCTGTGTTAAAAGGCACTGTTCGGAAAGAATCTGTTCAGGTACATAAATGTACATTTACAGTACATATATGCAGTAAATATCTAATTTTTCAACATAGATATCAGCGGCTTATAGCCCGGTTGCGGCTTGTATATACATTTTTTTTTAAATTTAAAAATAGAGTGGATGTGGCTTATATACAGGTGCGCTCTATAGTCCAGAAAATACAGTATTATATTTTTGTTGTTGTTTTTCTTCCAGGAAAAGCTTTTGTGCTGGCTGTGTGTGTGGTTGTTGCATGTACAGAAACTCCACACTTTCTAATGAACCTTATGGACTAATTTGGGTGCTTTATATGTTTTATTTTTTTAATACAGTTTTTCTTAAAGTTATGGACCAAATAATATTTGTGTCTGATATAATTTAAAAAAAAAATTGTTAGCTAAACTTTTTGTTTGTTTGTTTTTTTAATAAAACAATTATACCAGAATGTTAAAAAAACAGTAATCATTAAAATAATTAAGATTAAGTAAACCTGACTAAAATCAGCAGGTACAGCGCACTTAAATTCAATTAAACTGTTGAAATAAACACATGCAGTCATCAACATCAGAGTTTAGAAGAGATACTTGGTTTCATAACAGTTTTTTTTTAACATGCAAATTATCTGTTAGATCAAAGTTTTTAAAGCTGAAAATTCAAGCACAAGAGTCAAGACAGAAGGTGACTCCAGACACACAGAGACAAATCCACACGTGACAAAAGAAAAGAGCAGCACACCACAGACATGACACCAAAGACACCACAGACTCATGCTCAGATGCTCAGAGTCTCGACATGCAGAGACTTTTGTGTTAAACGTACCGAGGAATGCTCCGAACGACACCCTGCCTATTCCTGTGTCCGATGTACAACACACAAATAACACATAACATTAAGTGTGAAGAGTGAGTAAAGCTGCACTGCGCAACTTTTCCGGTGGACGGTCCGCTACCTGCTCGTCTCCATGGAGATGTTACTGCTTTGACACCATCTCTTTTTCTCGTATTTAGAATTTATTATCACCATTTACATTTTTGTTATTACATTATATTGTGATGTTTGAGCTCCTGTGTCCAAATAATTTCCCTTCTGGATCGATAAAGTCTGTCTAAAGTCTAAGAATATTCCATGTTATGACTTTAAACATTTCCATCTTGCATTTGTTCATGACGCGTGTTTCTATTACTCAAAAACACAATAATTCCTTCTGTGAATAGGGGAGATTCTCCACAGATCTGACTCTGTTCACGTCACAAACCAGTAAGACGTTTGAAAAGAGGCAATTACAACTTCCGGTAGGCCTGGGCAAAAAATCGATTTAAAATAAAAATCGAGTTGGCAAGTCAAATCGATTAGTTTTTTTTGGAAAATTTATATTTAATATTTTTTTTTATACAGTGTGTATATTTTGCATATGTCTGGATGTTTAGTTGTAATTGTTCAGTGTTTCCCTCAGCCCTTTATAGTTAAGCCTCGACAACAATTGCCCCCCTTGACTACGTCCGCCCGAACCACGCGAGTCCACCCAAACTACGGTCATCACATCCCGGTCCTCACTTTCGCCGAACATAACGGAATGCTACAATGACATTTAGATGAAGAAAACTGGGCCATTTTCACATTTTTCCTAGATTTTGTCAGACTTACTCCTGCAAACAGACCGGAAGAACTGCACACCGGAAAACACATCTTTTCAAACTTCTTCCTGGTTTGTGACTGTCATAATGGAGCATAGTGCTGTAACCTGCTCGTCTAGGTTTAATCTACACTGTGGAACATTCTAGACAAAGCTATCACATCTCCATGGACACAAGCAGGTGGTGGACCCTCTATTAGAAATGTTACGCAGTGCACCTTTAAAACAAAGAGAAAAACAGAAATGAGACAAGTGTGAAGAAAGTAAAGATCAGTGCTCCGTGACACAGAACAGGTCTGTCGAGTCTGAAGTGGTGCTCAGAATAAAGAAGAATGAATCACGTTTTAATCACTACACAAAAGAAAAATAAACTAAAATAATAAATTCTCACTCAGGTTCAGAATTTGCCATAGACTGTATAAAGAAGGAATTTCCCCTTTTGGATAATGTCTGATGAAGTTATATAATTATCTAATAAGGGAATGCTGACATCTGGCTGCGGTTATGAGCTCACCAAAACCTGATTAAGATCTGATTTCTAGATCTTTGAAATGACGCCCATGTTACACTATTTTCTGATCTATCTTATGATGTTTACTCGTCACAAACAGACCTGGAGTTGTGTTTTGTCTCATTCTCACATGTTTAACACACAAACCCTGCAAGATCCAAAGCCAAGTTCTTCTCTCAAACAGAAAACACCTCTTTACTACAATAATTTGGATCATTTCAGCCCTGGATTTGCCCATCTCTACTTAACAAAAGGTAAAAGGAGCTGTTAACTTGAAAACTATCACTTCATAACAAGGTGGATCAGAGCATTTTGAGCTTTGGAGATGTAAATACACTAATAATAATAAAGGATTACTTAGACTTATGTGAATGAAAAACACAACTCCAGGCATGTTTTTGATGAAGTAGTAACATTATAACATACCTTAAACCTCACAAGAGTCAATTTTGCACAATATTGCCAATTGGACCTTTAATATCTGATTTCTAGATCTTTAAAATTACTTAAACGACATGTAAACTGCAGAACTTAATCAGAGGAATTATAATCAGAAAGAAAAGCATCAGATTTTGTGCTCACTTTTCATTTGAACAGATCAGATTGTGAGTGAGCCGCAGCTGTTCTCATCTGGGAGAGTTGTCGATATGATTTCGAGGTTGGAATAACATCTTAAGTTAAGTTTAATATTTTTGTTTGCAGAAGGGACTAATGTTGAACCTGAGGCCACAAGTGCAATCTGTAGATTCCCATAAGAAATATAAAAATATAATTACCTTTATCACAGCCCTGGCTCGAAGACTAATATTGCTCAAGTGGAAAAATAAACAATGTCCCACCGATAGATTGTGGTTTGCTGATCTTATGCACATCTGACATTAGAGAAAATCAGACTTTCTATAAGAGGCTGTGCTGATAAGTTTTATAGCAAACTTTTCACAGGAGTAACAGTTCTGTTTCTTCAGTGAGTAATGTTATTTGTATGTATGTATATATATATATATATATATATATATATATATATATATATATATATATATATATATATTTTCTTTTATGGTGCAACAGGGTGGGTTTGTTCTGGGTTTTGGGCATAAAACAAATTATTGTAATATGTTTTAAAATGTATATCTAATGGAATGCTCAATAAAAAACACACTGAACAAAATAAAATGAAAGATCATTAAAAAGGGGCCAACCGTAAACAAATAATGATAAGGTTCAACAAATATGTTTATTTTTTAGTCTAAATATTTCCTATAAAAAACTGTGACTCTCCCATAGAGATAAATATGTCCCTGAAATCCTGGTAAAAACACAACAAACCAAACTTAAACTTACCAAAGTATTCGTTGAGGAAGGCGAGAGAGGCCAGGTAACAGCCCAGACTGAAGAACTCTGCCAGGACCATGAGCCAGTGCCACGTGCGGATTGTGAGCGCCACCATGAGGAGCTCGGTGAGGATGAGCGCGGTGAAGGAGATGGCCACGACGTGAACGAACTCCGACTCGAACAGCACCAGGGCGCCGTACATCAGGATCCCACCTGGGGGCGCCACACACAAGGCAAACAGGGCTGAGATCCTGGTCCACGAGGGTCATTTATATAGTTAATATATATGTATGTTTTCATGTCCATATATATAGTTTTCTTTCTCACAGTATTTTATTTTAACTATAATTTCTTACATTTTTATTCTTTTAATTATGCGTAATTCTTATGTTTTTCCCTTTTTTCATTATCATATTAATTTATCACATTTAATATTGGTTTAAATTTCTTTTCAGTAGTTATAATATGAGAGAACAACATTAACTTCATATTAAAGAAATATGTTTATAATATGTAGTTTAAAGGTGCATTATGTAACTTTTTTGGTCCATCATCTGCTCGTTTGCCTGGAATGTTCCACAGTATGACACTAAACAGCTCTATTTTACTTTTTTACCATTACAGGTGGTTTGATAGCTCAAAAATACCCAGAAAAACACTGTGACTGTGACTGTGAGTGAGGTCGCCTCTCCACAGATCTGACCTGGTGAAGATAGAAAGCCAAACTGTGTAACAATCCAGATAAAGCACATTTGGCGGAACCTCTACCAGAAAAGTTACACAATTCACCTTTAAACAGTCAAATATATAAAGAAATATAGCTATAAATAAAAAATAATTGTTTGTTTGTTTTTTGCCAATAGAAACATTACAAAAGATCTCTTAGGACAGTGTTTCCCAACCAGGGGGTACTTGAAATGGCTTCCAAATTTAAAAGAAGGCGAAATTAAATAGTATTTGAACAAAAAATGTAAGTGAAAAGAAAATGTGACACATTTAAGAATAATTTATGAGCACTGTAGATGTCAATTTCATTAAAACATCAACTTACAACTAGTAAACATCCAGTAAACATTTATTTGCGTGGTACCGTATTTTTTCGGACTATAAGTTGCACCAACCAAAAAAGGCACAATGAAGAAGAAAAAAAAAACATGTATAAGTCGCACTTTTTGGGGGAAATTAATTTTATAAAATCAGAGACCAAGAACCAACATTTCATCTTGAGAGGCGAGTTATAGAAGGTACAGTAATAAAAACAACCCAACAGAGAACAATCTGTGTATCATTTGTTTGTTTGTTTTTCAATATAGAACCAAAAATAAGAAAACGAAAAAATTACTATTTTCTTTATTATTTGTCTCTAAAACCAAAATGAACAAACGGATAACAATTTGTTTTTTCATTTTTGATTCATATATACGATTCATATATTTGGTCTATGGGCTGTCAGTGTGAACAATGTAATAAGTCGCAGGAACCACCCAAACCCTGAACAAAAGTGCGACTTTTAGTCTGTACTTATAGAGACAAAAAGGATACTAAAGACAAAAAAAATGGTATCCAATTTTCACAGAGTACATAGTAAAGAAAATAATTACAAGTTAATTACTAAACTCACGACATTAGACGCATTACAGTTAGAATATGACACCTGTAATGATTATATAACTGTAGATTTCCCCCTCTCCGCTCTGTGTATCTGCTTTCACTATTTTTTTGGTGCCCGGTGAATCCTGATCCCTCATTTATCATAACGCGCCACAAATTGGACCTAATAGACTATAACTGATCACATAATTGCCTCGGCATACAACAAATTCCTGTTACTCAAACTCTATTAAATTAAACCTTCATATTTCCTTGTATTCCTCGTTTCGTTTGCCGGTTTCTCCTCCTCCCTCCGTCAGCTCCAGTCCTGGTTTTTGGTCTTTAATTAAAAAGCTGGTTTTGTCAGGAAGTCACGGTTCAGTGGAGGCATAGATCTGACTCTCCTGGCTTAGCGGTTAGTGAAATATCGATTTACTGCATAGACAATAGTGCAAATGTAAAAGTGCCGGGGCCCAGAAACATAAGATACTGAGAAACTGCCACAGACAGTTTGACGAGGCAAGTATTAATTATAAAGCACAAAGCCAAATGGGTCAGTCTTTATCAGCAGAAAAAGTAGTACAGCACTACAGTTAAAGGTGCATTATGTAACTTTGTGTGTCTTTTTAGTGGGGGGTCCGTTACCTGTTTGTTTTTTATGAATATACTCTCGTTTCTCTGCCTGGAATGTTCCACAGTGTGACATTAAATACCTCTACTTTACATTTATTCAATTACAGGTGGTTTTATAGCTCAAAAATACCTAGAAAAACAAACCATCTGACTGTGCAATCTAAATTTGGAAAACCATTGACAAATCCTCCACCAGAAACATTACACAATGCACCTTTAAGTATAAATTTGAGGTATTTGCACTTTTACTTAAGTAGATTTAAAACTTTTTACATTTGAAAGCAGGAATCTGTACTTTCTTCTACACTGCATTTTTGAACCGAACTGAAAAAGTAAAAGTGCTTTTTTTATTATTGTCTGAGACCTGCTGAAAAGGCTGAGGGTTTATTTTTTAACACACTTGTACTTTTAGCAACAACAACAAAAAAAACAAAACAAATAAAAACAAGTAAGAAAAAAATATTAACTCAGCTGGTTTCATTAGATAAAATTCAGAAATCACTACATTTGATGATTTATTAGATCCCCAAATCTATTTTTATTAGTTGTTTTACTCTACTACTTTTACTTAAATAGATGTTTTTCAGGTGATACTAGTATCTTTTTTTTGCTCCGGTATTTGTTCTTTTAATTAAGTTACAAAATTGACCCTCCATTATAAAGCTACAAAATGCACCTTTTAAATTGCATTTTTAATGCCCGAATTAAATGCATAGAATAGAAAGTGACTTACGACTTATTTGGTAAAACTGCATTAGTTGTAATAATAATAAAAATGTGATAAAGTGTAATAAAAATCTGTTCTTAGATACGCCGGTGGGTCTTACCTTGGTAAACACTGATCAAAACCCAAATGAGGAAGGTCTTAAAGGACAGTGAGCGGCCCTGAAGCAGAGCAAATCCACAGTGAATAAACATGAATAAACGTTCCTGACAATAGTGAATCTTTGCGTGCGAACGCTGACCTTTGTGAGGTCTTTGTAGAGCTCGGGGTACAGCAGCGCCATCTCTGGTTTAACGTCCTGATCCAGAACCAGAGAGAACACTGGGAACATGGTGTAGAACGTGGCGTAACTGCACAAGAAAAAAGATCAAAATCAAGATACAAACACAGACTTAGAGGTGTGCTGTGTAACTTTTCTACAAGGGTCTGCCACATGTCTCCATGGAGATGTTAATGCTTTTCCTGCTATGTTTTTCAGGACTAGTAGATTAAACTTATCTATTTTGAATTTATCAAAGTAATTACCGTTAACACCTAGAAATATACGTACTGTGAGTGAGACCAGTTTGACCTATAGCCTGGTCTACTGGAGTCATCTTCTTGTTTCCATAGAAATAATAAATAATAATAAATCAATAAATAAATATGCAAGAGGGTGGCGCACACAGACGCAGCGGCTTGGAGCTCCTATAACTGGTACCATAGTATGCAGTGTGTTGTGATGCTCTAACATAATTTCGTTGACAATAAAGCAATTGAAATGAATTGAAATTTAATAGAATAATAATAATAAATGTAACTCTACACCGTGTAACATTTCAGGTAGAGAAACAACATCTGCATGGAGACAAGCAGGTGGAGTGCGCTCTTCAATCAATCAAACTTTATTTATAGAGTGCTTTTCAGACGAAATGCAACGCAAAGCGCTTTACAGTTAAAAAAGAACAATCCCACATTTCCCACATTTCCCTCCACCCATCACAAAGCTAAAATAAACAGATGAGTCTAGAGATTACCATCTGTGACAATCCCACATAAACCTAAACTAAACAAGTGAGTCTAACTGTGACAAAACTATATTTATTTACTACTAACTGAAACAGGAAACTATGAGATTACTTCCTGTGACATACTATCTCTCATAACTCTTTCTCTATACTTTTCCAGAAAAGTTATAGTGCACCTTTAACTCTTAAATTTATACAGAACCTACTGTAAGATTATCACACAATTGCAAAGGCTTCCCTTATTTAGGTAATATACATACAGCAATACAGTGTTTTTCATTAATAAAGAAGACTGCAGTGGCCTCTCAAAGTGTAAAAACAGCTGGAGTATACACTGGCACACTTTGTTGCTCTTTGTATTGCCCTAAACATATAAAGACGGATTAACATAGGCATTAATAACATGTATACTCCACAAATTATATAAGATCTATAAAAAAAATCTATAAATTAAAACCCAACAAAATGGTCTAAATATGTGTAAATCCTGCTTTTGCTTTATACAGCTTAGTAGAAATGCGTCGAGTGTATTGTATTAATTTAGCACTTCATGTTTGAGTCTCAAATGTGAATAGTCCTGGACATGTTTAAAATGAACTGTAAACTCCAATATGAGAACACAAATAAAACAATTAAAACTCCTGCTGAACTGGCCTGAATGATCAATATTCATCATGTCAAGTATTTCTGTGACTGTAACCTGACTCACATTTTTTTTACATTGTGATACAAACTCCAATTTGGCCTGAAATTAGTGTTACAAACTTTTTAAAGGTGTTGTAGTTCTGTAAAATGCATTTATTTGAAAGTCTCACTGTATTGAACACCAGTCTAAGGCCTTTCTCTACAAACATGTTTCTATATCTGTCCCTCAGAGAAAAAAAAATGCTACCCTAAGTAGGGTTGGGCGGTAATACGGTAATGCGGTATCCCGCGGTATCAAAAAGTATCAACGGTATCAGTTTCATTACCATAATTAAAAAATCTGCATAAGGAGCTAAAACCACAGTGCAGACTTTCTCCCCTCCCCTCTCTCTCCTCTTCAAACATCGTTATGCACGGAGATTTTCATCCAAACGCAGCAAGGAAGAAGAAAAAAACCTGACTGACACTTCGTGTGTGATGTTGAGCCGAAAAGTTTGTGATGGAGACATTTTATTGAGTCGAGAGGGGACGAGGCGCTGAAGAGGAGAAAGTTCCCGCTTGAGGGCGAAGTCAGACTTTCACAGAGGAGATGGTAACTTCGCATCAAAACGACACAGACAGCGAGGGAAAGCGACGCAGACAATAAGGGCTGTGATCGGTCCTTTCCACCTCTCTACATTTCCAGTACTCCGCTCATTATATACTTTGAGTAATAATGTGTTTAATGCAGCTTTGCGCACATTTGTTTACGTTTTAAAGAAGCGAAACTTAAACCCCCATGGCTAATTTACATACAGTATAAGCACTGATGAAAACAGCTTGCGCGCTGATGCTGATGCAAACGAACGCGCTGCAAAGTTTGGTTTGATCAGAACTTGTGACTCATCTTCAAATATAATACTGCTGATCTGTTTCTGAAGGGTTTAGGTGTAAGCTATAAAATTCTTAATTAGTCACAGTAATACTGTATACCAAGGTAAAATGCTGAGAAGGTTTAACGGTGTCAAAATTTGGATACCGCCCAACCCTAGCCCTAAGACGTGTGATCAGTGGAGTCCAGTGCTGTACATACCCGACCATGAGGAATCCCTGATACAACGGCACAGAAGCAAAGTAGAAAATGGAAGAGAAGACGGCCTGAGGAGAGAGCACAAAGTGAATATGTTAAAATGATTCTTCCTCATACACCCTTTCTGCCCGATCAGAGCCCAGTGCTGGACCTGCATGGTGGAGATGATCATGCCCCGGTGCATCACAAACTGCCCCAGAGCAGCCGAGCGCTTGTAGCTGTTTCTACCGTGGACCATGAGCAGACGCCCGATGTGTTTGAACTGAGTGATGGAGAAGTCTGCAGCCAGAGAGGCCTGCTTCCCCTCCTGAAGAGCACCCAGACAGAACGGGGAAATGGGTGAATACAAGTCGACTGTATAGCTGCGATATCGGGCTCTTATAAATATTTGTAAGATCTGTACCTTTCCCTCTATGCCAATGCCACAGTCTGCTGCTTGAATCATGCTAACGTCATTCCCTCCATCACCTGGAACAATGAAAAAACATTTAAAACACCTCAAAGAGCCAATATTATGCTGTTTTCTGATCTACGTTATAATGTTTCCTCTTCATAAACATCCCTAGAGTTGTGCTTTGTTTCTTTCACACGTTTAACACACAAACCTCCCCACTAGAATCATTTAGATGATTTCAGCCCTGGAATTGCCCTTTTCTACCGAACAAAGTGTAAAAGGAGCAGTTCAAATGGTGAAAAAGGTGGATCAGAGCATTGTGAACTTTGGGAATGTAGACAGACTAATAATAAAAATAAAAGTTACACAGCGCAGATTTAAAAGCAGGAAAAATCTTTAACTTTCAGCTACATTCAGAATCCAAAATCCTTGCTTTGACTGCCCCCTTGTGAATATAAAGCATTCCCATTAAGTCAGCTTGTACCCTGTATTGTCAAAGCAGTTGCTTCATAAATAGATGTGTGTATAGAGAGTCTGACCGATGGCGCAGGTCCTGTTGTCCGTGTGCTGCTGCAGGAGAGTGACGATCTGAGCCTTCTGAGTGGGAGAACAGCGGCAGCAGACCACGGCCGGACACTGACAGGCCAACTCCACAAACTCATGCTCATAGTAACTCAGACACATCTGGAAATAGACAGACAGTTAGAGCACTGCAACTTCAAAGGTCCTACATTACACAAAACTGACTCTTGTGAGCTTTACGTCATGTTATAAAGCTGTTACATCCTTAAAGATTCAACAAGAGACATTAAAGCTGAAAATAAACTGCTTCCCAAAGCATCATCTACTGTAGTTCCACATGAATTTTAGATTTTTCTTTTACTATACAATTTATGAAGGGACAAACACAATGTGCACATATACTACTATATAGAGAAATGTTGGGTATTGCACCTTTAAAGGTCCTATATTACACAAAACTGACTATTGTGAGCTTTAAGCCATGTTATAATGTTGTTATCTTCTCAAAAACATACCTGGAGTTGTGTTTTGTTTCATTCACATGTTGTTCGAATAATCCTTTATTAGTCTGTCTACATCTCCAAAGCTCAAGATATTATGTTCCACCTTGTGATGTCATGCAGTGGTAGTAGTCAAGTTAGAAACTACCTTTTAATAGTAGTTCAGCAGAGATTGGCAATTTATGTTATTAGCTTCTTTTTCCAGACAGACAGTTTCGACTGCTCACTATCTTATAAAGACGGAAATGTGCCCACGGGACTACAATCCAGGACAAGGGGGCTTTTTTACTCTCTCACACCTGGGATACTGTCCTAAGGAAGTCAAATTGTAGATGACGCTGTTGTCCTGCCTCCACTGGTAGGAAGACAGCGCCAAAACCTGTATAAATCATCTGACCAGACACGTCACAGAAACATCACGTGACCACAGTGAGCAGTCGAAACTGTCAGGTATGAAAACAAACTTTTGAAAAAGGAACCTAATAACATGAATTACTGGATGACCAAATGAACCTTATTGGATTTGAAATGGGCAATTCCAGAGCTGAAATCGTCCAAATGATTCTAGTGAAGGTGTGTGGAGTTTAAAAACATAGTGGAGCACTTCCTGTATTACCACATGACGTCACAAGGTGGTACAGAGCATTTTCCTTTTGAGAAAAACTCTAAATATGTAGGATTTGTGTGTTAAACATGTGTGAATTAAACAAAACACAATTCCAGGTATGTTTGTGATGAGGAAACATAATAACACAGATCAGAAAATAGCGTAATACCGGCCCTTTAAATCAACGCATCCAAACATTCCCATTTTAACATTAATCCAACCAAAACCTTAACTCCAAACTTCTTAAGCCATCCTCTGTCTGCTCATGTGTCACATCTGTCCAACATCTCAGCCTGTACTTTTAGTTTTAATGGAGAGTGCGGTGGTACCTCTAGTGAGTCTCCGGAGATGACCAGGGCGCAGTCGTGTTTTCTCCTGAAGGCATTGAGCTCCAGATGGGCCTCGACGCGGTTAGACACCTGCTCAAGAGCCACAACTCGCAATTAGCATAGCATTAGCATATTAGCATGACACATTAGCCACAACAACAACACAAGAGTCTAGAACGTTCTGCTGAAGTGCGTGCATTGTAGCAGTGACCACAGAGAGGAGAGGGGGGAGAGAGAGAGGAGCGTACAGGTTTGAAGACGTGGATGTCCTGGTTCCTGGAGACGAGGTGAGAGCTCTTGGCGATGCAGGTGGCTGTCTCGAGTTTGTCACCGGTCAACATCCAAATCTGGGATCAAAAATCAATTAAAAGTTAGTTCTCAGAATCAAACAACAAAAACTGGGGAAGGTTTTTAGTCTAATCCAGGTTAAAGTTTTTCAGATCGATATAATGTTTCCTCATCAAAAACAGACCTGGAGTTGTGTTTTGTTTCATTCACACAGGTTAAACACACAAACCCTGCAGATTTAGGCAGTGGGCAAACAGAAAACACCCACTTCCACCTTGTGATGTCATGTGGTAATACAGGAAGTGCCCCACTGTGTTTTTAAACTCCAGACACTTTCACTAGAATCTTGTAAATAATTTCAGCCCTGGAATTGTCAATCTGTACTGAGCAAAAGGTTAAAGGAGCTGTTAACTTGAAAACTACTGCTTCAGGACACCACAAGGTGGAACAGAGCATTTTGAGCTTTGGAGATGTAGATGAAACAAAGTACAACTCCAGGTATGTTTTTGATGACCCAACAATATTACAACATGGCTCTAAAGCTCACAGAAATGAATTAATCCTTTTATGTCAATTTCTTCGTACAAAAGCAGGCAAAGGAATCGAAATTGGACCTTTCACCAAATCTGTACATTTACAAATACATAATACAGGACCTGGGGGTACTAGACATGGACTGGACGACAGGGAGCAGAGGAAGAAAACAATACAGCATAACATGAGGATAAGGGGAGGAGAAAAAAAGAGAACAGCGCCCAGACTGTGCCCCTCAGTTTTGTGTAATATAGTATCTTTAATCTTGGTTTTATTTGTTAAATTTATATTTTAACTTAGTCTGACAAGCACTGAAGCACTAACACTTTACGGTAATGTGTTTTTATATGTGTCGATTGTCTATAGTGTGAATGAATGAAATGTGGGACCAGCCTCTCAAACTGCAAAAGAAATTTACAGACAAACAAATAAAGCAATCTAACTTAAATAAATAAAAAGTAAATTTGCTAATGTGTCCTCTGATGCACAACGATGGAGACCTTGATGCCGGCGTTTCGGAGCAGTTCCAGCGTGGGCCTGACGTCGGCCTGGAGCTGGTCCTCGACTCCGGTCAAACACAGAAGCTCCATCTCCCGCTCCAGACTCTCCACCACCGCCGCCACCTTCAGCCCGCGGTCGTGGATACTCAGCTTCGCCTGGTTATAACGGTTCTGAAGTGCACAAAATACACACAAACGGGCCTGTCACTATGACACCTTTTACAATACAGTACCGGTATATATTTACTGAAGAAAATATAGATGATAAACGATAATATATATTGTTAGAACATGACATGCAATAAATAAATAGAAGAATAAAACACTTGAGTAGCTAGTTTGTATCTATAATGAGTCATAGATGTTATTTATTCAACCCTTTACAGTTCAAATAAAAAAAATGCAAAAAATGACACTCTGGTACAAAGAAAAAATATTGGCAGCTCAAAATGGACAAAAAGAATGAAGATGTTTGCATTTTAATACTTTATATTACCTGCATATTTTATCAAAACCTACTTTTGGTAATTAAATTTTGGAAGAAAAATCATTTCAGTGATTTGTTTGGGTGTTTTTAATCTGTTTTCATGTGTTTTGAAGCAGAGTTCAGAATGTGAAGGGAGATTTTATTTTTTTTTCTGTGGTAAATGGCAATGATTAAAGGTCTGTATTGTTTTTCGTTTTGGGAATTAATACTCAAAGACGTTTTTTTTTAATAAAATAGAAAGAAAAATGTGAGGGAAAAATGTGATTCATATTTTGTCATATCCAAGGCGTAATTGTTTTCTTTTACCTCAAAATCCTGGTACTGCTCTTCAGACAGGGACTTCTTGGCAACCACCAGAGTCCTCAGTCCTTCTCTGGCCATATTTCCACACTGAAAACACAAAACACACACTAGTATAATACAATATGACGCAGATAATCAACGATCCTTCACACAAAACAAATGCACGGGTCTTTCATTGAGGTCACATTAGCAGATACTGTCTTGTATATGAACTGTTGCCAATAACAACACTCCACAGACTCGTCAATAACAACATATTATTTCCAACAGTAAAAATCGAATCAATGGCGTATTTAGTGCCTCTGGAGATAAAGAGAGGACACATGTCAAAACACGGAGATGGAGCGAGCGTTATTTTTCATACGAAACAGCGTGGGGGAAGGGGGGGGGGGGGGGGGTTGATTGGGTATTGACTGTTGAGTTGGGCGATTGGACAAAGGGCATATTAGCCGAAACACTCTATGGCTTTGAATATGACATACTGTAATTACTGCAACTTTATCTAGGTCACTAATTAAATCTACAGATGCCCGCGGCGGTAACAGGCTCGATAATGCCAATATAATTATGAACATATGCACACGAGAAGAGAACGTCCGGCATCAAGCGGGTCGAGTGTGTTAGGATCCAGATTAAAGTCATGAATATAGCTGTTACTGTAGGTGTGGCCAAGACTATAAGGGAAAGTTTGTGGCATTACTAAACTTCTATTCAAGAACTATTCAGATTCAGATTCAGATTCAGAACTGTATTAATGCCACCAGGGGCAGTTAGAGTGAGCAGCAAAAAACATAGTGACCAACAAACATTCAATTGTTCATTCATAGGGATGTAACAAAATCCAAATGTCTTTCATATTTTCACGTTATGCAGCTCGCAGAGAATGATGTTTACTGTGATAGTTTGTGGAGGTGAACAAAACTGTGAATATGCTACTTTTTCCTCAAGACTTTTTAAGGAAATTGCCATACAGCTCTGGAAAAACATAAGAGACCACTGCAAAATGATCAGTTTCTTTGTTTCTACTACTTATAGGTTTGTGTTTGTTGTATTTTTGGTTCATTCTATAAACTACTGACAACATTTCTCCCAAATTCCAAATAAAAATATTGTCATTTAGACCATTTATTTGCAGAAATTGACAAATGGTCAAAATAACAAAAGAGATTAAATGTTTTCAGACCTCAAATAATGCAAAGAAAACAAGATCAGATTCATTTTAAAACAACACAATACTGATGTTTTAACTTAGGAAGAGTTCAGAAATCAATATTTGGTGTAATAGTAATAGTAATGAACACAGCAGTGGCTTTTATACTTTCACCTAATCAGTACCTCCTTACGCAGAATGAGGTGTGTTTGTGTTGGAATTGAACAGACGCTGGAAGGAACAGCTGTCGTACATGTAGAGATGCTGATTTCAGAAAAAAATGCAGTAGTCTCTTATTTTTTTTTCCAGTGCTGTATATAAAGTTTAGTTGTTACCTCTTCTTCGAGCCAGTCGTTGTACTGGACGATACTGGCCATAGCCACATCTGCCCCTTTCATGTAAAACGTGATGTCTCCGGTGGACTCCTCCTGCAACAGAAAACACAATAAAGATGCAACTTGAATGAAGAATGCTCTGTTAATCATGCTCTGTAAAGCGTCTATGGGGACATGTGTCTGTGAAAAGCGCTATAGAAATTAACTAACCCACTTATATATTACAGGACAAAAACAAGTATCTTTGAATTTGAACAAGGCGCTGCTTTCTAAATTGCAATCTGAATGAACACAATTAGTAAAGCACAAATCACTTCTTCCATAGGCAGTAAATTATTGATACTTTGTTGGGGGTGTTCTACATGTATGTGTATGGGCGAAATGTTCACGTTACCATGGAGACATAATGCACAGACAGTATTAATCTGAAAACTCAAGAAAAAAAAAAGAAAAATTTAAACAACACATGTTCAATATGAGCGTTCATTGTCCTGTTTAAGTGTTTAGTTCCAACCAGCTCCAGCTCTATATGGTCAGATTGTGTTGCAAATAAAATTCTGACTAAAGTCTAAAGGCCGTACACACTAGAGGATTTTTCGGTCTTAAAATCTCTGATCGCAAAGACAGCAGCGGGAAATGTCTGCATAAAACAGGCTGCAAAGTCGTGACCGTGATCGCGTCAACTGTTTCCTGTCTACAGTAAAACCACTCGCTCTGAGACTCTTAAGTGTTCAAAAGATCAAAACTCTGCACTTCTAGTTTAAATACAAGACAAAACTGTGTTATTACTATTTGTGAAATGTGGTGCAATACTTCAGATACAGGATTTTAAAAGCCTAAAAGATTGGAGATTAAGTCCACAGGAAGTAGTTTCTCGATCGCTAATCTGCAGCCTTACGCTCTGTGGACGTAAACAAACACGTGAGGAACAACTTTCATCTTTTTACTTTCAAAGAACGCTTCAAAATGGATTAACAGAGCGGTTTTGTGGACTGGATGTCATTTGTGGAGGACAATTTCTATGGATAATGAGGATCAAATGCTCCACTTTATGGGAGGTGAGTAAGAAAGTCTTTATTTTTGCTATATCCCGAGTTTTTATGTTGCGTCTCTGTGTCCATCACTCCTCTGCCCCTGCTCTGTTTTATTGGCTGTTATCGTAGCGTTGCTGATGTTTGGTGGTTATGATCTGACACTGACTCCACACATGAGGAGCAGCAGCTTCAAAATCGCACACGGAGACAAAAAGTCGGGTCACGCCTTCCTGAACTCGGGAAGAAGAAATCACAGGCAGCCTTAACTTGAGTAAGAAGAGCTTCTAACAGAGTAGTGCTTTCAGTTAGCATCACACCCCCAGGGAATGTTGACGACGTCAGATGCAAAGTATCAATTGTGTTTCCATGCGATTGTAGAATGAATGTGAGAATAGAAAGAACATTAAGAAAAAGAAAAAAAGAAAGTGAAAGTAAAAAAAAAACATGTCCCACCCTGACTATGATGCCCATCCTCTTGCTCTCGGAGGTGAAGGGGAAGATCTGCAGGATGTGGAAGGACAGGATCTGCCCTGAGGGGGTCTTCAGCTGCAGAGAGCCCAGGTCACGGTTCACCAGGGTCAGACCCACGCTCTCCGTCCACCGCACCAGCGCCACCTACAGGCACCGACAAGACAAACAAGACGGAACAGAGTGACATCGGATCAGATTCATGCCACATGTACCAGTATTCATGGCTTCAAACTGTTATATTTATTTGTTTTTTGTGATCGATATTTTATTTGACTTTGGTATCCATGGGTGAAAGGGATCCAAAAAATGAATAAGTGCATAAGTGTGTACAAAATATCATTACAGTTACATTTGACCCTAGTCACCCACTAACCCTGTACCCTCCCAACCCAAGGTATAATAGAAAAAAAACAACAACATTCATATACATACACATACACATATACATTATATATATACACACACACACACGTGTGTGTGTGTGTATATATATATATGTATATGTATGTATGTGTATGTATATGTATATGAATGTTTTTTTATTTATTTTTCTATTATACCTTGGGTTGGGAGGGTACAGGGTTAGTGGGTGACTAGGGTAAAATTATTATTAACATTATTATTGCAATTATTACTGTCATCATCATCATCATAATTATAATTATTTAAAAATAAATACATTTATTTATGGTTAGTGTAGTGGTTCAAGATGATGTTATTTGTTGTGTCTGTGCACATAAATGTTGTCCTGGCTCGCATTTTAATGCTTGTCCTGTCTTCTCTACACATGGGACAAAGAGAAACGTAATTTTGGTTCCTTTGTATGTCTAATACATGAAAGAAATTTACCATGAATCTAACTTTGAAGTTATATATATTTTTTGCAGCAGTTACTTCAAAATAATTATACTTTTAATGGCCTTAATAAAGCAAGAATAAAGACTTAATTTGAATGAACAGCCGTGTTAGAATGTTGTTACTTCATTATAAACATACCTGGAGTTGTGTTTTGTTTCATTCACACATGTTTAAGTATCCTTTTTTCATAAGCCTGTCAAAGCTCAACATACTCTGCTCCACCTTGTGATATCATGAAGCAGTAGTTTTCAAATTAACAGCTCCTTTTACATTTTGTTTAGTAAAGATTGGCAATTCCAGGACTGAAATTATCCAAATGATTCTAGTGAAGGTGTATGGAGTTGAATAACATAGTGGAGCACTTTCTGTATTACCACATGACATCACAAGGTGGAGTGTTTTCTGTTTGAGAGAAGAATTCAGCGTACCGGTAATTAGGCAGGGTTTGTCTGTTACATTAAAGGTGCGTTGTGTAACTTTTCTGGTTCACCCTTTTAATCATGCATCAAAATCCCGCCTGGATTTTTTAAAATGTTCCTTTGACTTTAAAAATGTCAGAAAATGTCCCAGGAGTAAGTGTTTTTTTCCCCCATTTTACCAGGATGAGTCTTTCTTTCTTTCTTTCTTTCTTTCTTTCTTTGTTTATTTGGATGGGACAGTGCATATTAATGAATGTACAATTTATACAAAATCACACAAATTGAAGTAAATATGCCGGATTTAGCACAGTGCTAATTTCCATCCATAGTCCCAGACCTAAAATATAACAATCATTAGACTATGATTGATTATATATATACAATAGTGATACATGACACAATAGATTTATAATACAGCTTTCAATATCTGGCAGTTGTTCAACATTACTGTATGTGTATTAATGTGTAATAACAGTTGAAAGAGAAGGAAAAACACAAAAATACACACACACACACACACAAAAACACTGAAAAACCACTTGTAAACTATCGCTGCTCTCTCCAAATCTCCGCCACTCTGCACTTGAAACTACAGGCTCTGTGCTGGGTGCTGCAGAAATTTACCGTAATAACCCCATATGGGTAGAAAGCGCAACTTCTCTGCCGTCAGGAACTGTTGGAATTTTTTCGATAGCACATGTCATCATGGATTGTCTGTTTTTCTAGGTATTTTTGAGCTATAAAACCTCCTGTAATTGAATAAATGTAAAGTAGAAATGTTTAATTGTATATAACAATAATGTTTAAATGTTTAATTTCATACTGTGGAAGATTCCAAGAAGAGCAATGACATATTCATAGAAATAAGAATGTAACGGATCCACTATCGAAAAGTTACACAGTGCACCTTTAATGTCACAGTCCTTTCAGTCTTATAGCACATGTATAATAGTGAAGCCCTGTGATGCTGGGTCCTGGGAGAGCGCTGCCTCTTCAGCTGTCCTCACACAAGTGTTTTCAGTTTTCTTCCTCTTTTCTCTGAACAGGATCCACGGCCTCAGAGCTCAGCTGCGCACCACTCGACCCTCAAAGACTTCATTTTCAATTTAAAACACTCAGCGCTTGTTATTATACTCTGACCTACAAATTGGGACTTCCTGTTAATAGCCATCATTTTTCCTGCTCCCCTTTGAGGCACAGAGAAAGGGTTGCCTATATTTACTAACACACATCTGCGAGTCATTACACAGAGAGGAGGAGGAGGAGGGACTGGACCTGCCATGAGTCTATTACAGCACTTTATTTAGACATTTAAAGGTAAAAGGACTTGTTAACGTGAAAACTACCACCACATGACATCACAAGGTGGAGCAGAGCATTGTGAGCTTTGGAAATGTAGACAGACTAATAAAAAAGGATAACTCAAACATGTGAATGAAACAAAACACAACTCCAGGTATGTTTTTGATGAGGTAACAACATTATAACATGGCTTAAACCTAACAAGTGTAGAGTTTTTCATGGTGAGACTAACTACCAACAATATTTAAATAATTTATTCATTTGAAATAATTACATTTTAAGTATTATTATTATTATCTTCTATTATTATCTATAATTTATTTATTTATTTATTCATTTTTCACTCTTAATATATATATATACTCTTGTAATGTTTTATTACCCTTGTCTCGGGGAATGTTCTGTTTTTACTTTGTGTGAAAATGAAAATAAAAAGTAAAAAAAAAAAAGAAATAATTGTATTTCTTACAATAGTTCTCCTTATTGCTCTAATTACTGTCAGTGGAATCTATACCAGTGACCTCGGCTTAAAGGTGTCACACTGTGGAATATTATAGCCAAAGGAACAACATTTTTATGGAAATAAGCAGGAGGTGCCCCCTCTCCCGCCCAAATAAGAGTCAGGTTTGTGGAGATGCAAGCTTGCTCCGAGTAAAGACACATGTTTGCTACGCTTTTCAGACAACCAAACAGAAAAAAAAATCTTTCTCTTTCCATACTGTGGCTTTAAGTGGGGGATGCACTAACGACACAGGAACAACATAATCATTTTTAATAGTTAAATTAGTTAATATCAAGTTAAAACGTTACCACAGAGACGTGACTGCTTTGCCATGAATGTTCCGCGTTATGGTATTTTTTCATTCAAATTATACCTTTAACAAGTTTAATGCCATACTGCAGAGCATTTTGGGCAAAGAAATACAAATTCACCTTTAATTATACACCTTAAAAACAACATCGAGAGAAAAGTCTGTTCATTCATTCTTTAGAATTCCAATTAATAACGAAACACAATAAAATGAGACACCACTTTGTTATTGTATTATTCCATTTTAGTGTCAAACAAAAAAACAGATTTCGACCTCTATTTCTAATATTTAATTTACAGTTTATTTCAAATAACACCAATCAAAAAACTGTCATTGTGACTATTTCATTTCTGATTTGCCCCAGAAGTTCTTTTGCTTAGCACGCCGTGTGTGAATTCAGTGTAAACCAGGCATCTATAATAAAATACATTTTTATTATAGCTCTATGGACTCGGCTAAACAAAGGAGAGTTTATTGCTGCTTCCTGTTTCTCATCATGGAGTTCAACAATTACCTTCTAAGACGCAAAAGTAAACGCAAAAGTAAACGCAAAAGTAAACGCATCGCTATAAAAGAAGAGGACATGTTTGTCCACAAAAATGAAAAACAATTTTTCAGGTAATTCCTTCTAGCAGCAGAACTTCCGGGGGAAATAAACCAGAGAGAATAAAACATCAAAATTAAAATAGTCACAATGACAAGTTTTTTTGATTGGTGTTAGGGCTGGGCGATATGGACCAAAAAATATATCTCGATATATTTTGCTATATCTCGATATCTTTACAGGAAAAATACATGGGCGCACTGTAGAGCCCTGTTCCTAGTCTTGGTTTAGTCCGCGACCGAGCCCCGGGCTCTGCGGCAAGCGCGGCACAGAGAAGGCAAAACAAGCGAAGCGGCGAAACCAGAAGTAAACATAAGCATTATAGCGATATATACATATGTCAGAATTCATATCGAGTTTCAAAAATATCTCGATATATTTTAAATATCGAGATATCGCCTACCCCTAATTGGTGTTGAAATAAACTTTACATTAAATATTGGAAAGTGAGATCAAAATCTTTTTTTTTTTGACACCAAACCAAAATAATAAAATAAACTGTTTTCCCATTTTATTGTTTTTGTTGTTCTTAATTGAAATTCAAAAGAACAAACGATACACGGACTGAGAAGCACTATAAAATCTGCATTTCACACCACACCACAATCACGCGCAGTTGTCTACATATTACAGAGTTCAAAGTGTCATATGGAGAGTTGGTCCTAATGCAGGAGGTTTGGCAACCCCTCCGTGACCCCTCCATGACCCCTGCGACCCGCCCATTTCATCTCCTTAACAATTACAGTACATTAAAGCAGCAAATCAAACCACCGCAAACTCAACATCAGCATCAGAGATGAGACAAAGTGCAGTCGATGAAGCAGAGGTGACAACATGAGACACAAAGAATAGTATAGACCCAGAGCGCGCATCGTCTCTGAGAAAATTAAATATTGATCAATGTGAGTGGTGCCGGACAAAAGAGTGAAGTGAACAAAGGTATAAATAAATATAACATCAAAGTGGGAGGGACAGTGTAGAGAGGTGAAGGGAGAGACTGGGTTTATCTGTAAAGTCACTCCTGCTACTCAGAGGTGGAGTCTGAAATGCTGCTACGTAAATTGTTATTATTACTTTGATGTAATATTCAAAAACTGTGATTAGACATGAATAGAAAAATAATTTGGAGCGTATTGGAAAATGAGGAAAGAAGGGTTTGTAGAAATTCAATTTGTCAACTGGGGCAAATTATTTTGGTTAAAAACATTTCGTAGCTCATCCAAGTTGCAGCTACAATGAGCTACGAAACGTTTTGGCCAAAATAAACATTTGTCCATTTGACAATCAGAATTTCTCCTTTTGCGTGTGAATGAACCATCTTTAAAAAGTTAGAAAGTTAGAAAATCAAACCGTGAAACAGCTATCGGTCAATAACAGATTAACTGCAGCCTCACCTCATCTGGACTGGAGGCCTGGTAGGTGCGATTGTCGTCACTGAAGTCCTGGTCGGCCTCAGTGGTCTCTGGCTCTCCTCCGTTGCCATGGTTTTCGTACACGGGGGTGACGTTGTGGCACAGAGCGATGGCCTTCACTGCCTCGTGGATCCGGCTGCTCACAGACTTACGCACCTTTGGCCCTGACGACTGGGGCTTCTTGGACGGGGTTGCTCCACTGGTGCTGCCATTGGAGGGCTGAGGTGGCACCTGGAGGGAATTTAAATGTAAAATAATTTTTGCCTTTGCACGACTCATCATTTTTGGCACATGATACAAAGGTCTCATGAAAGCTAAAACCCTCCCAAATTATGCTCAATATACTAAAATAAATTTGCTTCACTGAAGAAAGATTGATCATTTAATGAACACAGAAAGGTCAGATTTAGGCAAGACAATAATTTGGGTGGGTTTTAGCTTTCATATGAGACATATGAGACATTTCTAAAACCAATCGATTAATTTAAAGTCAGGTTATAAGCTTTTGTTTCTACAAAATGGATAAGCGACAAGACTTTTGTCAGGGACTGTACAGGAACTGACAAATAAGGGTCAAAGGTCAAAATTGATCTCAATATTTTTCACGATATTTATTCACATGATAAAGGAGATCTCAAATACCCCCAAAATGACAATAACATTATGTTACATGTTCTGTTTTTGTAGGGCAGAGTAACATGGCACAGGCATGCAGTGTGAAAGAGGTACAGTTGTGCTCAGAAGTTTACATACCCTGACAGAATTTATGATTTCTTGTCCATCTTTCAAAGAATATGAATGATAACACAAAAACTTTTCTTTCATTCATGGTTAGTGCTTGGGTGAAGCCATTTATTATCAAACAACTGTGTTTCCTCTTCTTCAATCATAATGAGAACAGAAACTACACAAATGACCCAATGACAGCTTGGAGTCTTTTGTGATAATTGTGGATGAGGCGCTTTATTTTCTCTGATGGTAAAGCTGCCCCTTCTTCTTGGCAAAAGGCTCAGTTCCTGTAAATTCTTGGGCTCTTGTATGAACGCCAGCTTGAGATCTCCCCAGAGTGGCTCAGTGATACTGAGGTCAGAAGAGACGGCCACTCCAGAACCTTCACTTTATTCTGCTGGAGCCAATGACAGGTCCACTTGCCTTTGTGTTTTGGATCATTATCATGTTGGAATATCCAAGTACATCCCATGTGCAGCTTCTGGACCAAGAAATCATCAATTCTGCCAGGGTATGTAAACTTATGAGCACAACTGTATATCACTTTAGTTCATTATAGTCTTTGACAATCACCTCTAAAATTTTAAATGTTCCACAAAATCCATCCATCTGCTAATTTTAAAATCAGTTTGCCCCCCTCCACTTATCACTGATACAGCGAGTCCCTGACCTCCCCCCTGTCCTCTTATGTCCTCTCCTCCGTGTCCGTGTACATGATGTGACAGCATCTTTAACCTCGGCCCGCTGGATAATTCACAGTGACAGGTTTTCAGTGGGGAGAGAGTATCACCATATTTATCCTGTCATATCTGCTTTAAGGGCCTTTTAATGTGGACATCCATTTAACACTGCAGATGACAGCCCGGCAGCAGCAGAGGCTCCTGACATGTTCATCATAACAAAGTCCCACAGGAAGAAAGGACAAAACATGACAACCTTCATCAAGAACAAATGACAAAAATCGACTACTGTTTTCTGTGGTTTCATACAAATCGGTGGTGACTGGATCTTAACTAGACACTTTATGTAATTTTTTGCCTGGTAACAGCACTAAGCTTAGAGCAACATTTATGTTTGTTTACGGTTTAACTGAATAAATGTGTGTTTGCTGTTTGGACATGGGTTGGAGAGTAAACTGGAGGCCAAGTGGAAGATCAACGAGGAGATTCATGGATGTTGTAAAACCTGCTTGTTTCCATGGAGATGTTATTGCTTTGCCTGGAGTAGTCTGATCTTATATTTATTAAATTACAGCTGTTTTTGTTTTTAATACCTTGAAAAACATACTGGTATCAGATACTGGCAGGGATACTTAAAAAATGCTTGCTCAATATCTTATAAATAGATGTAATAAGACTATGTACTGTTCGCAGTTGGATCAGAAATTCTCATGTTTGAATTTGTATTTATAACAACTTGTCTGTAGTCACTTGAGGGATAAATAATGTGAGCTACAGATATGACTTGTAACTTGGCATCACTTGCTTGTAGAGCCCTGCACTGCACCCGTGGAACCCGACGCAGAACAGTGCAGCGCCGGACATTTTGAAAGCTCATTGCGGGAGCGGGCGGGTGGGATGATAAACCGCAGTCCCACAAACTAAATATGAATGCAAAGTAAATTATACAAATGATTACTGCATGCCTATCATACATAATGTGCTGGATATTTTATTATGCATTAATAAAAATATTTTAGCAGCAATAACTTGCAGATGTGGTCTAATCTTGCGCACATTTTAGACAATTCCTTTCAACTTCTCCGTGTTTGATGGAGCTTCAAAGACGTGACAGAAGAACAGAGCAGCTCTAGTGAATCTCATAGTACTTTAGATGCAAGTTCTTCTTTAAAAAGAGGTACTTTTACCGCCAAAAAATCCCCATCGTCCCCATCTTACAGAATTTGCAGGGCAAAAGCGGGACAAAATATCACAGATGTGGGCAAGAGTAGGAATGAAAATTCTGTCCTGCGCATGTCTCCATGGAGGAAAGCAAGTTTAATGCCATACTGCTGAATATACCAAGAATAGGACTAATAACTTCACAGAAACAAGCAGGGGGTGGACCCTATACCCGAAGAGCTACAATGTGCAGCTTTAAATTGCTAACACATATTAAAGGGCTCATATCATGGAAAATTGACAAAATGCTCTGTCCCACCTTGTGATGTCATGAGGCGGTAGTTTTCAAGTTTTTTTTTTCTCTCAACTACCTTTTACCTTTAGTTCAGTAAAGATTGGCAATTCCAGGGCTGAAATTCTCCAAATGATTCTAGTAAAGTTGTATACAGCACTTCCTGTATTACCACACGACATCACAAGGTAAAACAGAGTGTTTTCACTTTGATAGAAGCTGAGTTTGTGAATTAAACACTTGTGAATGAAACAAAACACTCCAGGTATGCTTGTGATGAGTATACAACATTATAACATAGTGTATATCAGAAAACAGAGTAATATGGGCCCTTTAAAAAATATTTCCCCATATTTACCCATGAAACCTCACAGTAAATACTCTCAGTTGTAGCCGCTGCTCT
Source organism: Odontamblyopus lacepedii (assembly GCA_034769755.1). Taxonomy (NCBI): domain Eukaryota; kingdom Metazoa; phylum Chordata; class Actinopteri; order Gobiiformes; family Gobiidae; genus Odontamblyopus; species Odontamblyopus lacepedii. Next base: position 11,889,478 of record CM068362.1, read on the forward strand.
GCTCTGCTGTGACGGCGGAGTAAAAGGCCCAGTCATTTGAGCACAGATGGTTTGTGAGAGCAGCAGCTGTTTGGAGCAAAGACTCAACAATATCATTTAGTCACGGCCCCCCCAGCGCCACCCGGAGAGGCCCACACTTACAGTACGCTCGGGGAGGACATGCTGATGAATAACAACACGGCTCTTTTACTGGAGGATGTCATGTTATGTCAATACAACAAACTGCTTTCATTATTCTTCTACTCTCCACAGACTCCCATAACAGTAACAGAAATGTGTACTGTCAGATATAGAGCACACATTTAAATCAAAGTTTCTTATTCACTCAGCTTTTAAAATTAATAATGAAGCAAAAATGTATCAAGAATTTTTAGGCACTCAGACATACTTTTAGACTGATTTTGATTCATTCAAACTGTAAGCTACTATACATTTATATCGGATGAGATGGGTGAAGTGTCTTGCCCAAGGACACAATGCAATGAAACAGATCTTTTCAAATGAGGCTTGTAAAAAATAATAATAACAATACAAAAACAGATAATGGTAGTTGATACATAAAGGGCCTGTATTATGCAATTTTTGATCAAAAACAAACTTGGAGTTGTGTTTTATTTCATACACATGTTTAACCCTGCATATCGAGGCTGAGTTCTTCTCTCAAACAGAAAACATTCAGTTCCACCTTGTGATGTCATGCTGTAACACAGGAAGTGCTCCACTGTGTTTTTAAACTGCATACACCTTCACTAGAATAATTTTGAGAATTTCAGCCCTGGAATAAGGTAAAAGGTAAAAGGTAACTATTGAAAATTACCGCTTCATGACTTCACAAGGTGGAACAGAGCATTTTGAGCTTTGGAGATGTAGACAATAATAAAGGTTACTCAAACATGTGTGAAAACATAGCTCTGAGTATGTTTTTTGAGGAGGTAACAACATTATAACACGGCTTAAATCTCACAAGAGTCAATTTTGCGTAATATAGGACCTTTAAAAATAATTCAGGGTCAAATTTTGCACATTTCCAAGCACAAAATTACGATACAATTCATTTAATTCGTCCCCTACCTGTGCCCAGCCACATGGACGCGAGATCTGCTTTGGGTTTATTTTTTGTGCACATGCGTCTCGGGAGTGTTTATTAACTTTTAGTATCCAAACTAGATACTTGAAATAGTTGAAAAATACATTCCACTGAGGATTGCAAGTACTGATTAAACATAATTCTGGTATTGATTGGGAGTGCTGCCAGCATCAAAATAACAGTATAGCCAAGTAAAATAAATGATGACTGAAATTTTCAAGTGGTAAAAAAACACTGGATTTTGTTATTGCCATAGTAACACCAGTAAGTACAGGTGATATTTGAAATCGCTCACCAGTGCATAGGACTGTATGATGTGACTCTGGATCTCGTCCATTGTGTCGGTGCCGTAGGACACTGTTCCCAAGTGAAGCCGCTTAAAGATCATTTCATTCTGTGTCAGTGTTCCTGAAAATCAAAAGAAGGTTTTAAAATGACAGTCCTATACATAAATAGCAGAAAGAACCAATAATTAGCCACAGCAGTGACTTTTTCAACCCTCTACAAGCTCAAATATGTTCATATAACAGAAATAACAAAAATCTCTCCACTATTGCATATAAACAGTATCCAATATAAATACTGAGCCGCAAAATATATCATCCCATCTATCATTTATTGAACAAAAAGTCAATATAGTTATTATCCAGACAGGCCTAAACAGACCATGTGTCGATCACTAACCCTATATCATGCCATTATGAAAACAGGGAGACAGGATATGATTCCAGACTCTCACGTCTTTGCAAAGTTTGGCAAAGCGTGTGATTCTAGCTGGCCAGTTAAGACTACATGATTATATTAAAAAGCTACTATTATACTATTATTTCGTGATATAAATATATATATATGTGATATAAATATATATATATGTGATATAAATATATATATATATAAATATATATATATATATATATATATATATATATATATATATATATATATATATATATATATATTTGTTACATTAGTGTCTAACCATGTATTTTTTTCCCACTCTTTATTCTTTTCATCCTTTCTTCTTGTATAGATGTATTTTTTGCCTTTTAATATCATGGCCAAGGGACTACAGATGAAAACTAACCTTCTACCTAATTCTGGCTTTTTTAACCATATGTAATCACGTGTTTTATGAAATTGCATTGTCCCCTTTCAAATAAACTAAACTTAAAAGAACCAAAATATCAAAATGGACTGCATGTTCTCATACTGCCGTTTCAAAACAGGTTTATAACTTTATTTAATACCTGTGGCTGTTAGGACACACGGGGACAATGAGGTGGGTCTAACTTCCAAACATTAGATAACTGAACCTAAAGCATTGATTATTTGTTGTGGTTTGTGCGTGATCCGCCTCTTCACTCAGGTTAATGGAGCTCACAGCTAATCTATACAGGCCTGGATCAGCAGAGACAGAGGGCCGTGTTAGGGCCGCCTCAGCAGCTCATCACTTACATCACTGTGTCCTGCATTAGCAAAGAGAAGCCATATGTTTAGTGTGCATCCTCTTTACCTGAGCGTGTGTCTTCTGCGTCTTTGAGTGTCAAGACAAGCGTTTTACAAGTGTTATGTAGCATTTTTATTATTCTCTCTGCTGTGTGCTCTAGTGTGCATTTTATTTCTATGTGTACATCGTGGTTATGGTTGTTAATATCTGTCTGTATTCTCATTGCCTTTTAATTGAACTGTTTTGTACAATTGCGCCATTTTGTATAACTCTTATTGGTGTGTTTTTATAGTGGCCCTTTTTGGGACTACAGATGAAAAATAGTCTCTTTCTGGCTTGATTAGTGTTCACTGTCCCTGCTGAATAAACCCAATAAATAAAATAAAAATAAAGGTGCCGGTGGAGGGTTCGTCACCTGCTCATCTCTGTGGAGTTGTGCCTAGAATGTTCCACTAGTGTTTCCCATTAATACAGGAGATTATGGTGACTCCCTATAGCAGTCATGGCCAACCCGTGGCTCTCGAGCCTCATGCGGCTCTTTAACTAGTTTCATGCGGCTCTTCAGGAGCTTTTACATAACATGCGTCAAATATGCTTGGCTGGCGTTACCATTCATTCAAGGATTGTTCAAGATAAGGAATGCCAAAAGTCTCACTAAGCAGCATAGTAAGAGAAAAATTGAAAATGAAAATTATTTTATTTTTGTTTGTGGACTTGCTTGAACTGAGAGTTTGTGTGTGTGAGACAGTGCACACAATGTTAACTGTTGAAAACAACTTTTACCAACTTTTAAACAATATTATCATGTTGGTGTGGTTATTTTCATTAAATCTGGTTGAGCATAGGTCTGTGTGTGCGTGCATACATGATTGAGGAATGGGATGATGTTCATGTATACCCATGTGTATAATGTGGCTCTTTGCAGTAACACAGAAAAAGAAGGGGCTCTTAGTCTTCTACTAGTTGGCCACCCCTGCCCTATAGTCTAAAACTCTCCCACATGGTCTAAAAGCAACTGAACTATATACTGGCATAAAATTAGACTCTGTTGCTTATTGTACCACCATAATCTTTTAAAAGAGACTAAAATAACTGTTTAAAAGGTCAATATAGGTAGAAAATGGCATTTATACTCCATAAATTGTATGAGATAATAATCAATTATATGAATAATAACAAAATAATTCAAATAATTATGGTGGCACAAATAATTTTTAACAAAATTTATGGAAAACACTGGCTCCACAGTATGGCCATAAACTGAAGAATCTCCATGGAGCCTTGCAAGCCAAATTACAGGTTAGATTTGTGGAGAGGTGACCCCAATCACAGTAAAAATATATGTTTTTAAAGATATTTTTGAGCAATAAATAATACCTGCACTTGAATAAATACAAGACAGACCAGTTTAATGTCATACTGTAAACAATCAATCATTTAAACTAAAGCATTAACAGCTCCATGGAGACAAACAGGTTGTGCATCATCTCTAGAAAAGTTACACTGTGCTCCGTTAAATACAAACAGGTCATTACAGGTGAATCCGCCGACATGAACAGGATCGGAGCAGAAAAATTTTAAAATGTCTAAAGATTTCTTTTTTTTCAGGATTTACAGAAGATTTTGTTAATTGTGCATTACTTTTTAAATCTTAACTATTTCTGATTACCTCTTCATCCTGTATTTATTGAGCTACTATATCCCACTAATTTCTCTTGCTGATCTCCCTGTGATTTCCCTGTCTACAATATGTCAATTTAAGTGAAATGAACAAATTATGCATTTCACGGTGTCCTGTCTATCTGTCATATTGAATTTGACCAGTTGCCATATTTTTCGAACTATAAGTCTATAAGTATACCGGAGTATAAGTCGCACTAGCCAAAAAATGCGTAATGAAGAAGAAAAAACATGTATCAGTCGCAGTTGGGGGAAAATTATTTAAAAAATCAGAGCCCAAGACCTGACATTTCATCTTGAAAGGCAAGTTATAGAAGTTATAGTAATAATAACAACCCAATAGAGAACAATCTGTGTATCATTCGTTCATTTGTTTTTCAATATAGAACAAAAATAAGAAAATGAAAAAACTATTTTATTTGTCTCTAAAACCAAAATGACAAAACAGATGGTAATTTGTTTTGTTTTTTTCATTTTTGATGCATATTTATATATTTGGTCTATGGGCTGTCAGTGTGAAAATGTAATATATAAGTTGCACCTGAGTATAAGTCGCCACCACCTAAACCCTGAAAAAAGTGTGACTTAAAGTCTGAAAAATACGGTAGTTAAGAAGTTATACGAGAAGTTAGAAGTGATACTCATAACCTGTGACTCTTCCCAAGAAAGATCATATTTTGTAAGGAAAATCAGCGATCACAGGGACAATACAGGGCTATTATAACACATAATATGGTTTGACTGTACCGGTCTTGTCCGTGAGGAGGTAGACCAGTCTCCCAAGCTCCTCTGGGATGGTGCTGGTCCTCACCACGGTCCCTGGTATGTTCTCATCCTTCATGATCATCCAGCCGTACGCAGCCTTCCCCATGTCCAGGTTCACTCGCAAACTACGAATACAAATACGCATTTTAGACATTTAAAGGGTTGAAAGATAAATGTAGGCAGCTATTGTGTTATATTATCATTTTATTACTAGAAGTACTTTTTTTCTCATTACTATGAATCTAACTGAAATGACGTTCACACTGCAAGACCCAAATATGTATGTAGGTATATAAATTATACAATTTTTACCACAAAAATATTGTTTTAGGATGCTTTTTATTCCATTTGGAGCCGTTTGAGAGCGTTAAAATGCAGTTTAAAGTATTTAGACCAATTTTGTTGTTTTATCTGTTGATAGAAACTGAATTATTTAACTTAAAAATGCATTTTTGTAACGTATCTGGTGGAGGATCCGTCAAATGCTTTTCTCCGTGGAGATGTTAATGCTTTGTCTGGAATATTTCACATGGTATTAAACATTTCTATCTTCATGGAGACCAAGCCAGACAAAGTTACAGGTCAGATCTGTGGAGAGGCGACACCGCTCAGAATGCCTGTTTTTATAGGTGTTTTTGAGCTATAAAACTACCTATAATTTAATAAATGTCATGTAGAGCTGTTTACTGTCATACTGTGGAACATTCCAAACTAAAATTATTACTGGTTGTAAATGTGTTCAAATGAAAGCTGGACATCTGCATTTTCAGTGAATACCAATTATACAGCCTGGATAACAGAAAATAAGTACAGACCAAACTTTAACAGAAAACAAAGAGGTACTTCATGTCTGTATGTGTATTGTCTTGTGCAACACTGACCTGATGGGAATGATGTAAGAGAAGAGCACGACGAATCTGAAGAGGTTTCTGAACCAGGGCCCGCTGAAGCCCTGCAGCGCCACCATCACCACGGACAGTACCACCTGAGCCAGGAACAGCGCTTTGGTCAGACGGTTCAGCTCCAGGTCCAGAAGGCCCATCTGAAGAAAGAAAATACAGTATATCAAGTAAAATTACCTTTTAAAAGTTTGTAACCTTGTTATAACTGTGTTCCTTCTTCATTAGTTTACTGAAAGTAAATCTGCATTTGAGGCTTGGGTGTTTGTGGTTCTTTGCGCTGCTACCAGTTAGTTTTACTCACTTCAAGGCACATACACAGGTAGATTATAAAAATGCTGTCTTTTTCAAAACTGAGAAAATATCATCTCAGGCATTTTTTTTGGCTGCCATTTTGCATAGAAGCCATGAAGTACAATACAACATAAAAATAACTAAAAAGTAATAATTAGCTACTCCAAATTTAGCAAAAATGCTTGAATAGTAAAATTATAGCGACTTGGTAAATTCCATTTGCTTCTTCACCATAATGAACAGCTCTCTTAAGTTTTTGGTTCAATTTATTTTTATTTTGTAGCGCCCAAAATCGCAACAACAGTAGCCTCTAAGGGCGTTCCAAGATATGGATGAGCCAAACATACACACAGAGATATCAAAACAGGAAAAAACAACATTGGTGAGTTAATAGTAAATTTAAATTACAGAATTTGGGGAAAATAATCAAAATCAACCCCAAATATTAACTTAAAAATACTGGCAGAACTTATCAGCCTGGTATTATCGTTGATCTTTAATGTGATTGCTGAACACAGAAGTCATGGAGTAAAATAAAACCTTAGAAAAATAATGAGGAAATGTTGAGCTATTTCAGCCACAACAAACTTTTGCAAAAATGTTTGAACAGTAAAATTAGTGACTTCATATATTTGCACAAATCTTGCACAACACTACCATAACCAACTAAAAAAATATGTGATCCAAAAACCATGAATTGTAGAAATGTATTTACCAAACCCAACTCAAAAACAGACAAACAGCTTTATTTGCTCCTTGAATGCAGAGGTTCAGAAGGGGCAGACGAATAAATAGCAAGTTCCCATATTGAGATGCTTCTTGAGTTTGAATTGGACAAAGAAATGGGTCAGAGTTGTCCTTTATTTTTCGAGTGTCTGTTGCAGCCAATGGAGCATGTGGGAAAAAGACGTCAAATAAAGCAACGGCCTTCCCCTTTTCTGGAGCTACACAGAGCCCCTTTCAACTGACGCACCACGCTTACAAAAACAGCACAACATAACATGGTAGCCGGGCAAATAAAAGAAAGAAAGAAGTGGGAGGGGGGAGGGACCAGCTGTGTGCAACAAGATCACAAAATCCTCTAGTCCAGGGGTTCTCCGACGGTGGTGTGCAGACTTAGCGGCTTTATATTTATTTAAAGGTGTAACTTTTCTGGTTTTCTGGAGGGTCGGCCACTTGCTTTTCTTTATAGAGATGTTATTGTTTTGTCTGAAATGTTTCACAGGATGACTTTAAACCATCATCATGGAGACCAACCAGGCAAAGTTACTGGTCAGATCTGTGGAGAGGTAACACTGCTCACAGTCAGAACGCCTGTTTTTCTAGGTATTTTTGAGCAGTAAAACCACCTGTAGGTGAATAAATGTAAGGCAGAGCTGTTTAATGTCATATTGTGGAACATTTGAAGCAGAGCAATGAGATTTCCACACAGAAAGGGGGCTTGCTCAAATTGCAAACACATTTTTTTTTACGATTCTCTGTCCAGCATGTTTAAATCTTACAAAGGTCGCTTGATTGTGGTCGATGGTAGACCTGCATGTTTTAATCAGCTTGAGGAAACATGACTTTGTTCTGATCTCTGGTGAAGATCCTCCCTCGGGAACTCCCCTCCCCAAAACTTTGGGAGGGAAAATTGAAAATGAGCAGGACACAGGACATTTAGAGGAGCAGAGGACACACTCGGGACACACTCGAGACACAGTTACAGGAGGAGAGGACACACTCAGGACACAGTTACAGGAGCAGAGTACACGCAGAGGACACACTCAGGACATTTACAGGAGCAGAGGACACACTCAGGACAGTTACAGGAGCAGAGGACACACTCAGGGCAGTTACAGGAGCAGAGGACACACTCAGGACATTTACAGGAGCAGAAAACACACCCAGGACACATTTAGAGGAGCAGAGGACACACTCAGGACAGTTACAGGAGCAGAGGACACACTCAGGACACATTTACAGGAGCAGAGGACACACTCAGGACACAGTTACAGGAGCAGAGGACACACTCAGGACACAGTTACAGGAGCAGAGGACACACTCAGGACACAGTTACAGGAGCAGAGTACACGCAGAGGACACACTCAGGACATTTACAGGAGCAGAGGACACACTCAGGACATTTACAGGAGCAGAGGACACACTCAGGACAGTAACAGGAGCAGAGGACACACTCAGGACAGTTACAGGAGCAGAGGACACACTCAGGACAGTTACAGGAGCAGAGGACACACTCAGGACACATTTACAGGAGCAGAGGACACACTCAGGACACAGTTACAGGAGCAGAGGACACACTCAGAACACAGTTACAGGAGCAGAGTACACGCAGAGGACACACTCAGGACATTTACAGGAGCAGAGGACACACTCAGGACAGTTACAGGAGCAGAGGACACACTCAGGACATTTACAGGAACAGAGGACACACTCAGGACACAGTTACAGGAGCAGAGGACACTCTCAGGACACTGTTGCAGGAGCAGAGGACACACTCAGGACACTGTTGCAGGAGCAGAGGACACACTAAGGACATTTACAGGAGCAGAGGACACACTCAGGACATTTACAGGAGCAGAGGACACACTCAGGACACTGTTGCAGGAGCAGAGGACACACTCAGGACACTGTTGCAGGAGCAGAGGACACACTCAGGAGAGTTACAAGAGCAGAGGACACACTCAGGAGAGTTACAAGAGCAGAGGACACACTCAGGACATTTACAGGAACAGAGGCCACACTCAGGACACAGTTACAGGAGCAGAGGACACACTCGGGACACTGTTGCAGGAGCAGAGGACACACTCAGGACACTGTTGCAGGAGCAGAGGACACACTCAGGACACAGTTACAGGAGCAGAGGACACACTCAGGACACTGTTGCAGGAGCAGAGGACACACTCAGGACACAGTTGCAGGAGCAGAGGATACACTCAGGACATTTACAGGAGCAGAGGACACACTCAGGACACAGTTACAGGAGCAGAGGACACACTCAGCACATTTACAGGAGCAGAGGACACACTCAGGACACTGTTGCAGGAGCAGAGGACACACTCAGGACATTTACAGGAACAGAGGACACACTCAGGACACTGTTGCAGGAGCAGAGGACACACTCAGGACACTGTTGCAGGAGCAGAGGACACACTCAGGACACTGTTGCAGGAGCAGAGGACACACTCAGGACACAGTTACAGGAGCAGAGGACACACTCAGGACACTGTTGCAGGAGCAGAGGACACACTAAGGACATTTACAGGAGCAGAGGACACACTCAGGACATTTACAGGAGCAGAGGACACACTCAGGACACTGTTGCAGGAGCAGAGGACACACTCAGGACACTGTTGCAGGAGCAGAGGACACACTCAGGAGAGTTACAAGAGCAGAGGACACACTCAGGACATTTACAGGAACAGAGGCCACACTCAGGACACAGTTACAGGAGCAGAGGACACACTCAGGACACAGTTGCAGGAGCAGAGGACACACTCAGGACACAGTTACAGAAGCAGAGGACACACTGAACATGTTGCTTCCAGAGTCGTCTACAAACAAACAGTTTACAGTGGTATCCAGAGCACCGCTGTAGCTGTGGGTATGTTCATGAATGTTATCGTTGATGTCAGTCTTTTTTTTTTGCACCATTCTGAAAGTAATGTTATCAGTTTATATAAAAATCTCTGCATCTTTCAGAAAAAAGGAAAGTGTTTGAGAGTCAACAAAACACAGACTACAGATGAAGAAAGTAAACCAACTAAAATGATTTGAACAGAATTATATTTTTTCAGCATAAACTTCCTAGTGAACATTTATCATGTGTTTCTACAGGGTGAAGTGACACTAAGGACTTGTGCCCTACCTGTTACTGCATTTTGGGGAAGAAAAGCAGCACATGGAGATTGCTCTTTATGCATGTACAATTCTAATGTTCTGGTCCATTATCTTATAAGAGAACAAGAGCTCCGCCAGCGGGGCAAAATACGCCCGTACTACACCTAGGTGAGACGGTTGTCGAGTTAGAGCGCGGACAAGAAATTGTCCACAGACAGACGGACAGACGGACAGACAGACGGACGGATAATCAATAGGGAAATCTGGCTCTTGCAGTAGGAGTATGACATCATCACATTCTAGAATCGGAATTCCACCAATCAGATTGCAGCAACAGAACTTAAAGACACTACAAAGCTTTGAAGTGTCCACAGACGGACGGACGGACGGACAGCGCCATACCATAATACGTCCCGTTTTATCACGGGCGTATAATAATATGTGCTTCAACTATATTTAAACATGTACAACACAAAGTACATAATCATATTGCAATTATGTGTTATTCCTGTGTTCACAGGCAGAGACCACAACTATATATATATATATATATATATATATATATATATATATTTAAAAAAACGCATTTCTCACCTTCCACGGTGGTTGGTCTCTCTCACCCTCATCAGCTCGGGTCCTCTACCAGAGGCCTGGGAGCTTGAGAGTTCTGCACAGTATCTTTGCTGTTCCCAGTACTGCACTTTTCTGGACTGAGATGTCTGTTGTCCTTCCTGGGATCTGCTGCAACCACTCATCCAGTTTGGGGGTCACAGCCCGGAGTGCTCCGATCACCACAGGCACCACCGATGCTTTCATCTTCCAGGCTCTCTCCAGCTCTTCTTTGAGGCCTTAGTATTTCTCTAGTTTCTCGTGTTCCTTTTTCCTGACATTGCCATCGCTCGGTATTGCAATGTCCACCACCACGGCTTTGTTCTCTCGCTTATCCAGAACCACAATGTCTGGTTGGTTCGCCATCACCATTCTGTCAGTCTGTATTTGGAAGTCCCACAGGATCTTGGCCCGCTCATTCTCCACAACCTTTGGAGGCGTTTCCCACCTTGATCCTGGGGTTTCCAGCCCGTACTCTGCACAGATGTTTCTGTACACTATGCCCGCTACTTGGTTATGTCGCTCCATGTACGCTTTCCCTGCCAGCATCTTACACCCTGCAGTTATGTGCTGGACTGTCTCAGGCACTTCTTTGCACAACCTACACCTTGGGTCTTGTCTGGTGTGGTAGATCTGGGCCTCTATTGCTCGGGTGCTCAAGGCCTGCTCCTGTGCAGCCAGGATGAGTGCCTCCATGCTGTCCTTCAGACCAGCCCTCTCCAGCCATTGGTAGGATTTCTTGATATCAGCCACTTCAGTTATATTCCGGTGGTACGCCCCGTGTAGGGGTTTGTCCTGCCATGATGGTCCCTCCAGCACCTCTTCCTCTGCGCCCCACTGTCTGAGACATTCTCTGAGCATGTCATCAGTCTGGGCCTTGTCACTGATGTAGTTGTGGAGCTTGGATGTTTCATCCTGGACAGTGGTTCCCACACTCACTAGTCCTCGGCCTCCTTCCTTCCGGCTCGTATATAGCTATAGCTATAGCTATAGCTATAGATATATATATATATATATATATATATATATATATATATATATATATATAGCTATATATACAAAATAAAAAAATATGGACAAAATAAAAAAATATATAGCTATAGCTATATATATATAGCTGTATATATATATATATATATATATATATATATAGCGGTATATATATATATATATATATAGCTGTGTATATATATATATAGCTGTATATATATATATATATATATATATATATATTATTTTTTTTTATTTTTTTATTTTATTTATTTATTTTTTACGCAAATCCAGCAACCTTTTTATTTCAATGCATAAAAACAAGAAGGTAACAGACCCTAATCGCAGTGTACGCCTGGCTTAACGCTGGTGCCATTAGCATGCTAGTTGTTGTAAGCAGTGGTGTGATGACAAAACTTCTCTCTGGCCTCTGTAAGTTGTGAAATTTAGATTTATTCTTGATTTATTCTTCCGTTTAGACTCAGTTTGGACCTGGTTTAGGTGAAGTGATTCCACTCACAGTCAGAATGCCTGTTTTTTTACCTTTTTTTTTTTTACCACCAATACCTATTCTTCCTGGAGTCTATGCCCTATGGTGCATGTCTTTTGGGTATTGTGGGGGTATCATAAGCTACCTGTAATTTATTAATGTAAGGTAGTAGAGCTGTTTAATGCCATAGAGCAGTCTCTATCTATAGAAACAAGCAGGTGATGGAAATCCAACCAAAAAGTGACATACTGCACCTTTAAACATCAACATTTGCTTTTTATTATGCAAATACCATTGTGCCACATCTATTTAATATTCACAAATACACATGTATTCAAATTTAGAACACTGAATTGAGAGTTTTATGTGATTATAATTTTGTTTGGCTAATCTTTATAAAGTATTTTTCTCTGTGTTGACGTTAAAACAACTTTGTACATCTTAATCTGAACCCAAACTAAAGCACAGTGTATCAGACATTTGTACATAGCTGGGGCGGGCCAAGCCGTTCCAAACCAGTGCCTCTTTAACATGTTCATGGTTGAGCTATTGAGAAAAATAGGGGGTTTGGGTGGATTAAAATGAAGAAAAATTAAGAGGGGACGGAGAGAGGAGGGGAGAGGGAGCACAGTGCATCCCCCTCACTGTGGACAATAGCCAGTCTAAACTTTCCAAGGTTTTGCCAGGGATCCGATGAAGTCATTATTCATTCAGTCGACAGGAAAAGGACTCAATTACCACAAGCTAAAGATGCGATCAATGAATAAAAGTGCATATTTTAGCCCATTCAGCGCAGGGCTATTAAAACTGAAAGCAAAGATCGGGGCTGCCTGTGTGGCTTGTATTTTTGCATATGTGTGAAATGTGATAAAGGCGTAGGGAGCATGAATATTCAGTGATTTGTAAGCAGTGCAGTTTGGTTCATGTCAGGCCCCAGAAAATTAAGTGAAATTGATTTATAAGAGGTAAACAACTCCACTGCCCCAGACTGTTTAAAGCCAGACAGCTGAGTATTGGATTGTGGATTCGCTGAAATAAACTCAGTAATAGTCTTTTGTCAAATAACACTGGGGTCCGTCAGAGTGCTCTAAACAAAGAAAGCGTTTGTGTCCATCCTCTTGGATTGATCAGCTTTCACTATTGTCCAAACGAAAACATAGAAGCAACTGGAGAAGAAGGAGAGAGTTGTCCCTTTCTTTATGCCCTGTGGTAAAAGTTATTGACATGGACACCTACCAGTTTCTTGTAGTTCATGAGTAACTGCTGTATAAACTGGGATCAAGTTAAAAAAAACATAACAAAATCTAGATCATGCTCAAAAACAGTTTCCTCTACACATTACTGATGTTTTAAATAGGCAACAATCCAGCTTTTTCAGTTCCGATACCAATTCCAGTACTGTATATTTAAGTATTTGTACTTGCGGATGCCCAATGTCATCTGATACCAGTGCAGAGACTGAAAACTGCATTTATTCCCTTAAAACAAAAACTAAATAAGAAGAAACTGGTCCAAATGTGTTATGTAGCTGTTAATTAAGTAACTATAGAACGACTTTTTTAGACATTATGAAACTTTCTGGGCCAACTACGACCAGTAAATACCAGGATATCGGCTGAACTGATATTTCTTTTTCAGTATTGCTGCCAATATTCAATACCAGTATCAGATCGGTGCACCTCTAGTTTTAAAAATCAAGATACTAAAAACAAATACTGTGGTACGGAGTGGCAGCAGCAGACTAGAAAACAAAAAAGGGCAACACTTTATAACAACTACGCTTTAAATAGTTTTATTCATAATGAAAAAACTGTTTATTAAGAAAGATTCAGGGTTAGTAACTACTTAATTAATCCCTGACTCTAACCTCTTAGTTATGGTGCACTGTGTAACTTCTAAGGTGGGTCTGCTACTTGTTTATCTCCATGGAGATACTATTTCTTTACCTGGAATGTTCCATAGTAGGGCATTAAAAATATCTCCCTTGCATTTGTCCAATTACAGGTGTTTTATAGCTCAAAAATAGTTACAAATACACAAAAAACATGAATTCTTACCATGTCAGCCTGTTTCAATTCTGTTTATCAGGTGTATTTTGATAATATGCAATAATCAAGGAAAAACAGTACCATATTTTTTGGACTACAAGTCGGTTTTTTTTCATGGTTTAGGTGGTCCTGCGACTTATATATTACATTTTATTATAGTACTGTAATACTGTAGGCACCTTATAATGCAACAGCACTTTAGGTCATGATAGCTATGTTTATTGTACTGTACTATACTGTGTATTATGCATATTGTTAGTTATATTTGTCGAGTCTGTCAAATGTTTATTTTATGTGTATTTTATATATTTTATATATGGGACTACGGATGGAAATTAGCACCTGTGCTAAATCCGGCGTATTTACATCAATATGTGTGATTTCATACAAATTGTATGTTCATGAATATGCACTGTCCCATCCAAATAAACAAACAAACATTTTTCACACTGACAGTCCATAGACCGACTATCTATATGAATAGTATATATGAATCAAAATCAAAATATATGAAAAAAATAAATCATCTGTTTTTTTTTTTCATTTTGGTTTTAGAGACAAATAATAAAGAAATGAGATGTTTTTTTATTTTCTTATTTTGGGTCTATATTGAAAAACGAATGAACAAATGATACATGGTTTGTTCTCTATTGGGTTGTTTTTATTACTATAACTTCTAGGATTTATCTTTCAAGATGAAATGTTGGTTCTTGGTCGCTGATTTTATTAAATTTGCCCCAAAAAGTGCGACTTATATTCCGGTGCAACTTATACATGTTTTTTCTTCATTATGCATTTTTTGGCTGGTGCGAAAAATACGATAATATCTCCATGGTGGCAAGCAGGTGGCTAACCTTCCCTCAGAAAAGTTACACAGCGCACCTTTAAATAGTTACTAACCTGAATCATTATTAATAAAACAATTTGTTCTTTATAGATCAAACCTTAATTGAAGTTATCAAAGGTACTGTTATGAAATTGTACCAAAAATATATATAAAATTGTACTTGATAAGGCTGAATTACTGTGGTTCGTTGGGGATTGCGTACAATAAATTCCCAAACAAAAACATACAAAGTGACAAACGCTGCCATCTCACACATTTAGGTGTTGATATAAACCGGTATCGACATTTCAGATTGATTTTTGAGGTCTCCGTAAGCTGCTTCTCTTATGACT
Source organism: Odontamblyopus lacepedii (assembly GCA_034769755.1). Classification (NCBI taxonomy): domain Eukaryota; kingdom Metazoa; phylum Chordata; class Actinopteri; order Gobiiformes; family Gobiidae; genus Odontamblyopus; species Odontamblyopus lacepedii. The sequence goes on from CM068362.1 coordinate 11,904,806, forward strand.
TAAAGCTGGAGAGGCAAGTATTGAGTTGTGGCCATGTTCAAATTAACCAGCCTGTATTGAGGATAGCCTTTTGTCAGATTACATTGTCTCCTCTGTGTGATGGGGGTCTGTCTCCAACAAAGAGTGAGTCTAAGTCGGTCCGGGGCATTGATCAGTGACTGCCTTTCTCCAGGACAGTGTCACAACAGATTATAAGAGCCCAAAACGCAGCAGTCGCAGTGGACCACATTGTATTGACTTTCCCCAGTCCCGTATTGGCACTTCTGACATCATCTCCTTGAAATATTGAATTCCTCTCAGCTGTCCAGCCTACACAAAACACTGGCTCCACCGCATCAGCTCTTTAATAAAGGACCCAGGTGTCAAAAACAAGCCCACATAAAGAGGATAATATGGACTGAGCGATATCGGTGAGAAGTATGTTAAAGGGGCTATATTATGCCGTTTTCTGATCTGTGTTGTTGTTTTCTCATCAGAAACACACTTGGGAGTTGTGTTTTGTTTCATTCACACGTTTAAACACACATATTTAGAGTCTGAGTTTTTCTCCCAAGCAGGATACACTCAGTTCCACCTTGTGATGTCACGTGGTAATCTAAAATTGTGATGCTTCTCCTCATAATAATCTTCTCTACTCTAAAATTTAAAGGTGAATTTGTAACTTTTCTGGTACAGAGTTCGTCAAATGCTTTTCTCCATGTAGATGTTATTGTTGTTGCAATGCTTCACAGTGTTGTATTAAACCCTTCTATCTTCATGAAGACTAAAATAGACCAAATTACAGGTCAGATCTGTGGAGAGGTGACCCCACTCATAGTTAGAGACTGAAATGAATCACTGCATCAGCGTATTGGAAACGATTTGCGTCCACACACGTCGTGTCAGGATCATCACAAATACTAGTCACATGACTAGGCTGGTGTCACGTCATCACGACACCACGTGGGCGGTAAAAACATAAAGTGGAGCGCCGTGTCTGAAGTTGCCGTAGTTCTACGGAAGTACGAAGTCTTTTCGTGGACCGACGCTGTTTCGCATTTGGCTCGGGTTTGTTTAAACCAGGGGTGGGCAAACTTTTTGGCTCGAGGGCCACACAGGGTTCTAAAATTTGATGGAAGGGCCAGACTAGGAGCAGATGGATGGAGTGTTCTGGTCTGACTACATCAGCCAAGAAAATAAGACGAAAATAACTTGCAGGATCCAACGATTTACATGTAGGCATATTCAAACGTCTCAGTTTAACATGTGCAACATATATAGGGCCAATGATTTTCCGCTTCAAAAATTAACATTTTCCGTCTCAGAAATGTTTAATTCCGTTTCATTGTGACACATTTGATAATTCTGTTGACAGTGTTGGGAAGGTTACTTTAAACTGTATTCCCTACAGATTACATATCCCAAAATGTAGTTTGTATTCATTTAATTACTTAAGTGAGTAACATAATCCATTAAATTACTTAAATGAGTAATGTAATCTGAATACTTTGGATTACTTGATATTGTCATGCTTTTTAAAACTACATAGTAGGAACCACATGCTGCAAATTCTTGTTTGGTTTTAGTCCTGGTTTAGACCTGGTTTTAGTCCTGGTTTAGACCTGGTTGTAGTCCTGGTCTGGACCTGGTTTTAGTCCTGATTTAATGCTTGTTTAGTCCTGGTTTTAGATCCAGTTTACACCTGGTTTAGACCTGCTTTAGACCTGTCTTAGTCCTGGTGTTAGTTCTGGTTTAGAGGCGCACAGGAGGGAGCACGGTGCACGCAGCATACATGACAAGACACGATCCACGCGCGGTGTCCATGCCGTACAAGAGGAGATACGGCGCATGCCATATTGGAGGAGGTGCAATGTGTGCGGCACACTATATATATATACTTGGCCACAGTGCTTTATGGGAAGGTTTTCGGACCATGAGTGAGGAAGACGTGTTCAACATATAGTTCTACCCCTGGGCACTGAGCCACAGGCCTATATGGATAATTTGGTTTTATCAATGTATCAATGTATCTAGATGGTGCCATCTATTGGGAAATGCCAGAATTGCAGGGAAAATAAAACTAATAAATTTTATTGCAGTTCATTCAAGTTTGGCAGGCTGGATTAAAAAGGTTCATGTGGCCCCCGGGCCAGGCCGTAGTTTGCCCACCCCTGGTTTAAACTGTTTTCCGCAATAGCGTCACATGACCAATGTCACAAACCCAGCGAATCAGGAAGGCGCAAGTCACAGTGATGCGGTCCAATAAGAACGGCAGCTAGAGCCCCGACGTCAGCGTCCACACGGCGCCGAATCAAATCCATACTCAGGCGAATACGTGGGAGCTGGCGTATCCAGATCGTTCCATCTCCAGAGTTGTTTTCCATTGGGTTAGTGTGAACGAACACTGCATCCACAACGAAAACGACTCGGATACATACTATAATAATAATAATAATAATGCACTTTCTTTATTTCTTTATTCTCTACCACCATCACGCACACACCACTTTCACACCTACAGTGCATGTTTTTGGATTGATGGGGGACACCGGAGTGCCTGGAGGAAACCCATCCAGACACGGGGAGAACATGCAAACTCCACACAGAAATTCCCCCGGTGACCCGGGGATTGAACCTAGAATCTTCTCGCTGTGAGGCGCAAGTGACACTCAGCCACCGTGCTAGTACTAGTGTGGATGGGACCTGTTTCTCTAGGTACTGTTTGAGCTATTATCCATCCACCTGTAAATGAATAAATGTAAGGTTTAGCTGTTTAATGTCATACTGTGGAACATTCCAGACAGAGCAATGACAAATCCATAAAAACAAGCATCTTTAATACTGTGACATCCTTTATGTAGATTATAAATAATTTGTGGACAAGTTAAGATCCTTTTGATGCCTTTTTTTATGAGATGACTTGGGTTTATCGGTCAAAATCTTCCAGACAAAATCTTACAAATATTCATTAATCTTGTCCATCTGGGGACAAAAACTCAATGGGGATCCTGCGGGTTTAACTTTTGTCTGAAAATGTTATTTAAATCCTCGGTTAGTTAATTTCCCTTTTGGTTAATTAGCCACGAGCCCTGACCTTTTGTATTGACAGGTCTAACTTTATCTGGAAAGTCAAGGTTAAAAAAAACACCTTGTGGAAGTGATTGATTAGTGATAAGAGGCAGGGGACACAACCGGGAGCGCAGAGCAGATGCTACTTTTGAGCTGTTTTGTGCTCTGTGGCCATTAAAGATCATTGTTGGACATGGTTTAGCAAAGATCCACTACAAACAGAAATGTAAGGTCCTTCTCATTGTTGGTATCCTTTTAATCATCCCACTATGAATATATTGTATTTGATTCTTAGTGGGCTTTATTGTTTTAGGACTGGTATGATCAGATTTTTTAGCATATTTACCTTTAGTTGTCTTCATTGTATGATCTCTGAAACTGCTTTGTTTGTAAAATGTGCTACATAAATAAAGTGGATATGATGATAGTTAGGTTACCAAGATATTACAGTTATTCATTGTCCTTGCATTGAAATAGTGCATATGGATTGATGTAAAATGTCTGAAGAATGCAAAATACAGCTCATTATGTTTCTATGTCTATGTCATTGTGCTGCCTGGATTGTTTCACAGTTTGACATTAAACAGCTCTACTTTACATTTATCCAATTACAGCTGGTTTTATAGCTCAAAAATACCTAGAAAAACAGGCATTCTGACTGTGAGCGGGGTCGCCTCTCCACAGATCTGACCTGTAACTTGGTCTGGTTTGGTCTCCGTGATGATAGAAAGGTTTAATATCGTAGTGTGAAACATTCAAGACAAAGTAATAACATCTTCATGGAGAAAAGCATTTGATGGACCCTCTACCAGAAAAGTTGCACAGGGCACCTTTAAATTAGAAGATGGGGGTAGGATTAAATATGTTTTTTTCTTCTTCTCACTCCTTTTTGGCAAAAGTAAAGATCATTGTGAATATTACGTGTATGTTCTGTTCCTGTTTCTTTTGATACAGCTGTACTGATATCAATATCGATGTTATTATGTTTCATTGTAAAAGAACATAAAATCTTGACTTATAAATAAATACATTTTTTAAAAGAAACGTTACACACATAAATGTAGGCTTGTCACAGTAACAAATTTTCTTAATTTTCCCAAACAGAAAACACTCTATTCCACTTTGTGATGTCATGTCATAACAGGAAGTGCTCCACTGTGTTTTTTAACTCCATACACCTTCATTAGAATATGGATAATTTCAGCCTTCGAATTTGTCAATCGCTACTGAACTAAAGGTAAAATGTGGCTGTTCACTTGAAAACTACCTCTTCATTATATTACAAGGTGGAACAGAGCATTTTGAGCTTTGGAGATACAGACAAACTCATAATAAAAGGTTGTGTGAATCAACCAAAACACAACCCCCGGTACGTAACGTTATAAAATGGCTTAAAGCTCACAGGAGTCAATTCTGCGTAACATAGACCCTTTAAAATACAAACAAAAAACCCTCAGTTGAGTCTGTTTTTTTCCAGTGAATTCCCCAAACCTGCTCGTGCGTTCACCTTGTTTTTGGCGTAGGACGTGTTCAGAACGCTCCTGGTCTCTTTGCCCGTGTAGATCACCACCCCGATGACGGTCCCTGCCAAGCACAGGACAAGAAAAGTAATGTAGCTCATTAAGTGCCCTCCACCTCTGCTCCCCTGCCCATCCCCCTCCCCCCACGTAAACAAACCAACACTAATCTTGGTCAAGTAAGATGAACTGCACCAAAGGAACACAACAAGGAGCCAAGATGGAGGATTTTAATATGTTTAGACTCCCAATGAACCCTATATACCAGATCAATACGATGCCGTCTTTATTTGCCAATTCATTACACTGTCCAATTACAAAGAATTAACAGAGCATTAATATTACATGAGGCTAATGAGAAAAAAGGTGCTAATAAACCTAGTTACAAGCTCTCAAAGTCCTAAATTATAGAAGTATATAAAATGTTAAAAATTATCCATCCATCCATCCATCCATCTTCTCCCGCTTAATCCGGCTGGGTCGCGGGGGCAGCGTGCTGCCCAATACTCATAGCACCTGACCCCCCCAAATTGTTAAAAATTAGCTAAAAGGAAATGGTAGTTTCTAATGATTGCATGAGTGCTTTGAGTTTAGATTTGTTCCTGTCTCTATCAGGAATTAACTCTATGCACATTTTAGCCCCTAAAAACTGCTCACTATTTTAGTCTTTTATTCTCTAGTCTTTGGGTTCTTTAAATTAAATGTATTCTGTATAAATCCAGGCACAAAACAGTTTTGTTTAGCTGTGCATATGACTAAAAGGTTTTCATTCCACACTCTTCTCTCTCATTTAATGTCTCTTTCTTTTTTAATTTTATGATTATTTATGTTCTGATTTGTTGTACTGTGTACTGTGATTTTAATGTACCATATTTTCTGGACTATAAGCCGCTACTTTTTCCCCTGGCTTTGACCCATGAGGCGTTTTCAAAGGTGCGGCTATTCTGTGGATTTTTCTTCAACCGCTAGGGGCACTCTAACCGGAATTTCAAAAACAAGATGGAAAATTAATGCAAAGAAGAATACGCTACATTTTATTTAGCAGATATAACACGCATGACAAATTACTAGCTGGTAATTATTTTCATCATGAAAAGCACACGAAGAAGTTTGTGTGATGCAAGTTTTAAGTTGAAGGCCATCGATCTTGCTATCCAGGAAGGAAACCGTGCTGCTGCACGTAAGCTTGGCGTCAATGGTTTCAGCGAAAATGATTCAAGTGACTTGTGGTTTCACTGCACAGGAGAAATGAAGGTAATCAGTTACCGGTTCTTTTCTGTTTTTGACCTCGTTTTAATCAGCACAGTTGCTGCCGTGTTAAAAGGCACTGTTCAGGTACATAAATGTACAATTACAGTACAAAATCGTTCTGTATATGCAGTAAATACTGAATTTTTCAACATAGATATCGGCTTATATGCAGGTGCTATAGTCCAGAAAATACAGTATTTCTTATTCTGTAAAGCACTTTGAATTACTTTGCGTATGAATTGTGGTATACAAGTAAACATAATTTCTAGTAATTATTAATTATTTTTGTCAAATTCCACAACCATGAAACTAAAGTCCTCAAGTAAAAATCTGTGTTAACAATCGGGATGTGCATTGACTTGAGTACGACGATATAATACATATTATGATATCCATGTCACAATTCAATATATCATGATGTATCCCGATACTGAAACAATGGATGATATACTTCAATTTATCAATAATTATTTCTAATAACTACACCTTCACGAAAATCAAATTGTATGAAATATAATGTATTACCTTTTTTAAATAATGAGAACAGTGAGTGCAACTAATGAATTTTAGTGGAAAATATTATTTTAAAAAATCGATTCAGATGCATTTTGAATCGATTCGAGAATTGTGCAATGAAGTATCACTATATATGAATGACTCGATTTTTTCTTACACCCCTAGTTAACAATATTTCACTCTAAGATTCAATGCTATTTAAAGGTACTTTGTGCTACCTACTTGTCTTCATTGAGATGCTGTTGCTTTGCCTGGAATGTTCGGAGGTATGGCATTAAACATTTCCATCTAGCATTTATTCATTACAGGTATTTCTACTGCTCAAAAATACAATTCCTTCTGTGAATAGGGGGCGACTCTCCACAGATCTGACTCGTAATGTAGCATAGTGCTGTAACCTGCTTGTCCCCCTTGTGATACTTAAGTTTAATCTATACTGTGGAACATTTTAGACAAAGCAATAACATTTCTATGGAGACAAACCCTCTACTAGAAATGTTACGCAGTGCCAACCAACTGAGATATAGAAAATAAAATTCATTTTGAGTGTTCTGGTTGAGAATTTGTTTTTTGTCATTTATTATAATTTCCTTTGCCGTATTTCACATTTCCGTCCTTATTTATCTCTGTTGACTTCTTTTGCCCTCGATCCAGGGAGCACCCACCTCAGGCCCATAGACTCATAATGAGAATAAAGCAGGAGATAAATAAAAGTCTGAACGGGGCGTGACAAATGGCAGCAGTCTCAGCGTGTACAAAAGGTTTCAATTTGAACATAGCACAGACTAATCTCTCCTCACAGCTGGAGCAGGGCGCAAAACAGAGGAACTGAACCAGTGAGTACCAAAGACTTCACTTGAATAATACTGACTGAGGCTACATGGAGCGGTGGGCGATACTGACAATAATCTATCACTTTATTTTACTCATTTTGATCGATCACTTCTTTTTTCCAGTTCAATTCACTTTTACTATTTATTAATACTCATGAATGCATTTCAATGTTAATTTAATGAGCTTCACAGAATATATCTGCTTTATGTCAGTGCTGTTTATTACAAAAGAACAACCAATTTCTTAAAAAACAAAACAAGTATACAATTGAAAAAGTAATAATATATTTTATTTATTAGGCACCTTTCTGGACACCCAAGGTCATCTTACAACAACATAAACAATTTAAGTCCGATTAAAACAGACAGTTAAAAGCTACAGTTACAGTGGGACAGTATTTGATTGATTGTTTAGTGGTTGTATTTGATTAGTATTTAGTATTTGGTATTTAGTAATGCATTAAACAGTATTTGAATTGATTGATTGTATTTAATTGACTTACAATAAGTTATCAGCCAATAGTATATAACTGATCATTTATCTAAAGTATACAACTGATAATTTATCTCGTCAATTCTGTATTTTATTATTGCACTGTTTAAAGCACTTATTGATTATTATCTGTGGAAGGTTCTTTATAAATAAAGTCTTACAAATGTTAATTTGAAATAATTGGATCTTAATTTATTAAAAATCAATTAATTGGCCTGCTCTACTTAAACATATGCTGCTATACTACAATGTAAAAAACATTTCTAAACCAGCCCAAATGCCTGTTGACGTCACCAAAAAAACATCACAAATGAGTTGAAAATGTTACTAAATTCAGTTTCAGTTTAATTTTATATTTTTTCCTAATGATGTTACTGAAGTCTAATACTTTTTATGGCATCCTCAATGTAAACACAGACTGTATACTCTAATTAAGACTCATGTTCTTAGCAAATCAGAGCAGAATCTTACTTTGGTCATTTTGCATTATTGTCATCTGCTCTATAAATAAATATTGATTGAATCTTATTTGATCTTGTCTAAACATTTCTCAGTCTCCCAGGACCCGCCGCCGCCTGCTTTAGCCCCTCCCTGCTGCTGGTGGAGCCAAGCGTTTGGGGATTTGACGGATTCCTGAGCAGCAGATGACGTAACTGTTGAGAGGAGCTGTTTGTGTTGAAGGTCAGGCTCTGGGTCAGACCGCGAGTCGAACACCGCACTCTCAACTGTCACCACCAGAGCTCACTGCATTACGTCAGGCTGAGAAATGGGAGGAATTCAGTGTGATGGCATGATAGCGGAGGATTCAGAGCTATTGGTGGTTTTCAGCTTCTTGAATGTGATTATGTCATTCTCTCAGATAGAGGGCAAGGGCCAGTTTTTCCTATTGACATTGGACTTTGCCATGAAATATCCAAATGGTAAATTCACAAATGTTGAACTTGATCATTTCTATCAGTGACTCGACCTAAGAACTCACTATATTACAATAAATTAGGGATGTCAAATGATTTAAAAAAATTTTTTTTAATCTTGATTAAGATCAGAAATTCCATCGTTAATCGTGATTAATTGCATATTGAATTGTTTATTTCTCCATCACAGCGGTAAGTTTACTGAAACACGGCGCTCTGAAATTCGAAAGCGAAACAGCCAATGGATGTGTAGAAGGGACGGAAAGTCTGTGAACTCTAACCATGAGTAAAAAAAAATAAAAATGATTACGTTTTTAGAAAAGACAAAAGGCTGGCGAACTCTAATCGCGATAAAAAAAAAAAATGCTATGGATTGCATTAATCTAGTCGTGATTAACGCGTTAACACTGACAGCCCCACAATAAATATCAGATTTTTAACAATATTCAAATAAGCTGCCCCCGATCTGTATTAAATATGATGAGCCTATAGAACATTGTGATGAGGTTTCAAGCATCAACTGTATAAAGAAGTGGACTAAAGGAGCGTAAAGTCACCCACAGCATCCGGTTCCAGGAAAATGAAGCTCAAGAGGCTAGCAGATATAGGAGGAAATTTGGCGCAAGATACATATGAGGAATAGGAACTTATTTATGGATAAAATGGCAGAATAAAAACACTGTAATATAGATTAATACAAACATTTTAAGACCAAATTTTGTCAGTATGTTTAGTGGTAGTGGTAAGTAGTTATGTTTTACTTGTTTATAGTTTATTTTACAATGAAATCTTTTTGCTTAAAACTCACATATAAAATGCTTCAAACTTTGGTTCAAGGCAGTGTGTGTTGGTCTTACAAAATCACTCTAAAAAGGTGCACACTATAAATTTTCTCGAGTATGTCGTCTTCTTCTTGCCCCCATGGAGATGTGGTTTCCATTTCCACAGAGACAAGCAGAAGGACTAACCAGGTAAAATTTTAAGCAATAAAAAAGTAGAACAAAAAAAAAAAAATAAATAAAAAGTTTAATGCCAACTGTGAAACATTCAAGGTAAAATTCAATAACATCGACGCAGAGACAAAAAGGAGATGAATGAAAAGTTACAACGTGTACCTTTAAGATCTATAAGTCTCAATAATCTATACACAGACTTGTACCCACCTGAAGCGACCACAGTGCTCGCCCACAGTGTGTTCTCGATGCTCAGACTCTCGTGAATCTGGGGATCTGTGTCCTCCTGGAAAAAAGTGAAAAAACATTTGAAACATTCAAAAATCATGGCAATGTTTTTTGCAATCTCTTAAAACTTGTGACTCCATACTGTTGTGTTCTTGTGATGTGGTAATATAGAAAGTGCTCCACTGTGTTTTTCGACTCCATACTCCATCACTAGAATCATTTGGATACTTTCAGCCTTGGAAATTTCTACTGAACAAAAGGTACAAAAGGAGCTGTTAACTTGAAAATGAATGCTTCATGACACAACAAGTTGGAACAGAGCCTTTAGAGCTTTAGAGAGGTAGACAGATTAATCATAAAGGGTTACTCAAAAAACATGTGTGAATGAAACAAAACACAACTCCAGGTATGTTTTTGAGGAGTAACAACTTTATACCATGGCTTAAAGCTCACTTTTGTGTAATACAGGAACTTTAAAGCACTCTTGTGTTAGGCCAGTTGCTGTAGAGGATTATAAGTAACTGTATGTAGTACTAATAGCAGTAGTTATAGTGTATTTTCTTCTTAAACTACAATTTAAGCAGTACAGTAACAGATCCTGGTCAATACTAAACCCTAATGGGAGCAGGGCTTTTCTCTTGTCCCATTAATTCCCCATTGCACCTGCCTCAGTTGTGCACAGCGTAGCAATAATACAGTAGCCCCTTTATCAATAGTAGATTTGGCTGGGTGATACAAGCTCCTTTAAAAACAGTATGGAGCGAGCACATAGATGAGATTTCACAGATAAAAAGGTCTCTGGGGAGGGGGTCCTGTTTCGCTCCTTACTCTCTCCCTTAAATAAAGACGAAAGGTGAAAACGGCTTGAGTCAGGAGAGCTCCAGTTTCGTCTCAAATTGCTCCACTGATATGATAATTATGATACCTAAGCTGCAGCCACATCCGGACGGTCCACTCAAACACACACAGAGAGAGAAGCATGAAAAATATATGCAGGTTGGAGGGAGCTTGACCGCACTGACTTTGGGGTCTTAGTCAGGGCTTCATAACTCAATTGTTCCCAAGAGGCCGACAAGATTCCTCTGATTTCTCTGAGCTATTGCAAAAAATGTATTGATCAATAACTGAGGCAAAAATGAACAGGCTTCCACTATAATTTTCTGCCTGGTGAGTCAAAAATACATTACTCTGAATCAGGAAATCAGTTAGTTAGTTTAGTTATAGCATGATCATTTTAAGGGTCTTTTTTTAATTAACATAAATAGAAAATCTCTCTTCACATAGTAGCTTTGATGACAAAAAGACTGCTTGCTTCAAAGGTGGATTGTATAACGGCCACCTGCTTGTCTCCATGAGGATGTTATTGCTTTGCCTGGACATCACCAGGTCAGATCTGGGAAGAGGCGAGAACAAGGTGGCTGACCCGTCGCTAAAAAAGTTATATTGAGCATATTTAAAGGTATATTACTATATTATGTAAAAATTGATTCTTGTGAGCTTTAAACCATGTTACAATGTTGTTTTCAAGCTAAAAAGATACTTTTTACCTTTAGTTCGGTAAAAAGGGGCTATTCCATGGCTAAAATTATCCAAATGATTCCAGTGAAGGTGTGTGGAGTTTAAAAACACAGTGAAGCACTTTCTGTATTACCACAAGACATCACAAGGTGGAACAGGGTGTTTTCAGGGTTCCTACAGGTTTCTTCAAGTTAAATTCAAGATCTATTTAAGAACTTTTATATAAAAACTTAATACCTTTTACATCTTATTTCAGGCCTGTTAGAATTACCGGCAAAGAAAAACAAAATTCTTGAATTTTAGTTTGTTTATTTCTCAAACAAAGGAATCTGGGGAGTAGTGTTCAGAGTATTTTGACCAGAGGCTGTGTTGCGTTCTCAATTATTGGTTATTTTATTCCGCCTCTCTTTATTTAGGCGACGTTATTTAACCAAATAAGGATGTTTGACAAATTAAACTTTTGAGGAGAAATGTGATACAGAAAAGTTATGTACTGCACAAATTTTAAGATCCAGATATAAAATTTCAAGACTTTTTCATGTCTTTTTGAGGTATTATTTCCAAATTCAAAAATTCAATGCTTTTAAGCCTTTTTAAGACACTGTAGGAACCCTGTGTTTTCTGTTGGAGAGAAAAAATCAGCCTAAATATACAGGGTTTCCGTGTTAAACATGTGTGACAGGAACAAAACACAACTCTAGGTATGTTTTTGAAAAGGAAATAAGATTATAACATAGATCAGAAAATGGGATAATAAGAACCCTTTAAATTAACATATCAAAGTGGAATATGCATCAATTATCTGTATTAATGCTAAAATATAAAGCCCTAAAATTAACAAGTTTATATCTTGAAAACTCATTGCTTTTCTCTTTACTTGTTGGACTCATGTTTGTATGAACCCAGTTAACTACGCCACCACTACATCCGCTTGAAGCAACAAACAAAAAAAAAACTCATAAAAAGGTAAGTTCATTTGCCGGGGATGCTGTGGGAACCTTTTTTTTCCCATCGCGCTCGGGCTAAAAGCAAAGGAAGGCTGCAGAGGATGAATGAGTGGAGGAAATGCTCGCTCACTAAACCTGCTGTGTGGCCAAATCTGAAGGCGAGCCACAATGGCCGCCTTTGTATCGCAACTCTACTCACTGTGGGGGCTGCGCTAATCTGCTATTAATAAAAAACCAAGACGAAAAAGAGAAAAAAAAATCACCAAGCAACAAGTGAGAAGGGATGAACAGGGGAAGGGGCTGTGATGCAAGGCTGTAGATAACTGTAGACACACAAGACGCCATTGTAGGGACTTGTCAACGCGGCGTAGTGATATACACGGGGCGGTTTGTAAAGGAAATCTAAACGCTTTTGTCTTTGTGGGGCAGTTAAAATGTCGGTCGGTACTGTACCCGCGTGAAGTTGCCCTCGAAACTGTGGATGTCCAGCTGGGGCTTCTGGGCGTAAACAAAGGCTTTGATGGAGAAGAGGTCCTAAAACAAAAGAACATATAAGACTTAGATGAGATATTTACATTAAAGGTGCACTGTGTAACTGTGCTGCACAAATACAAAGCAATAAACAATAATAAAATAAGAAATAAACACTCGGATTTGCTCACACACAGTAAAACCAGCAAAATAAAACAAGAGCAAGAACCATATGCTCAGACCAACTCATACTAGTCCTAAAACAACAACTGTAAAACCACAGAGTAGCACAAATAGAATAAAGCCATAAACTAAGTGAAGCATAAACAACAACAACAAACAATAACAAACAGGGGCGAATCTCCACAGATCTGAACTGTAATGTAGTGTAGTGCTGTTAACTACAATTCTTCATTCTCATTTTGTTTATTTTGATATGATCATAAACGATAAACTTCTGTGGCTTTATCCTCTACAGAACAATGCAATAAAATTTATGTAAATATTAAATAAATAAGCCCAGAGGAAACCCATCCCAAATGAAGGTGTACTCGTCTATAATATTATATGTATTTATTGATAAATCACAATATATCGTCCTGTGTTTCAGTATTGGGATATGTCGTGATATATCAAATCGTAACAGGGATATCGTGATATGTATCGGATCGCCAGATTAATGGCAATGCACACCTCTAATAGGTTGGTTTAATCTATATTGTGGAACAAAAAAATTACATTTCCATGGATACAAACGGGTGGGAGACCCTCCACTAGAAATGTTACGCAGTGCACCTTTAAATGTGATTTAAATTTTTTTATTTACTCTTTCAGTACAGTTATTGTTGTTGGTTAGTGATAGAAATCAACATATTATGCATTACAACAAGGCTCCTATATACTGTATACAAACACTTGTACAATTATTACTGGACAAACTTTGGCATGAATAAGTTTCATTTAATTAACCTGTAAATGTAATACTTAACTATAAATCATAACTATATTGCTTTATAAACATTTTCCCTTAATATTTCTTAGCATTTCATTTGTGAAAACTATTCAGATTCAATTTCAGATTCAATTTATTGTCACTGCATCTGACCAGTGTGCAATCCGCCAGTACTAGATAAATATTTACACACGAATCCAGAGAGACACTGTTCAGGATCCCATTATGTTTAAAAATCTCTTTCAAAATGATTTTCTAAAAATAAATCACAAAGCCTCAATCGTTTCTGCTAAATACAGCTCTGTCCAACAGCTAACAGGAAGCTTGTTGCCTTCAGCTGCAAAATTGATTTTAATTGATAGAATTATTCAGTGTGACACGCAACCTCGGAGCCAATACACTGAATCTGCTCCACATTGGCTGTTCTGGTTCAGATAGCAATGAGGTGATGCTCTTCACAGGTTTTTTTTTTTCTCCAACCACTTGTAATGGAATGATACAGTTCGCACCCGACACGTTTATTTTCATGCAGTGGCCAACTGGGAAATAAATTAGATAAATCAAACTGGTCCCATGATGTGTCAAATACTGTAATAAATCAGATGAAACTATCCAACACTATAAAACCAAACTTAAATTGTCTTATAGTTAACACAAACATGTAAATAATGATTTTATATTCTAGATAAATACATTTCTTACTTTTTTTCTTGTTCAAAAGTGAAGTTAATTATTGATCTTTACTTCCACTTGAGATAAATGTGTGGGCCTTGCCATGGATTTTAAACGTGAAATATGGGTATGAGAAGGCCAAATATCAGATATCAGTGTTAGTTTTTAAAAATCCATATTGGTCCATCACTACTGATCACAACAAAACATTGGACCCGTCATTATAGTGGGTCCGTAGTTCAAAAGTGTCACATTAAGTCTTTCTGACATCAGGCAACAGGGCTAAAGCTAAAGGGCTAAAGCTAAAGAGCTAAAGCTAAAGCTAAAGCTAAAAGTCTAAAGCTAAAGGGCTAAAGCTAAAGAGCTAAAGCTAAAGCTAAAAGTCTAAAGCTAAAGGGCTAAAGCTAAAGGGCTACAGCTAAGGGCTACAGCTAAAAGTCTAAAACTAAAGGGATAAAGCTAAAGGGATAAATCTAATAAAGCTAAACAGTGGTGAGTGCATTTTACCCCAACAGCAGGAAGTCTCTGTGTGCAGCCCACAGCCACTTTGAGTTTCCAGTCTGTCTCTCCATCCAGCTGATCTGTGCGAATGAAACAGGCACCTGCACAAGACATAACATAAAACATGTAAGTACAGACGTGCAACCTTAAAACACTAAAAACATAGAATTAGCCTGGATTTAGTGCAGTTCTTAAATTTATACACCTTTTCAATACTACTTCATAAAATATTTGTCTTTCCAACTGTCACCAGGACCAAAATAAGACTAAATCAGGAGTAAATCTGGACTAAATCAGGACTAAATCCGGACTAAAACAGAACAAAACTGGGTGTAAACCAGGTCTAAACTAGGACAAGCCCATTATTAGCCAATTATATGCCTGAAAACGTCACAAAAAAACAATTATTATTCATCAGATTTCATAACAATAATAAATGCCAGAAAAAGTAAAAATCATTTACTTTAGAGCTTCCATGAACAGACACCGGGATATCACAAAATGGGCTTTATTCCCTGTATTCACCAAACTCAGGCTGAAATTCTTCCTCCACTGAAACGGTTTTGCTGTGTTAAATTGATCGAGCGCCTTCCCCAGTGCAGTCCATTAATAAAGAGCCTATTGGAGCTGAGTGAGTGTCTGAGTGCCTAAGGACACTTCACAGTCATGACCTGTATTGATCTGAGGTAATATTACATAAGAAACGAACACGGGAGACACGGCGTTTGACGGAGAGGCTAAAGGGCAGAGCTAAACCGCCCCTCAAGATTAAATATGATGGGAGCATTAAAAATGCAGAGATCTACGAGTTTAGACTGAAGTGAGAACAGCTCAGGACAAATACATCAAGATTTTAATTCAATATTATTTTTATATTTGGCTGTCAAAATGTAATTAAACTAAATCAAAACTAAAAATCCTGGTACTGGGCATTAGGTCCAGTCCCTAAGAATATCAGAATAGTGTCCGTATGAGATATTGGATAAGCGTTAATCAATAAATGCATTAAGACACTGCCTATTTGCCTATGCTGACGCTGGATGTTTGCATATACCAACATATTTAAAAGGTGTGTTATGGTGCACCTGCTTGTCCTCATGGAGATTTTATTTCTTTGCCTGGAATGTTCCACAGTATGGCATTAAACTGCAACTCCATGGAGATGAGAAGGCGACACAACCGGGCTAGTTATAGTTATAGATCTCATTATATGGGATATTCCTGACAAAGCAGTAACACTCACATGAAAACAAATCTATTATAAAAGTTAGTGTTCTTTTAAAGGTGTAACTATTCTGGTCAAGGATCTTGAACTTGTTTGTCTCCATGGAAATGTCATTGCTTTGCCTGGAATGTTCCACTGTATGGCTTTCAATATTTCCATCTAGCATTTATTCATTACAAGTGTTTCTACTACTCAAAAATGCAACATTCCTTCGGTGAATAGGGTGGACTCTCCACAGATCCACAGATCTGAACTGTAAGGTAGCGTGACCTGATTGTCTCCCTCGTGATAGATAAGTTAAATCTATACTATGGAACATTCTAGACAAAGAAATAATATTTCCATGAGGACACGTAGGTGGCGGACCCTCCATTAAAAATGTTATGCAGTGCACCTTTAAGTTAGATACAATTTTTAATTTATTTTTGTTTAAACAGAAGAAATCAAGGAAACTCTACTCTGGTCAGATCAGGATAAACCCCTTACCTCCCAAAAGTAGAACAATATCTTTGTGTGAAGGACCGATATTTGCAAAATCAGGTCTAAACTATGAGTAAACCAGGTCTAAGTCAGGTCTAAGTCAGGTCTAAACCAGGTCTTTATAATGTAACCTATTGTGTATGTATCTTTATGTGAAGGGTGTGTTTTTCTGTTATTGGCAAAACCAGGTCTAAACTAGGATTAAACCAGGTCTAAATCGTGTCTAAGTGGTGTCTAAGTCAGGTCTAAGTCAGATCTAAGTCAGTACTAAATCAGGTCTAAACCAGGTCTAAACCAGGTCTAAGTCAAGTCTAAGTCAAGTCTAAGTCAGGTCTAAGTCAGGTCTAAGTCAGGTCTAAATCAGGTCTAAATCAGGACTAAATCAGGTCTAAGTCAGATCTAAATCAGGTCTAAACCAGGTCTAAATCGGGACTAAACCAGGTCTAAACTAGGATTAAACCAGGTCTAAGTTAGGGCTAAATTAGGTCTAAACCAGGTCTAAATCAGGTCTAAGTCAGGACTAAGTCAGGTCTAAACCAGGTCTTCATAATGTAACCTATTGTGTATGTATCTTTATGTGAAGGGTGTGTTTTTCTGTTATTGGCAAAATCTAGTCTAAACTAGGATTAAACCAGGTCTATGTCATGTTTAAAACAGGACCAAATCAGGTCTAAACCAGCTCTAAGTCAGGACTAAATCAGGTCTAAATCAGGTCTAAATCAGGTCTAAACCAGGTCTAAGTCAGGTCTAAGTCAGGTCTAAGTCAGGACTAAATCAGGTCTAAATCAGGTCTTTATAATGTTACCTACTGTGTGTGTATCTTTATGTGAAGGGCGTGTTTTTCTGTTATTGGAAAAACCAGGTCTAAACTCGGATTAAACCAGGTCTAAGTCAGGGCTAAATCAGGTCTAAATCAGGTCTAAACCAAGTCTAAGTCAGGTCTAAGTCAGGACTAAATCAGGTCTAAACCAGGTCTTCATAATGTAACCTATTGTGTGTGTATCTTTATGTGAAGGGTGTGTTTTTCTGTTATTGACATGTGAGAGATGTGAATAATGTCCTCTGAGCACTTCCTCTAAAAAGGCTCATCAAGTTATTGGCACCTGTGGCATCAGTCACAGGTGAAATGTGACATAAATAATATGAATCACCGTGACAACACAGAGCAGGGGATTGTGGGAAATTTACATCTCTCATTTAAATGGTCCTGACACCAAGTAAGGGCAGACAGAGTTCAACTTGACAAGAGTAATTCATCTATTTGGTACACAACAAATAAAACTGTTGTAATATACTGGATTGTTTGTGGCCAATAACACAATCCTATTTGGAACGGAAACAACTTTTTCCATTAAAATTCTTTACTCACCATTTTTCTCTGATGTTCTTAGAAAGATCATGTCTGCAGGAATCCTCTGGTTCTACAAATACCGAAATAGAGAGGTAATAAGTGTGTTATGGACACTGTCACAGATATGTCAGGGAAATTATATTTACAAACATTTTACATGGAATACAGATGTTTTTTACCTTACAAAATAGCACCGACTTGGAACGCACTTTAGAAAATGGGGGCAGGGGGAGGCTGTTTTAAAGACTATGTGACATACAATATTTTAAACTATTTATTCCTTTTTTTATTTGTTCGTTTCTGTGTAATTTTTTTTCCTGAAATGACAAATAAATTCTGATTTTGATTTGGATTCTGATTTTGCACCATGTCATTTTCTGTTTCCACCATCCCCACTTTGATCCACAAACAGCAGTCAAACAACATTAACGTACCTTTTCAACAATGATCAGATCTCCCACTTGAATGTCTGAACTCTTCACCTGGACTTTTCCTTAAGGAGAAAACAGAAAACACTAGATTCAGAATATAAAGAACAACAGAAGTTACTGACTTATTTGATAGCTTTTATCCTGCAAAAGTTGTGTTAAGAAATATAAAAAATATTAACAAATTTTATAACAAAAGTTTATTTTGCATTGTAGTTTTGGTAAATTGTTTGGTATATGGTTCAATTTAAAATAGACTTGAACTCCAGTCAAGACATGTTAAACTTCCTCTGACGATCACGATATTGTTTTATTATCACAATAATAAAAAAAATAGAGGTATTCATTTCTCTCAGTACTGTCCACACCCACGCGTACTGTTTGGTAATTTTTTTATGAAGTGCAAAAACATAGAGTATCTACACAGAGCTGATTGAACACATCCTCGGCCTACATGCTCAGAGCACTCAACGGGTGCGAAAGTTACAGCGCGTGTCACCGATCTGCCGCTGGGGGACTGACCGCACAATCAACAAAAGGACACATCTTAGATCATAGGCTCTGAGAAACCAAGAGAAAATCAATGCTCTCACGGCCGGAGCAGGGACTTCAGTTACAAGTGTAGATCAGCTCTTAATTGCACTGGGAGCGCTGCACTGTACACCAGAATATCACCTGTCCTTATGTGGGTAAACAGTAACAGCAGAGAGAGAGGTGGGTAAGGTTACTGCAGTCTCCTCTATTACTTAAAGGGACTAAACTTGAACTAAACCAGGCCTGAACTTGGACCAAACCAGGTCTTAGTCAGGACTACATTGGGTCTAAACCTTTATAACCTTTATAATGTAACGTATTGCCTATCATGTGGGTAAACATTTACTGAAGAGAGAGAGGTGGGTGGGTTACTGCAGTCTCCTCTATTACTTAAAGGGACTGAAGTCGGACTAAACCAGGACTGAGTCAGGACTAAATCAGGTCTAAATCATGTCTGTATTATGTAACCTCTCCTCTATTACTTAAAGGGACTAAACTTGAACTAAACCAGGTCTAAACGAGGTCTAAACCAGGTCTGAACTTGGACTAAACCAGGTCTGAGTCAGGACTAAATCAGGTCTAAACCATGTCTGTATTATGTAACCTCTCCTCTATTACTTAAAGGGACTAAACTTGAAGTAAACCAGGTCTGAACTTGGACTAAACCAGGTCTAAACCAGGTCTAAACCAGGTCTGAACCAGGTCTGAACTTGGACTAAGCCAGGTCTATGTCAGGACTAAATTGGGTCTAAACCAGGTCCTTTATTATGTAACTTATTGCCTATCATGTGGGTAAACAGTTACAGGAGAGAAAGAGGTGGGTGGGTTAGTGCAGTCTCCTCTGTTACTTAAAGGGACTAAACTCTGACTAAACCAGGTCTGAGTAAGGACTAAATCAGGTCTAAACCATGTCTTTATAATGTAACCTCTCCTCTTTTACTTAAAGAGACTAAATTTGGACAAAACCAGGTCTGAACTAGGATCAAAACCAGATCTAAATCATGACTAAATCTGGTCTAAACCAGGTCTTTACAATATAACCTCTCATCTATTACTTAAAGGGACTAAACTTGGACTACACCAAGTCAAAACCAGGTCTGAACTAGGATTAAAATCAGGTCTAAATCGGGACTAAATCGGATCTAAACCATGTTTTTATAATGAAACTTATTGCCTATCATGTGAGCATGTATTACTTAAAAGAAAGGGCTCAACCAGGACTAAACCAGCTCTAAACCACAACTAAACCAGGTCTAAACCACAACTATACCAGGTCTAAACCACAACTATACCAGGTCTAAACCACAACTAAACCAGGTCTAAATCAAGTCTAAACCAAGCTAAGGCCAGAACTAAGAGAGGACTAAGCCAGGTCTAAACGTGGTGTGACCTATCCAGGATGTCATGCCTTTAGCTCGATTAATCAGGTGATGATGTTTTAGTTGACCACAAAACAAGGAACAATCACAGATAGAAGAGGAAAATGAGTGAACTATGGCTTGAAATTTAAACTGCATGTTTAATCTGCCTTTTCACAAACAAACATTAAATTTCTTTATAAAATATGTGTAACTGTGGTCTTATGAGTGCAGTTTGGGTCAGATATGTTGGTCAGATCACAGAGATACTGAATAGTTTTGAGAGTTTTTGGCAGCTCCACTCCAGACCATGTGTGACTGGCTCCTCTCACCTCTGACAGTGAGTTTGCTGTAGAGCTGAGAGTTCATCTCTTTGTCCCTCTGGAAACGACGCACTTCATCCACAGCCTCTCGGACCATCGTCACCGCCAACACAAAACCCTGACAGATGGAAAGACGGATTTAGTACAAAGCACAAAGATACTATCACATTTCACAGTTTCTTGTTAAGGTGTACTGTGCCACTTTTCTGGTTGACGGTAGGATACATGTTTGTCTGCATGGACATGTAAATGTTCTCCCTGGAATGTTCCACTTTTCCTAGATTTAGTTCAGTATATGTGATTTTACTGCATGCATTATTACTGTGAATGGGCTCGCTTCTCCACAGATTTGAGCAGTAATTTGGCCTTGTAGTGCCATCTGCTTTTCTCCATGAAGATAAATAATAGAAAATCTCTGACAAAGCAATCATTTACGTGGAGACAAACCCCAGGGGCAGGGGTAGGAAAGTTTAAGTAGCGTACGCTCCACCAAAAAGTTATGTGGTGATTTCCAGGCAAGCTCCAGGCAAGCCAGGCAAGAAATGTCATTATTACGAACATGCATCAGTCCCAAATCTTAATAGTGAAAATTAGAGTTCAGGAATTGTACCCTATGCCATCTGGAAAGCTACTACTTAAAGCTGTAATAAAGTAATTGTAATGCTGAGACTGGTTTACTGTGAGAGCACTGTGTTTTTAAAATATTGATAAGGAAAACGGAGCTTAGATATCAGACATAAAGTGCAGAATGTAAATGTAAAATGCAGTTGTGTGTTTGACATTTACCAGCGGGGCCCAGTACGTGTACAAATATCCGATCTTTAACGACGGCACAAACTGGGAACAGGCCACAACCAGAAAGTACAAGTTGAGGAACAACTTGAACTGCTGATACAGGACCTGAGGAGAGATGGAGACAGAAAAGGAGAGACAGAGGGAGAGAAAGAAGGAGAGAGACTTTGAGTTTTACTTTCTAAGGTATTTATTGCATGATCATTCTAAAATCATTCATGAAATCATCACTAACAAGAGCTCCGCCAGCGGGGCAAAATACGCCCGTACTTTGAATTATTGTATATAGAATTCTAGAATCGGAATTCCACCAATCAGATTGCAGCAACAGAACTTAAAGACACTACAAAGCTTTAATGTGTCAAAGCTCAAAGAAGCAGAGAATGTGGGTTGTTCTCGCTTTCAGCAGCAGAACATTTGAGAAGAGAGTTCAGATCTTTCATGAAGACAAAGCTTCAAAGACTTCAAAGCTTTGAAGTGTCCACAGACGGACGGACGGACGGACAGCGCCATACCATAATACGTCCCGTCTTACACAACGGGCGTATAAAAATCATAATTAAGAAATATTAAACATTCAGAAACATGTTTCCATTTCTCACTTCACACAAAACACATCCCCCTCAAGAAAAAGAAAGAGAAAAAAACAGAAAAAGAGAGAGGGAGAGAAAAAAAGAGAGAGAGAAGAGAGGGGGGAGAAGGAGAGAGAAAAAGAAAGACTTTGACTTTTAACATTACATTTATTTTATGACACTTAAAACTAGGGATGTCTTGATCCAATATTCAGTATCGGTATCAGCTCCCGATCCAGCTTTTATGAGTATCTGGCAGTATCAGATTCAGTCACATGATCGGACCAATTCAGTTTCACATGTTTTTGCAGCATCGATGCGCTTTATGACAGCCGTAAATCAAAACCCCAAATCCCGCTGTGTGAGATTACATTTCACTACTACAAAACGATAATCAAACAGCAACTGCAATTGCTGCAAATAAGCAGTTTCTCGTGGAGGAACCAGCAGAGCCACTTTAACACTACCAATTTGATTTGTCACTTACAAAAGTTTGAGATTTACAAGCGCAAGGCAGCAAAGCCACAGCAGACACTGGCGGAGGCGAGGCAAGGTAAGGTAGGTAAGGCTTTCGTTGTCTAATGGACTTTTTGGAGCTAAGGTACGAACTTCCTTCACGACACTACATTATCACTACAACACTACGATATCGGAAAGAGCACTCCTTTAAAAAATCGGATTGGATCAGAAGCCAAAAAACCTTGATCGGGACACTTAATACTACACTACTTAAAACCATGCAAAAACAACCAAAAACAACAAAAGAGAGAAACAGGAAAAAAGAGATACAGTGAAAGAGAGAGATGGAAAGAGACAAAAGAGAAAAGAAGAGAGAAATAGAAGGAGAAAGAAAGAAGAGAGAGAGAGAAAATGAAAGACAGAGGAGAGACAGACAATAAGAAAGAGAAGAAAGAGAGGTGGACAAAAGGTGAAGTTAAAATGTGGCAGGTCGAACCGCATGATGACAGGCCTCAACAGGATCAGTCATCAGTGCGGATGGGTTACTGCTGTACGTGTCTCTCGCTGGAATAAGATCCATGTTAATGCTGCTTTACATTAGACTAATGGAAACTCTGACACTTCTGTTTCAAACGCCATCGAGCCGCCGGGTTCAGTTCAACAGACAAATGAGCAAATGTTTAGGAGAGGTTCAACAAACTAAGATTTCAAGTTCGATAATAAAATATTTGAATGAGCCATGGATAAAATGACAACTTTTTGTGTGTGTCACTCAAGCTTAGGGATACAAAAAATGCATAAAAGTTAGTATTAGTGAGTATTTTTTTATATCTTTTAGCAATTTTTTTTTTTGTGACAGAACCACAATTTTGTTGCTTATTTTGTTAATGCAGTACACTTGACAAACTCACTGTTTTGATGATTCCAATAGAGGCATTTCATATTAACTTTGCACAGGTAGTGATTTAACAAAGAAATATTGTTGCTAAAATGAATTTGGTTATTAAAAAACAGCAAAAGAGCAAAGAGTATCATGTTCTATATATCGATTCATATGTATCACCATATCCTGATAATACTGTACCGTGAGCCATGTATCGAGTATCGTATTGAATTAGTGCTGCCGCGATTATTCGACGTTGTCGACGTAATCGATTATGAAAATGAGTCGACTACAATTTTTTTGGTCGAATATTCGCCTTTATTTATTTTTGGTCTCAAACGGCTCGTCCAGAGACCTTTTGCTTGCCTGAGATCAGGTATTTCCCCTCCACACCACTAGTCGTACTACACTCGAGGCCGACACCGGTGCGGCAGGCAGCGGCTACACCCGAGGCGGACAACGGCGCAGCTAACAGCGGCTACACCCGAGGCGGACACCGGCGCAGCTAACAGCGGCTACACCCGAGGCGGACACCGGCGCGGCTAACAGCGGCTACACCCGAAGCGGACACCGGTGCCGCGGGCAGCAACTGCGCCCGAGGCCGACACCGGTGCTGCTGACAGCGGCTACATCCGGGGTTGACGCCGAGGTGGCTAACCTCGGCTTCACCAAAGGCTAACAGCAGTGGTAAATAATGGCACCGCCAAAGAAAACAAACTTGAGGAAGTATTTGCCGTGCGCACTCTGCTGGCTGGTCTCTCTCTTTCTCGACCACGACCACGATGCATGAGGTATTGAGCATACCGTTGCATATGCTGCTCGTGCAAACTCGTTAAATTGTGTGTGCATATCGTTGTTCAACATTGTTGAATGAGCACACACAACAGACATAACAGCAATAACCTTTGCAACTCGCACGCACAGCACACACAAGGTAAAATCTAACACACACACTTGTGTGTGTTAGAACCGCTTTTTTTTTTATTAGTCGTTTAGATTAGTCGACTAATCGAAAAATTAGTCGAGAGATTAATCGTTAGAAAATTAGTCGTTAGTGGCAGCACTATATTGAATCATAAAAGACCATGTGATTCCCAGCTCTACTCAAGATGACTATATATTTATACATTTTTTATAGAATTTCTCTTATTATTCTTATTTTATTAGCTTTAGTACATAGCCAATATTAGTGTTTTTGCAATTGTGGGTATTTCAGCACAAAACATTTATTCACACAATAGCATTTGACCAACCTGAGTCTAGAACATACTAGATACATAGACTGTATATATAAATGGACATAGTTGCCATGTTCCAAATAGGAAGTTCGTGTGCGGTTACTTCCGGCTCCTTCTGACTCCCATTTACTTAGATTGACATTGAAGAGCCTCGTCATTTTGGTCTTAAAATGTTCATATTAACCCGCTCTACATGATCCTGGTGCTTTTATTTCACTATTTTGTCCTATTCACAATATAGAGGTATATATAGTGAATCCAAATTCACTCCCGTAACATGGGTGACGTCACTCTCCCTTAGTCCACTTCTTTACACACTCTTTGGTCTTGAATTGTAATGCTAAATGATGACAAATGAAAGCATGGACATTGCTGTTAAAATCCTTTAGTTTAGACTCCACACAGGACACTTTGTTAATGGCCTATCCATCAGTACCGGTCCTGAGCTTACATCCATCTAAGGTCAGATTTTGAATAATGTTTGCAATAATGGGAGCCTGGTGTCTGGTCACAGATTATCACCGACAATGAGATCAATGGAGGAGTTAATGAACCTCCCGACCTTTAAGGAGAAACGCACAGGGCTAAACTCAATTTGTGTGTATTTAATAATTCAATGCGGCGAGGTTTGGTTCAGAGCTGATCACGATATTAGAGACTCCGCTTGACAGCTGCCGTTTTATTTATGGTGTAAAAGAAAGTATAGGATCTCTTCATCTGTAAGTCAGACTTCACGCTCGCTGCAGGGTCAAAGGTGCACTATGTAACTTTTTGGTTGGGGTGTCCGTCACCTGCTTTTTTCTATGGATATGTCACTGATCTGCCTGGAATGTTCCACAGTATGACTTTACACATGTCTGCCTTACATTTATTCAATTACCGTATTGTCCGGACTATAAGCCGCTACTTTTTTCCCAGGCTTTGAACCATGCGGCTTTTAGTGCGGAGCGGTTAATGTGGACTTTTTTCCACCGCTAGGGGCGCTCTAACCGGAATTTCAAAAACAAGATAGATGGAAAATGAATGCTAAGAAGAATATGCTACTTTTTATTTAGCAGATATAACACGCACGACAAATTACTAACTGGTAATTATTTTCAAATCCTCGCCCCTTCATGAAAAGCAAATGAAGGAGTTTGTATGATGCAAGTTTTAAGCTGAAGGCATCGATCTTGCTCCAGGAAGGAAACCGTGCTGTAGAGCCCTGCCCTGCAGCTTATTTACCGGTGCGCTCTATAGTCCGGAAAATACGGTACAGTTGCTTTTATAGCTCAAAAATACACAGAAAACAGGTATTCTGACTGTAACCTCTTCACGGATCTGACCTGTAACTTGACGGCACACCGGCCACGTTTACATGATGATTTTTTCATTCCAAATTAATTGCTCTGAATTAAATAGTTTGGAATTAAAATATTCTCCTTTGAGTTTACATGAAAATAATCATTCCCAATTGAGGTTTACATGGGAAATTGTCTTTATTTAATTTCGCTCAGCGTCTGGGGGTGAGGAAGGGTTCTGATTGGACAGAGACACAAACGTATTTACGTCTACCGGAAGAAAACAAACACTTCAGCTGCTACCGGCTTTTCTGTCATCTCGGTTTGTCGTTACGCCGCGGACACAAACATGATCCAAACTTTTTTTGCAGTGGTTCTGATGATAATGAAGCAGCAGCTGGAGAATTCTCTCCTTACGCTTTACGTCTGTGAGCTGAGGAGGAGAAGGGAAGAGTGTTGGAGAAGGAGGAAGAAAATAAACTGAGTCAACGGCTGCTCCACCTCAGCCCACTCCCACTTCCCGCTCACAAATCCAAAGAGCAGTGGAGGAAAGTCCGAATAGACGACTGGTGGAGCCGGATTGTCCGGATCGCGCCAGAAGGGAAACCAAATGAGAACACACTGAGTGACCGTTATTAATATTAAGAATAAATGTGTACATAATTGAGGAATAAATTAATTCAGCTGTAAATCTGAATAAACCACACACTTACTTTGGAATTAAGTTTAATTCCGAATAATCACGTTCATTAGGAATTAAGTGTTAACATGGTCTTTTTAAAGACAAATTTATTCTGAACTAAAGCTTTCATGTAAACGTGGCAACTGAAACATTGCAGATAACACAATAAAATCTACATATAAAAA
The DNA here is from genome assembly GCA_034769755.1 of Odontamblyopus lacepedii. NCBI lineage: Eukaryota > Metazoa > Chordata > Actinopteri > Gobiiformes > Gobiidae > Odontamblyopus > Odontamblyopus lacepedii. The sequence continues at coordinate 11,931,410 of CM068362.1, forward strand.
AACATTTTACAGAGCCTCCACGGCCTCTAAGTTACACAAAGCACCTTTAAGTTTTCAACAACTGTACATAACAAGGCCATGAGTTCTTGATTAGTGTAAAAGTATAATTTATATTTACAACACATATTATCCTATCAAATTAAGTAAAAGCTAGGAATCATACAAACCCCACTCACTCATACTACAGCAGTGTTCAGTCCACTCACCCCAGGCACAAAAGTGATGATGTTGTACTTCTGGTTCTTGATGGCGTTTTTGGGATATTTCTCTTCACATTTCTCGGGACAGCCAAGCCACACCGTCCGTGCCTTTAGCTCCTTCTTTCTCCTACAACAGCGGGCCAGGCAGTCACAGCAGCTGGAAAAAAGAATATTAAGATTCTTGGATTCATTTATTACTTCATATTTTAGTCTTCTCTCAAACGTTAATGCTCCCGGAGTTTACAATGTGCACTCAGATCAATGAACAAATTTATATTTTTTAAAAGGGCCAATATCTATTCCATATTTTCTCAACTGAACTAAAGGTAAAAGGAGCTGTTAACTTGGAAACTACCGCTTCATGACATCACAAGGTGGAACTGAGCATTTTGAGCTTTGGAGATGTAGACAGACAAATAATAAAGGATTACTCAAACATGTGTGAATGAAACAAAACACAATTCCAGGTATGTTTTTGAGGAGGTAACAATATTCTAACATGACTTAAAGCTCACAAGAGTCAATTTTACATAATATAGGACGTTTAAAACACATATCAAGAATCTATGCTATTAATATACGGTTGCATTACTACTGTATCATCTTCCAAGGTTTCAATTAAGTGCCGATATTTATTTCTGTTTAGTCATTGTTTATTCCTTGTACTCACAACCTGCTTCCTAGTTCTTTACATTTACATTTGACAATCAGTACATTCTTTGTATACAGTCAGTGCCTCTTATTGCACTGCTAACTCTAAAGGAAAGTCTATAAAGCTTCCATTAGCTTGCATTGACTGGCCTGGGGTTTATGGTTTTTTCTAATGGGCAGGCCAACAGTGGAAGTGCATTACAGACAGTTGGCTGTGACCTGGCTGCACCTGTGCCTGTGTACACCGTTATGCTGAGCGACTTGGCCTCTACACTTTTTAACCAAGTTGGCAAAACACTAAATAAATCAAACTTTGGGGTGAAAGTCTTGTTTATGTTGGCTGTGTCTCTGAGCGCCGCCAGAGCAGATTCATAACGGTGATTATTTGAGCAATTGAATGCTCTCCAAATAATATGGCATTTGAACAGCGCCGGCTTATTCAAAGTGAATTATTTGCCTTTTATAATCCCGCACTAAGCACACAGAAAATTACTGGAAAGCATCAAACTGGTCAGCTGTGAAAGATCCGATTTGTTCATTAGCGAGAGGGAGGGGAGAGGGAGATCAATATGCAGTTAAAGCTACGGACCTGCTAACAACCAAACGAAATCTGAATTTGTCATATAAATGTAAACACGCATTTATTATAGTGTTTATGAAAGCTACCTTCCACTGCCTTAAACAAACAGATATCTTTAGAGGGCAAATGCACACGAGTTATTATTAGCTGCACAAACCACGTTCTACTGTTTGACCTGAAAATCTTTTTGGATTGATGGTGCGCATCCAAAAAAGCCATCCAAAAACATGGCCTTATCCTCTCTTTGCACTTCATGCACAGCTACCGGAGCGTTGGAAACACAAACTGATCATCACAGGGACAACTACAAAAACATACAGGCAAATCCACATAGGAACAGAGCAGTGCCACCAAAACACAAGTGGAGCGAAGTGCAATAAGTCAACACAAAGACTACACAGTAAAGTAAACGTATGACAAAACTGTATCTATATCATCTGTGATTTTGAAGGGCATTTTCATATATTAAAGAGGGGGTATTTTACTTCTTTGGGGTATAAACTGCTAACACATAACATATTTGGAGCACCATATTGTTTTGAAAATGCTATATTTGCCAAAATAAGTTTCGATTTTGTTTCTGATGTTCTGACTCTCCCCTCCCATTGCTCCTCGTGCAAAGTCACTTCCCCGCGCTATCACAACACAATCAGCATCAGCATCCTGCTAACGAAACTGTTTCACGTCACATCAAGTTTGTCAAGTTGCTGTGTACAGTTTTGTATCATGCGTTTGTGTATTTATGAAGAATTGTTGTGTGGGAGTACAGGTGACAAAAGCTTGTGGGTGGAGCATTGCACAGAATCTTACAGCTAACCTTAAGGAGGGTTTGAACACAGGAGATAAAGTATCACAAAATTATTGAAACATGCATGGATGTAGGGCTGTGCCACAAATCGAAAGAGTGCCAGATCATGATCTGTACTTTGGTCGATCTCGATAATAAGGCATGCACATTTTAATCAACAGGTCTACAGCCAATCGTGTGACAGTAAGAGCACGTGGTGCTGACGAGGATTTACGCTCTCTTGTTTAGGAGAACACTACCTCTCTGGTTTAGCCATTGGTTTAGTCTTATTTTAGTCCTGGTTTAGTCCTGTTTGAGTGCTGGTTGAGTCCTGGTTTAATCCTGGCTTAGTTTTATTTTAGTCCTGGTTTAATCCTGGCTTTGTCTTATTTTAGTCCTGGTTTAATCCTGGCTTTGTCTTATTTTAGTCCTGGTTTAGTCCTGGTTTAGTCCTGGTTTAGTCCTGGTTTAGTCTTATTTTAGTCCTGGTTTCATCCTGGTTTCGTCCTGGTTTCGTCCTGCCTTGTATTTGATCTAAACTCACTTGAACTTTTGTCATGTTAATCCATCCAAATATTCTGGACAATATTTGCGACACTTTTAATGGAGTGCACTGCAGCTTTGATTAACGCACACATTTTTGACCTATTTTGACCTAAACACAAATTCTGATCATGTATTATTTAATATCTTCGTGCTGAAGTAGAGCTACAGAAAAATGGGCCACTGGTCTGTAAGGAAATAAGTGAGAGTTTAATATAGGGTTGTAGGTGGTAGTTTTAAATAGTGCAGTGGGTGACAGAGTACGATAGCAAGAACACTTTTCCAACAGGCAAAAAAAGGGATGGAACAGTAGATTTACACTTTAAATGGTTTGAGATACAGTGCTCTACTGCAGTCGTTCCCACCCCAAATTTGGGTCCCCTAGGTTTCCTAGATAAGAGGTGCAGATTATGTGAAATTAAATGATGAGATCTTTATTTAACAGAAAATATCTATATTCTCATAATATCTCTATATGTCATCATATCTTATCAGAAACGAGAATGAGGAGGGGATCACCATAAGTAAGAAGTTCAGAAGATAAGAAGTTTGGGAACCACTGTCGCATATTTTGTGTTATGTTATGTTATGATGTGATATTTGTTTTCCAAAATGCTAACTTAAAGATAATGTCTATAATTAAATTGGCTGACCCACTCCTATTGCATTCTCACATATTACCACTAGATGCCAACTATGTTACTGCAGTCTGATAGTGTACCAGCTTTGATCTGACAGAAAAAGACCAGAGGGCCCAGGTGAGACTGAATGAAGGCCTTCTGAGGGGAGGGAGAACAGGTTTCACATCTGACATCTACTGGACATCAACAGAAGTTAATTATTCTAAGCTCCACAGCTCAAATATCATTGTAAAACAGAACAACAACTCAAAGTTCTCAATTAGCATAACAAAAACTCCCACAATGAATATTGACTCCCCAAAATTATTGTTCCACTCATCATTCATTAACCGATGAGTCACTATTGTAATTATCCTGACAGACCAATAAAAACATTTTAAACTAAATATTTACTTGGCCAGCCAGAACCACACACTTTGACAAAACTTTACAAAGATGATTTCACATGACCAGCCATTTCTTATCTCAGGTAAAAGAAGTTATATACTTCTGAATGTTACAAGAATTTTGGAGAGGAGATGTCTTCTGCATTTGAGAGACACATGATATAAATTAGTGCCTCTGGTTGGATAATGTAGAAGGGACTGGATTGTTAGGCAACCAAATATTGATGAAATAAAGTCTTAATATAATCAATGGTAAATCAGGTACCTGCCACAGAGGACCTTCCAGCCCCCACACAGGAACCAGGCCAGGCCCTTGCGCCGGCTGTTGGCTCTGGCCCGGGGCAGAGTCTGGTAGTCGCTCTCATCGTTCTCAAAGCCTTCCTCCGACATCATCAGAGGCATCTCATCCAGGTTGGACGGGTCATCCTCCAGGGAGAATCTGCAGAGAAGCAATTCATTATTTTCAACATGGTAAAATTCATGGTGGAATTTATTTATTGTACTGTTTTTGCACTGTTGATAACCTGGACAAGAGTACAGTATATTTATATATATATATATATATACACATATATATATACACATATATATATATATATATATATATATATATATATATATATATATATAACATGGTAACATATAAAACATGGTTCTGATGTTGAATAGCTGGGTTTAGCTCTCCACATTCTGCAGGCCTGTATTAGAGAAAGGGGCAGGTACAATGTCTATGAATTAAAAGATATTGATAGTACTTCGCAGTGACATCACGCTGGGGGTGTTTTACATGTCGTCAGCTTATTAACATATGTGCATAAGTCACTTTTCAGCCTATTTGGAATATTGGTACCAATGGCTACCCATAAACGACACCTAAAGTACCAGCACTTGCTGGATCATTATTGTAATGTCTTTAAATACATATGTTAGGAGAAGTGAAAATAAATATAATTTTACTGGAATTTGCAAACGTTTTTCTTAGTTTTCTCAAAACTACTCAAAAAATGAGTTAGGCACATATGTTAGTAAGCTGACGATGTATATCTATTGGTGAAATGATCATGAGATACCATGGTGGCACAAGGTAAACATTAGCAAGAAAAAAATTGACAAAATGGATTTAAATTAATGTATAATAATAAATATATTTAAATAATAGCCTGTGATCAATATGTGCATTTAAGTGTCCTGTTTAGGAGTTTGATTTTCAAGAAAAAGATGAGAGGGACTAACTGAAAAACTGTTGGCTAATGCGTGCTAGATTGAGACTGAGAGACTTGTTTAATGTTGCATTTTATTGTGCTCAGGACTCAGGGAAGACCAACCTCCACCTTGAGAAAGTGTAAAGGAAAGGCTAATCGAATCAGGGTTCCAAAACACAAACTCGGGCTAGCTCGTCACAGCAAAAATGGCAGCACACACAGTAAACAGGGAGAATTGTCTTTTGGTCATTTTGATATGTTGAGTTGTGTATGTGTAGAGAAAGTGTCTTCTAAAAACTCTGTAGTGACATTTAGACTTTCTTTCACATATTTTTTTTAGCTTGTAAAAGTCAAACTGCCATAATAGAGTCGCTGACAGCTAACGTGAGCCAACAGACTATTTATTAGCAGGAGCTAGCGATACCTGACGTTAACTCCCTCAGGGTTCAGTCAGAGAGGGTTGAGTTCTTTGAGATTCATATGTAGGCATTGTGAGTTACATGTCTGTCCCAAATGTTGTTCTACGTAGTGTATTCATAAGCGATAAACATGAAACTTTCTCAGGCATCCATATTTTCCCCAACTGTTGCAATGGAACGCATTTACAACGAATGTCGGAAGAACTGACCTGCTGTAGTTCCAATCAAGTCAGCTCTTTCTGGTCAGATTGTGTTAAAATAAAGCTCAAATTAAAGTCTAATTTAAGTAACAGAGCTTCAGACAGAGTAGTCCTTTCGGCTTGCGTCACACCCCCAGAAAATGTTGATGACGTCAGCTGCAAAGTATCAATAGTGCATCAGGTTTAGTTGATGAGTTATCAGTAAAAGTAAAAGGTGATAATATCAGGTAGCAGAGGAATCCAAAGCGTTCAGTAGTGAGCGTGCAGCAGATCGCTCTACTCAAAAGACTCCTATTCACATCCTACACAAATACTGAAAATGCATTGAGAAGCACTTCATGTCTTATTCATTAGGCCCTTTCAGTCAGCCTCAGCTCCACATCACAGCTAAACTCTGGTAAACCACCATGTGAAGCAGTTTTATAAATGTCAGAATTAAAGAAGAACTGTGTAACTTTTATGGTGCTTAGACTTAGACAAACTTTACTGATTCACAAGGGAAATTATTTGGACACAGTAGTTCACACATCACAATATAATATAATAACAAAGAGTAAAAAATATAAATGGTAATAATAAATGTTGTCTCCATGCTTGTTTTTATGGAGATGTTATTGTTTTACCTGGAATGTTCCACAGTATTGCACTGAATCTGTCCATCTACGTGTAGATGATGCCACAAAGCTAAGTTACAGGTCACATCTGTGAAAAGGAGACCCCATTCAAAGTAAGAGAAATGAAAGATACAATCTACACTGCAAATTTCTCTGATCTGGCCAAGATTTTAAAATTTATATCGAGTTCTAATCTAGAGGTTGTTTACTTTAAGATAACTTGTCAAGTAAAACAATCTGTCCATGCAGCAAGGTAATTTCACTACTTAAGTCCTTTGGTTGATAGATTTAAGTGTTTATATCTTAAGCTTTTTTGCAGTGCAGGTAAAGCAATAATATCTCCATGGAGACAAGATGGAAACATGCACTCTACCATAAAAGAAACGTGAAGGCCTTGAGAAACAATACGAGGAAAAAATTATGAAAAGACTGAAATAAGGTATGACAAACTATCACAACGATCACATTTCAGAACAACTAAACAAAAGGGTTCGCCATTTTTATGCAGAATAAGACAGGAGGTTTTATTGTTGGTGAAGGAATATAAGGTACTTCAAAATTTGCAGCTTGCAGCAAATTGCAATTTTGATTCAAAGGCTGAGTGGGAACACTCATGCCTCACAGCAAGAAGGTTGCGGGTTCGATCCCCGGGCCTTTCTGTGTGGAGTTTGCATATTCTCCCCGTGTCTGGATGGATTTCCTCCGGGCACTCCAGTTTCCCCCATCAAATCAAAACATGCCCGCACCCCTATGAACTAACATAAAGGACCATGACGTCCACCCTCCTGTGGGCTCACCACCCGCAGAGGGGTTCATAGGGGGGGTCAGGTACTATGAGGATTGGGCAGCAAGCTGCCACCGTGACCCAGCTGGATTAAGCGGGAGAAGATGGATGGATGGAGCTGCACTTTCAGACACTTTATTGTGCTGCCCAATTCTCAGCTCATTAAAGTGCAGCTCATAAAAAATAAAAATGAACAGGCATATATTGTAAATTTCGAAACTAGCTAGGGTGTAAAGTGATTTCCTACTCTTTTACGGGTGATTTCACAATCCTTTCACATGATACTTAAACCTCTACTAATGCATTTAAACATTTTAGCATATTTCTGTTGGATTTCCAAAATATCTTCTGACTACCATCATCAGGACACTCAAATCACACCCCTGTCCATCTCCAGTAAAACATAAACTAAAGTAATAATGTCATGGTCATTTTAGGATCCCGATATAAACACATTTTAAAGACCAAAGTATGAACCTTGAAACCATAAAATCTTGAAATATTTCCATAACTTTCAACAAATCTTTATCTTCCATACAACAGTCATGTCTACTACTTCTACTTTAACTTCCTCTTTCCTACTGTAGATGAGTCACTTTATGGGAAAAAATCAGAGAATGTTCTTTCATTTTTAGTAATCATTTCCCTTCAGTTCATGTCATTTTAGAGAACAATAGTTGCTGCAATACTAGCCCACAATGACACACAGCAAAGGCATTCAAAAAGCAAAAATAAGGTTAAGGTTCACTGTGAGTTGAGGGAGAAACACTGAGATCTGGACTTGGATAAAACATTAAAAAACATTATCTATTCATTTATTATTTATCATTAGTCACTTGACTGATGAACATACTTATTTGTGAATGGTAAACGGAGATTTATTTTAGTTAGCAACCACGTTGATGCAATATTATAGCAATAGAAAAATGTAGCTTATTTGCTTAACAGTGATCTAACCAGTATGACCAGCTAGTGCATAACAGAATAATATATGAATTCATTGATAATCAACAACAAATTATCGAGCTTGGGTCATTTATGTGTATTGATCGACCAGTTCGAGACACGATTTCACCATTTTAAGCTTAAATTGATCAGTAAACATACCTGGCGAGGTAGACACGTCAGTTCAAGTGGTCGAAATTGTTTCGGGAGATTGTTCTAGTATTGACAGAGGGAAGAGGAGTCAGGTGAGGCTGGTCATGTGATGTTATTTATCAACGAGAGCTGTCATAAGCGGTGGATACGCGTCTTGCTGGCTCTAATTTCCGATCTGAGCAGGTTTATGTGTAGTTTTATGGATGATCTGAGCAGGAAATGTTTTGTTTCCTGGATGCGCGGAGCGGACAGAAGCGCATGAACCTGTCAGATGAGAGGGGCTGGCGCTGAAGCTAGCAACACACACAGGCTAACAGCTAAACAACAAACAGCGCACCGGAAGAGGACGTGAGGGTCATCATAAGCCGATTTTTATTTACAACCAAAGAAAAGGCCACACGGAGCCCCCCTGTACCTTGAAAGTCTGGCAGAGTTGTAATACGGTATTCTCCTCGAGTTCTTCCTCACCGGATTTAACGGGATGCTGTCAGCCATCTTGGCTGGGCACTGCGCGTCATGACGTCACATTACGACGTGGGTGCCTTCCCCCTCAGAAATAAATGATTGCCCTTTTATTCGTTAACAATGTCACTGACATGACATTAGAGCCAGAGAGAGAGCCAGAGACACAGAGACAGAGAGAGTTTCATTAGAAGGCTTCATATGCTCCGAGGCAGGCATGTCCAAACTATGGCTCAGGCCTAAAGTGGCCCTCAAACCAATTGTTTTGGCCCTCAGGCTTCCAGGTGAATTCACTCATACTGCCACAAGTAGTACTTTTTACTGCATGTTTTTTAAATCTACCTTGATCAAGCTAATTTAGTGTGGCCTTTTGAGGGTCTAAGCATGAACAAAGGTCTGGTGGGTCATTCAGGCCTGTTATAAATGCACAGATTTGAATTACTCACTGTGACCACCACTCTATGACCTTCGATCGGCCCTCATGCTGGTCTGTGTTTTAATATGTGGCCCTTGATGAAAAAAGTTTGGACTAAGGCTTTATGGTAAATGGTATGGTCACAATTTTATACAGCACTTTTCCACCACTACAAGGAACCACTCACTCATTCACACACACATTCATACACCAGTGTACTAGGGGCGAGGTGGGTTAAGTGTCTTGCCCAAGCTAGAATCGCACCGCCAATCTGTTGGTCAGTGGATTATGGGTTGTTTTTTTTGTTTGTTTGTTTGTTTTATGTCAAGAGTGAGATTTGAGCCACCAAACTTTGGACAAACACTCCAACTGAGCTACTGCCATTGGTAATGGTCAGTTGAAGTCCAGGTCTTGTAGTATTTCTAGTATCTGATCATGTATTACTATGTTTACTTCAACAGGCTTTCCTCGCTCAAGTGTTTCTAAAAAAAAACAATATCTTTAATTTGTGGAGTTCTATTGTTGTTGTCCAATTTCACCCTCTAATTATTACTGGTGAGTGAATGCATCAAGCAGCGGTGGTAGCTATTGGCACAGACTGTCAGCCTCTCTTAGAAGGCAGCTGTGGCAGCAGAAAATATTACTACCACTGCTTGTGGGGAGTAAATAGCCAATTCCATGCAATGCAATACAGAGTTAAAAAGTGAAATATGTTATTAGTCAGATAGTGTCAAACTAATGCGTAATGTAAAAAAGACAACATTAGTTTTCTTTTCTCTATCCTTTATTCAGTCTAAATGTTCTTTATGACCATTTCCACCTTTACAGTGACAAAACCTCAGGAGTCAGACTTATGGGAGCTTTGCATTTTGGAGCAGGTTTGTGCTTTGGCCGCACTGGCTGCTGTCCAGAGGAGAGAGGGTCTTTAATTCGCGCTGTGTTTTCAACTGAACAATATGTCCACAACCGTGAAATAAAGTTATTTTATTGAGAGGTTTTCCCCACAAGTGACAGCATGGGGCAAACTTGAGTGTGCTGGGTTTATTCTTCAATAAAAAGTCATTTATAAAGTCTATAGATTATACATAACAAGTTTTTACAAATACATTATAGTCCGTATAATTGCATAAGTTTAGTTCAGTTGATTCCAATCTCTTTAGTGTCGTCGATCAACATAGAGAAATGCCTGTTGTTTCCCAGCTCCATGCTCTTGGACAGACTGATGGAGGTGCTCCCTCGCTCCACAGACAGGGGGTGGATTTGGGGCAGGGCTCTGTTCTGGATCACTGAGATCTCGTTGTTCTTCAGGCTGTTGGTGATGGCTGAGGCATATCTGCTCCAGAAGCCCGGGTCCACACTCCGAGAGTCCTTCTGGAACATGTCTCCAAACTTCAGCGTGTCTCCTCCCAACAGCGCCAGAGGATTCTCCACCGAGAGGCGACGCCCCCTACGGGCTGGGGCATTGTTCCACATGTGAGTGCCCATATGGACCTAAAGACCAAAAGACGAATCAGTGTTAGGTAAAGGTCTCAGCCAGAAGTGAGTCAGTCAGGCAAGAGTCAGTCAGCGTGTATTTAAGTCTCACATCAATTCTTTTCTTTCTGTTTTGTGTGTAGAGCACATTATATGCTTTCCAGTCTAAACAATGAACATTTTTGACTTAGTATTTAGTATCTGTTGCAGAGTTTACAAAGTTAACTGTGGACATTGCATAAGCAATATAAAATGTTCAAGAACAATTCAATTCAAATAAAACAACCACTGCACTTTAACCACGACTCAATTATTTTTGTTGACTACTATGGAAATTATTACGCAAATATATTGAATCAGTCCATAGGTTTCAGAATGATAAAAAACAGCATCTTTACCATAGTGATTAACACGTTAAAAGAATATATTGTATCTTTTAAATGAGAAAAAGTCCTCAGTCCTCATGGTGCATATAACAGTACAGGCTGAACCCCACACAACTTTCTCACTAATTCAACATGAGACTTTACCTTTAGATTCCCTTTGGTGGTGAAAGCCCTGCCACAGACGGAGCAGACGAAGGGTTTCTCTCCCGTGTGGGTCCTCTCGTGGATCTGAAGGGCACTGGCGGAAGAGAAGTTCTTTCCACAGGCGTTACAGTTGTGTTGTTTGGGGGTGCGACGTGGAGGAGTGGGCCCCAGAAGAGAGAGGGGTCCTGGGCTGCCCGGGGAGGGGTAGGCTGGGGGTATGTGGACACTAAACGGGGCAGGAGGAGGATGGAGCTCACTGGAGATGGTTGGTTGTCCGTTCAGCTCTGGTTTTAAAAGGCCCAGTGGTGCGGAAGTGGGGACGAGGCTCGGGGTGCTTTGGCCAACAGCTGAGAGAGAGAAAAGACAAGAAATGTTACCTTATAGGCCCCATATTACGTCATTTTCTGATCTATATTACATGCTGTTTGTTCGTTTTGTTTCATTCACACGTTTAACACACACATCCTGCACATTTAGGTTGAGTTCTTCTAACAGAAAACACTCTGTTCCACCTTGTGATGTTATGTGTCGATACAAGAAGTGTCACTGTGTAATAAAACTCCATACAACTTCATTAGATTCACTGGATAATTTCAGCCCTGGAATTACCCATCTCAACTGAATTAAAGGTAAAAAATACCTGTTAACTTGAAAACTACTGCTTCACTAATAATGCAGGATTTCTTAATGTGTGAATGAAACAAAACATAACTTCAGGTACATTTATGATGAGGGAACAACATTCTAACATGGCTAAAAGCTCACAAGAATCAATTTTGTGTATAATATAGGACCTTTAATTTTACAACCCAACACAATCTGTTAATTGTAAAATTAATTGAGACATCCTTGAATTATTAGGGAAAATATACTAGTATATATTTAAAGGATTCAATTCCAGTGTAAACCAGACTTGTCTCTCATCAACTTAAAATTTCCCCATTATTATTACTTAGTTTTCACCCTGTCGACAAAGTTAGCACTAAAGAGATTAAAGAGTGGGAGAGACATTCATCAGTAAATTGTTGGAGCAGGAAATCTATCACACAAGACTAAGGTCAGTTTAGTACTGAGGGTGTGTGCAACAACCATATGTCTAGGCTATCCTGCAGCTCATATTTTAATTTAATGTATTGGAAAGGTGGGGATGACCAAATTAGGCGTAGATAGAGATTTGAAGGATTCTAGACACATGTACCCTTTGTACCCTTTTGAATATTTATATACCTTTATCTAGGTTTTTTTTTTTAAGGGTTTGATCTGATGGAGGCCTGATCAAAATGGAAATGTGCCATATGCTCCTTCCACAATCATGATTTTTACATGAGTACCTTAGACATTTTCTTTTTGCTTCTGGATCCATGATTAGAATGGATCAGTGGGTCAAAGTGAAGGTTGGATCATTGAAGATTTTCTACTTTTAGATATCAGAGCCAACCTCGTGTTTGTTTAAATCAGGTACAATAGGTTTCTTATACTTCATGTATGCAAAAATAAAAATAAGACCAATATTTCATTTCCAGTAGGGCTGCACTATTTTGGAAAAATCATTGTAATTCACTGTAATGAACTCTAAGAACACTACTGAGCGAAGACTGAAATATGACCTGATAAACTAATACAAGTATCCCAAGTATTTAAGAAATGTTTGTAGAGGTCTAACTACAGGTAAAACTTCAAGATTAAGACTTCAATCCATTGTTTCAGAATGTGGAAAAATGAGGAATGTCGCCATAGCCATTAATAACAATTTAAAGCAAGACATGTGTTTTATCTTATATGTTTTAAAAAAAATAAAACCTCTTCAACATGTTTCCTATAGCAGGAAGCAAACCCATGAATAAAAAGACTAAATGTTTAGTTATTTTCAAAGCATTCATTCTTTATCAATCTAAATAATTGCAGCCTTTTGCGATTTGATCATCACATCACTACGGAAATGAGCAATTACCTGGGCTGAAGTGGAAGGACATGCAGTATGGCGTCTCCTCTTTCACGCTCAGTTTGGTGGATTGAGTTTCTTTTTGCTCTGGGCCGATCGTCTCTGCAGAGTTAGTCAAACTTTGAGATAGTTCTGTCTTCACCGAAGGGCCCAAATCCTCTTGAGATCCAGTTCTACTTTTCCCCAGGACTGGAGATCTGATCCTGGTAACTCCTTCTAAGTTTGTCTGGTCTGGACTTTTTGGACTTTTCTCTAAGCTTTTAACATTGTCAATAAGCCCATTCGTTAGTGATTTAAATGCATTGTCCATTGTCTTCATTTGATTCTCCAGTGCGGCCAAACTTGAAAAAGATGATCTCGGTGAATTGCTAAAACTTTCTTCTAAATTTTCCTCCTCTTCCTCATCCATTGAAATATCATCTGCTACGTCATTGCTGTTGCTACTTACACTATCAAAGTTCTTATCACTCAAAGAGATTTCGGAGTCCATTTCCTGGGGACTTTCCATGTTATTTGAGTCCGAAATTTGCCCCACCATGTGCATTCTAATGTGCTGCTGAAGAACGACAGCATTTGTGAATTTCTTTTGACAAATTGGACACGAATGCTGGACTTGGACTGGTGGGTTTTCCCTATGGACACCGATGTGAGTCTTTAGATTACCTTTAGTTGTAAAAGCACGACCACACACTTTACATTTATAGGGCCTTTCACCTGTATGAATTCTGTAGTGCATTTTCAGGGCGCTTTGACAACTGAGAACGCGATGACAAAGCACACACTCATTGGGGTCTGTGATTTTTTTGTCAATGTTTTCTACTAGTTTTTGCAGCTTGGAGGTTTCGGATGGCTGGATCGAATCAAGCATGATGGACAGTTTCATATCTTCAGCGTGGTTGGGTGGAGAAGCAGGACCCGGTGAGGTGGTAGCTTCCGGAGTTGAGATTGTACTCGATTCGAAGTTGTGTTTCGAAGTAAAGTTATGCATAAATTGAAGTCCATTGCTCTTAAGTAAATTGGGTGCTTCAATCTCCCGGCCGGGCTCTGAAAGAGGAGAAAAGCGCGCCTCGTTGCTTGTGTGGTTAGGTGACAAAGAAATACATTCACCAGCTGATGGAGATTTCAGGGATGCTGTTACACTTATGTGGTCATTTGAGCTGCCCAGACCGGAGACAGCGGGCGCAATCGGAAGACCAAGACTGGCGGGCAAAGAGGCTACAACTGGTTTACTCTCCATCCATGAAGAGACTGGCTTTTCCGGGGGGATAGACATGCCGTAGGGAATTCCCGAGCTGGTTGGCACATTGTCAAGGTATTCCGGAACAGGATATGGGTTCATTTGGACATGTGGGTACTTATCTTTGTGGCGCTGGAAGTGTACCTTAAGATTCCCTTTAGTGGAGAAGCGGTTTCCACAGATGTTGCATTTGAAGGGCCTCTCCCCGGTGTGTGAACGCAGGTGGATCTGGAGAGCGCTGTCGCTACCGAAGACTTTGGCGCAGAAACGGCACTTGTGTTTGAAAAATGGCTCCTCTGGGTTCGGTTTAGTGTCGAATAAAGACACGTTCGGAGGTTTGCCTTTCCGCTGCTTCATTAGCGCCGCCAGTGGGTCAAGGGCGTTGGCCGTAGCTGCAATGCTAGCTAACGGGTTGGGGAAGATGACGCTGCTGCTGCCGGGTGGGCTTTGAGGTAGAAATGGAAGGTTTGAAGATTGGCTAAGAAGGTTACTTGGCCCGAGGGAGAGTGGAGTGGAGGAGCTTAGCGTCGGCGTGCTGTTAATCCTACTAGTATAAGGAGGAACCAATGTGGACACACTGGTGCTACTTGAGCTGGAGTTTTCTGAAGAATCCCTGGTAAAAGTTTGTGAAGTTTGCGCTTTCTCTAGCCTTGACGGTAAAGTTACAGTAGCTTGTCCGTTGACTGAGGATGGCATAGACCCTGATAGAGGCAAGATCGAGGCCGGGATCACAGCGGGAGGAGTGGAAAACGGGATAGGACCCAACGGTAGCACCCTGGACGCTGGGTTGAGCGCTGCTTGTGTAGGTTGGCGGTTCATATAGGCCACCTGACTGCAGATCTGTTCTATGAGATGGAGCTGGTGCACTTGCTGTTGTTGTAGATTAAGCAAATGCTCAAGAATTACTGGGATAGCTGCAGCTGGCACCCCCTTCGCCCCTGGATGACTATTTAAACTTTGGGAAAACTGCGCCACTGCTACACGGGTGCTATGAAGGATTTCGAGAGTTACATTAGTACTTGGCATGCTGTAGCCAGTTGTTAGTGATTTCAGTGGTAAATTTTGAGGGCTAGAACTTGTCGTGTAATTATATGTAAATTTATCTTGCAAAGCGTCAACCTCCATGCCTTCATCTTGCTCGTGGGCTTGAGCTTCGTCTAAATTATCCGAGCTTTCGTTGTCATTCCCAAGTATGTCTCCTCCAATCTCATAGTCCGGAGATCCTGGAGGGGAGGAGTCAGTGGAGAGGACGCTGGGAATGGGAGAGGGTCCGGTTTGGGAATCCTCACTGTCTTTTACGATGAGCACCAAAGCGTCATCCGTGGTGCAAAGTTTCTGGTGCTCATTGAGTTCGGTCCACGTGAAGAACTCAGCGCAGCATTTGTCACAGATGTGGGTGTCTTCGCTGGTGGGGTCCACTACACTGGTGTCGTCTCTGCACAGGCCTTCAGCAGAGTCTACGAGGAGGGAGAGGAAAACGGGTTAGGACAGATGAATGTAAAAATAAAATAACAAGACTACTACTTTATATAAGAGAGTGGGAAATGTGAACAATTCTTTATTCTTGAACAAATAAAGTTCAAATGGATACACGTTTACATGAGTGATTTTTCAGTTTTAGAGCTCTATTTTCTTTTTTTTAATGAAATCCACAACTTTTGAATTTTTTGTGATTTTGGGAGACTACATTATTATACAGTATATTTTGTTGTGATGATTAATCATTATTATTTATGTTATTTCTTTATTTATTTTGCCAAACAGAGAGAAAATAGAGAAAATAATCTCTATGTTTTGCAAAAAATAATCTAAAACTTCCAAATGTTTTGCACTTACTTTTGAGTCCTGATCCACAATAGTTTCATTTTATTGTTAGGAGTTGGTTACATAGTGTAAGGTAAATTAATGTAAACATAAAACAACAAGACCACTTTATATAAAAGAGTGAAAAAATATCAGTTGTTTATTCTTGAAATAAAGTTCAAATGGACACATGTTAATTTTCTTTTCTTTATTAAATCTTTTGAAATATTTATGAAAACAATTTTTTTTGTGTGTGTGTGTGTGTGTGTGATTTTTGGATAGATTTTGTTGTGATGGTCAATTAAATTTTTTTGTAAGTTTTGCAAATAATAATAATAATAAAAACAACTTTAACACATTCTGCACCTACTTTTGAATCCTCATCCACTACTTGCAAGTTTTATTTTATTTTATTTTATTTTGAGCAATTGGTTACACAGTGCAATACAAACAAAGCATTTTTTTAAATAAAATAATAAAGAAGGAATAAGGAATATAAATGGGTTAGGGTTACATTGGAGTCTTATGCTTTGTGGCCACCACCTGCTTGTCTCCATGGAAATATTATTGCTTTGTCTAGAATGTTCCACAATACAGATTAAACCTACTTATCACAAGGAACACAAGCAGCACTATGCTACATTACAGTTCAGATCTGTGGAGAGTCGCCCCTCTATCAGAAGGAATCATTGCATCATATTTCAGAGCAATGGAAACGGCGTAATGAATAAAGTCTAGATGGACATATTTAATTAATGTCATACCATGGAACATTCCAGGCAAAGCAATAACATCTCCATGGAGACAAGCAGATAGCAGACTGATAGCAGAAAAGTTGCACAGTGTACCTTTAAGAATAAATAATTGGAATTCTATTTGATTTTTTTTTTTAGATAATATAACCAACTATGCTTCAATAGTCAATTTTCATGATTCACAACTTTGAGTGCAAACTGTAATACACATCCAATTTTTAGTCTGTCTTTTTAGAAATTCTGTATCTATTGAGAATGCAGATGTTTAAATTGTAAGTGACAGCTATTGCGCAGTCTACAGTGTTTCATCTCAAAGTCCCTGTTTTTACATGTTAACCATCCTTCACCAGAATCAATATAGTTCAATGAAGCCATAGTGACCTCTCAATTGTTCATTCAGACAGATAATGAAATCCCATACGATGCATTGATTTTCTGCACGTTCATATCATTCAATCATCAGCTCATCCTCAACCACCTTTTTAGTTCAACGTACGAACCCTGATTTCGATTAATATTTTTGAATGTCAAACCAGAGTCATGTCAAGAGAGCTCTCAATGCATGAAACTGTAGCTCCAAAGGGGTCCAATTATGAGACTACATTTGTTTTTATTGTATTTTCTTGTATTTCTTGTCATAGTTTTATCTTTGCCCTTTCACTGTCTCAACTATTGATAGAACCACTGATTAACAACATGAATTTACATCACTGTAATTCGAATCCCATTCTCGACATAAATATCATTGGTTGATCTCTCTCAGATGAATGCTATTGTTGTGTCCTTGGGCAAGACACATAACCCCCCACGCCCCGAGTGTCTGCGTACACTGGTGTGTGAATGTGTGTGTGAATTGTTGTAAAGTCCTTTGAATGCCTTGAAAGTGGAAAAGCGCAATGTAAAAGTGTGACTATTTGCTGTATCTATTTTACAACTCTTCTTTACTGTATTAATATGTATTTATCATATTATCATATAAACGCTAATTAATAAAGTCTGTCTACATATACTCATGCCATATACAGTATGTGTAGTTAAGTTTCCATCTTATCTGAAACGTAAAATTGTGCCATAAAAGTCAAGTAATGTAGAAAAACAACTGTAACTTTTACGTTTTTACCTCTGTTCTTCAAACTATGCTTTATAATATGGGGGAAATAGGATAATGTTTCCAAAGTTGAGTTGAGCTTTACTTTAGTTTTGCAAAGAAAAACTGGTCACAAATAAATATGGATCACCACATTTTTTTCCACACACACACACAAAAAAAAAAAAAAAATCCACACATTTTCTGTTATTACTGTTAAAAGTTGATGCTTCTACGCTAAGCTTTATCAAACTTTCTGAATGAAGAACAGTGAATGTGAAACTATTATTTAAGTTGAGTATGTTGAAATCACTTAAAGATTAAAGGTGCATTGTGTAACTTTTCTGGTGGAGGGTCTGTCACTTGCTTATCTCCATGGAAATGTTATTGCTTTGCCTAAAATGTTCCATGATATGACATTAACCGCATCTATCTAACATTTATTCATTACAGGTGCTTCTGTTCCTCAAAAATCCAACAATTCTCTGTGTGAATAGACTTGCATCTCCACAGATCTGACCTGTAACGTGGCCTATAGTTGATCTCTTGTGATCTCTTACACAGTGCACCTTTAATCATACTTTTTTTGTTCCTATAATTTTGTGACCTAAATATCAATAAACTGTGAAAATTTTGACATCTGTTGTTAGAAGTGGGTCTCACCGTCAATATTCCTATGATTAAAATCAATTGACGCAAATCCATAAAATCAACATGAGGTCCTGACACTTCCTTTTGACGTAAAGTGCTTATTTCAGTGTAGACTACACATTTCACACAGCTAAGATCATTATATTTATGATTTTTGCAAAAACATTCACACTCATTTTCCCAATTTGGCAATTTTCTTGATTTTATGATTTTACATCCTGGTTGGAAATCGTGGAATTCCTTAACTTTTAACAGGCAAAACACCTCTAATGTACACAGAAATGATCATATGACAATTACAAATACAAGAAAACACCTTTATTTTGTTGAATTAATATTTAAAGTATCAGAAAAAATGTGTTTCTTGTGTTAAATTGTGCCAAACTTTTGGACAGAATTGTCATTAATGTGGGACTCTTTAAAAAGAACTCTCTACTTCCTGTAATTTTTAACATATTTTTCAGCTTTTCTTCATGAATTTCTTCATTTGTGTAAAATTATAATTTATATTTACAATAGTTATATTGTCATATTTATTTAAAGGTGCATTGTTTAACTTTTCTGGTAGAGGGTTCACTATTTGATTGACTCTATGCTGTTTTTTACTGAAATGTTCCACAGCATGGCATTAAATTTAAATTTATCACTATGGAAACAAGTATAGGCCACATCACCAGGCCAAGTTACAGGTCAGGTCTGTGGAGAGGTGTGCCTGTTTGCAGCAATAATGCATGTTTTGAGGAGTAAAAACACCTGTAAGTGAGCACTGTGGAACATCCCAGCAATAACATCACCATGGAGACAAGTAGGCCACATCACCAGGTCAAGTAACAGGTCAGATCTGTGAAAAAGTGAGCCCGTTCACAGTAATAACAAATGTTTTTGGTTTAGTTTTAACTAAGAAAACACTTGTAATTGAGCACTGTGGGACATCCGAGCAATAACATCACCATGGAGACAAGTAGGTAGCAGACCCACCACCGGGAAAGCTACACAGTGCAGCTTTACGTGTTATTAGCGATTCTCACCTTGACTCTGCCCCCGTCTCCCTCTCACTGGTCCCGTGTCTTTTGTGTGTCTGTTTCGCAGAAGTCACTGTTGCATCTGCTCACGCTTTGGTCCATTAGAAACAGACCGAGCAGCAGATGGACGGATTTGGACGAATCAATACTAAATTACAGCTCCACGCTCGCGCTTCCTCTCACTGATTTTAATAACGCCATTTTCGTAGTTTACTAACAACATTATGCGTTACGATGACATGTGCTAGAGCTATTCGAAATTACAGGCTACTAGTTGTTAACTAAAAGCCACGCAAGGTAAAGAGTGTAAACAGGTTTAAATAGAAGATTTTGTGTTGCCGCTTTTATAGTTTAGCGGAAAAAGTAACATCTAGGTAAGTTAAAATGACTTAAATTAAGAACGTTTTACTTTGGGTAGCTTCAACTTAAATTATCTACCAAGGGAATAAGTGTTTTTCCTTGATTCAATTTTGTTTCTTATTTTAATAGCAAAGAGTTGTTGTTTTTCTTATGTATCACAAGATGCATTTTATTGTTTCCAGTAGAAAAAGTCTTGTTCCACCAGTAGATAATTTTTACCGAAGAATTTCAAGTTGAAACATTCTTAATTCAAGTAATTTTAACTTTGCTGGAAGTCACTTTTTGCAGTGTTCTCATACTTTGAGTCATTTTTGATCCTTCTGTTCCCAGTCAAGATTCTATTTTTACTCATATATACTCAGAATAAAGTACATCTACACCAAAACTGAATGACTTTTTCTCTTTTTTTTGTTCTTTTTTTTGTCATTGATTTTACTGCATTCCTATTTTCAAATATTTCAAACCTGTTTATAATTTGGTATAGCACATAAATCTCCTGTCAGGGGTAGAAAGAAATACTTTCGCTGCTGTAATTTAGCAGATTTTTTTTGGTTTATTGCACTTTTTGGAGAAGATTTTAAAACATGCACTGGAAAAAAACAATATATAGGGAAGTTAAAATGACTTAAATTAAGAACATTTTACTTTATTTGAGTAGATTCAACTTGACAAGTAAAATAATTGGCCAGTAGAATAAGTATTTTTTATTTTGTTTCTTATTTTAAGTGCAAAAAGTTGTTGTTTTACTTATTTTAAAGATGTATTTTCATATTTTAAGTACAAAAAGTCTTGTTCCACTGGCAGATCATTTTACTTGTCAAGTGAAATTTACTTAAATTATGATAAAACTTAACTAGACCAGATTTAGTTTTTTGCAGTGTGTAATACGTAACATTTCTAGTGGAGGGTACACCACCGGCTTGTCTCCATGGAGATGCTGTTGCTTTGTCTAGAATGTTTCACAGTATAGATTAAACCTGGCTATCACAAGGGAGACAAGCAGGTTACAGCATGCTACATTACAGTTCAGATCTGTGGAGAGTCGCCCCTGTTCACAGAAGGAATTACTGTATTTTTGAGCAATAGAAACACTCATAATGATTAAATGCTATAAATGGAAATGTTTAAAGCAATAACATCCCCATGGAGACAAGGAGATAGCGCACCTTCCACCAGAAAAGTTGCACAATGCACCTTTAAGCATAATTCTAGCCAGGTAACTGTAAATAGTTTATATATTATAGTACAAATATTCAAGCTCAACTCTGTTTCTGCTCTATCAAAAAATGTACATGTTAAGGCAAGACATTACTAGCAAAACTTTATTTTGGGTTTTTGGTTTATTTTTTTGGCCGGTTTGGTCTTTTAGAACAGGCTTTCAAGTGGAAACAACAAAACTGTCCTCTCTGCACCAAAAGATCTTTTAATATTTAATTTAATCAACTTCCTTCCAAATAAGTATATGGGACATTGTGACTTCAAAGGCCATTTTCTGAAAATGCATTTTGTGATATCTAATTCAAAGTCTGATTTCATCAAGTTTTAGGTAAAAAAAAAAAAAAAAAGAAGCGAAATTACAATTTTTAGGCAAATTTTCATTTTTACTCAGATACTAAATAACATATCCAGAATCCCCTCTGTATATTTTTTAGTATCTAACATGTCAACAAAAAGAAGCAAGGTACATTATTAGACCCTTTTACACGTAAAACGCCTTATTTGAATATGAAAACACACGATAAAAAACGTATAATGCATGTTTTCTTACCTTTATGTGAGTCAACTACAGCAGAAGTTTCAAATTGATATTTCTAAATATAAGACTTTTTCTACTCTATTCTCCTTAACTTTTTACAAAATGTTGCTATTACTTCCTCTGTTCTGTTTAGCATCTGACTGTTTTTTTTTTTTTTTACTTTGTTAATAAACTTTCATTATCACAAAGATCCGCCCAAAAACTCCCAGTATTCCCAGCTCTCCCAAACAAAAGGGGCTTAACCATGGCAACTTTTGAGCTCCTTTACTACCACATATATTACACCATGCAGTTACCATGGTCTGACCTGTACACGCTTAAATCTTTAGACAAATAAACTTCTCAGATGGTCAAATCACACATTTTCTAACTTATTTTTACATTTCTTAAAGGATATAAAGTTAGTGCAGTAGTTAGCGTGAGTAAGAATAACTTTAACTGTAAAATCAAACACGTTTTCGCATGCTGGGTGGTCTCGTGAATCACCAACACCAATCCAAAAAACACACAGGAAAATACTCAGCTCTTTGTCAAAACTTTACGAGACTTACGTCCAATGAAAACAAAGAAACCATCCACTTTGATTTAGCATGCGCGTCAGTGTTAGCAAATATAATAATAACTGCGATTGAAATTTATTTTAGATTGTCACCCTTGTAACCGCTCGTAAAAACAGATGAATGCTTTTCGAGAGGTCAGGAAAAGTTGTATTTTGGATAAACTTGTGCAAAGGAGAACATGGTAACTTGGGTTTAACTTTTATTTTTTAATAAATTGTTTTGCAGAACTATACTTTTGTTTTTAATTGTATTGTTTTGACGCAAAGTCACTCAGCGAAGTAATTTTGTGTGGCGGTAACTTCTTTATATGTTGCTTATTTTACTGTGAAACTGTATATTTAGTAAAACTATCTTTTTTTTATTTGTACAACTCTATTTAGAGCAACATTACATTTTAACAACCAAATATGTATCTTTTTACGTAAATAACTATGTTTTTTATACTCTATGCATATACATTTATATAATTATGCCTTATTTGGCACCAGTCTCTTGCTATTTTTGCTGCTTAGTTATTTATTTATTTAGAATTCATTGTCACCCTTCATATTTTTGCTCTTTGCTATTATCATATATTGTGATGTGTGAGCTACTGTGTCCAAATACTTTCCCTTGTGGATCAATAAAGTTTGTCTAAGTCTAGCAGTACTTAAGTCATATTATGGTTAAGTACGAATAAATTTTTTCTCTCTCTCCTGACCTCTGACTCCAAAGATCAGAAAGCAGCTGTTGACGTGCTAATTGCATTATGATCGGGACACGACGCCCTGACCCCTCCCCGGGTGAAGCCGACAAAGGTTAAGTCAATCATTTGAGACCCCCCTCCCCTCCTTACCAACCATGAGGGGCCTGGACACAAGTGGACCTCTTCAACCACAGATAAATATATCCAAAGCCGAATTAAAGCTTTACTCTATCAACATCCTAGTTGAATCTGTGAAGTTTTCAATGCATTGCAAAAACTAAAAACCATCCCACTGAAGACTACTTGTACCCATTTCACTTGACGAGTTAAATGTCCTACTTTTTGTGCTTAAAATATGAAAATACATCTCTCTTTGCACTTAAAATAAGGAACAGAATCTAATGTTGCTTGAATGAAGAAGCAAATGTATCCCATCGGTAGATCATTTTACTCCTCAAGTTGAATCTACTCTACTTTTTACAGCGTGGTAACGGATTTAAGGATTCAGACAAGGACTACATTCACACCATACTCTCTACAACTGTGCACCAACTCACCTTTATGTAACAGATAACCCTACGTCCTGTCAGTCATTTCATCTTTGCCCCTCTTCTCCTTCTTGTAACTGAGATATTTTGTATGACTATATTTCTATATTTTTATTCTTACTTGTACATATACATTTATATAATTATGCTGTATTTGACCCCAGTTTCTTGCTTTTTTGCTACTTATTTAGAATTTATTATTACCATTTATATTTTTTCTCTGTTATCATATTATATTGATATTATATATTATATATTATATATTATATATTATATATTATATATTATATTATAGTCCAAATAATTTCCCTTGTGGATCAATGAAGTTCGTCTAAGTCATCCCATAGCACACTTCCCATTTTCTACACTTCCCATTTTATATTACAAATTTGCAAAGATAGTTAATTATTTTTGATGCTAAATAAAATTTTATATTATGTCGATGTAATCTCTTATACATATATATATATATATATATATATATATAATATTTAAAACGTAGATTATGAAGAGGGTTGTGTTTGGAATAGTGTGCACGGTATAGTGGACAATACAGTGATATTTTATACTCTAGAACAGCTGATTTAATAACTCTACGATACAGTGTGGATCAAATGATGAGAAAATGTAATTGTCTCTCAATATTTGAATAGATGGAGGAATTATAGCAAGAAATGTGATTCAACCAATGAGATCAAGTTACATTATAATAACTGGAATTATAACAACTATTGATCAGGATTTTACGCATGCTTTATTAAGGAAATGCTGCCACTGTAAAGGTCTATTTACTTCAGACGTGGAAAAAATAACAAATAATTCCATTAACTTCATAAATTTTAATGTTTTCTTTTGATAATATTGATCAGAAAACGTAACGGTGTGAGATAAGATCGTTTCACACGTTAAATGTTGTGCCAGGCCTCTAAATCTCAGATCATCACTCAAAAAATATGACTGTCTGAAATATATTCCTCATGTTTAATCATATAGTTGATTTGATTTATTTTACACTTGATTAAACAAGTCCCTTAAAACGTCCAACGTGACTTAATAGAATGAGTAAAGTTATTATAGAGTTACATTTGGTTTGGTGCCACTGCTTTGTCAGCGATATTGTTCCAGTAAATGTCCAGTAAACGTGGCTGGGAAGTTAGGGCACATAGACTATAAAACTTAAAAACTAAACATATGGCTAATAAATTATTTTTCATATCCTCAAATTTGACTCTTGAATAAAGTAAAAAAGTAAACAAAAAAAAAGGTCAAACCCAAACTTCACTTTTACGCACTAAAAATATCGTGCGTAAAAAGGAAAAGTTGAGTGTTGAAAATTGTGTTTACGCATTTGTTCATTAAATTATCCCCAGCGCTCTCTGACGATGGAAAAAACAACTACACACAAACAAAAAAACAAGTTTAAGTGTGTAAATCCGGACAGTCAGACCATACCGTGCCCGAAGAGCAGCTCGTCGCGCGCTCTCGCCTCCTCCTCGGCCCGGAGATGCTGAGGTTTGGCTTGTTTTCGGCGGGACATGGCGCTGTTCCTACCCGGGACCATCGGTGGGACGAGCGGGGTTCACGGGGAGCCTTCAGTAGCGCGGATCGCTCTCAAATACGCGCCCGTAGCTGATGGAGTGGATGGAGCTAACCAAGTGCAGATTGCGCATGTCAGAGTAATTATGATTGAGGACGGCTTCGGCTTTTACGACTCGCGCTGCCCTTCTGCGGGATATTGGCCTGTGTCCAGCCAAACTCAGGAGAGCTATGGAAATGAGGGATGAGAGCTAATAATTATTGGTGCGCCTCTTGTCCCGTGTTGGTTTGACGCACTGTCACGCACAACTCCAGCATGTTTCAGTCCAACTTTAAAGCCAGTCCCTGTACCCAAACTTTACGCACGACATACACTGTCAATCAGAATTCAGTTGTTTTGTCTTGTTTACACCTGAGTAGTTTGAAGGTTTTGCGTAAAATCAGCCCAGTTACGTGACTTTAGATGGATGTCCCGTTATCGCACACAGTCTAACCCAATCAAAGACAGTCAATTCCTACATTTGGTGACAAAAATCCAAAAGAGAGCAAAAGATAAGTTATGTCCAGCAAAAGGTGAAGTTAACGCGGTCAGTGGTTGGGTCCCTGTGATAGTCTTTGTGCGGACCCGTCCCGGTTGGTCCCGCGCTGGTGCCCGTGTGATGTGCGGTGATCCTCGGTCACACACACCGGCGCTGCGCTCCTCCTCGCTGCTCCCTCCGCCTCTGCTCCGTCATTAGCTGCCCTTCAGCCGGCTACGATAGGCTACTGCTTGGCCAGTGCTCCGCATGCAACGACCTCCCACAATTTGGCGCCACGAAAGAGTCTAAATGTGTTTAAAGTTTTGTTGTTGAAGCGAATGAAGTAGCAGAATCGTGAGCTCTGGTGATGTTTGTGGGGACGTTTTTATCCCTGTACTTTTACTCGCGGAAGAGTCTGGATAAAAACACTAAAACGTCTATTCTTGTACCACTTCAAAATGCGTAGAACATCTTAAATTCTTTCTTCTTTTGTTGAGCTAGTTTAACTTTTTTATTTTCAACAATTTAACTTTTGGATGAAAAGTTTGATATTTTGACTAAAATTAGTCATTAGTTAATTAATTTTTGTTTTAACAGGCCTCTCTCGGGTGAAATAATATTTATTTCTTTTCACATCACTGTTGCCAAAGTAGAGACAGTTGGGCTTTTAATTGTCTTCGCCAAACCAGACTCAAAACTGAATCACATTATAAAGCAGAGTGAGTTTCAAAGCCTGGATTAAGGAGACACAGTTTGTTGAGGAAGGGCATCTGGCCTAAATGTCGTGGATAAGGAAGTTGCTGTCGATGGAAAACCTGGGAAGACTTTTTGGTAACACATAACAACACCACAATGAAGCAAGAAGAGAGACTATTCATATGAACACACGGTTTATTAAGAATGTTTCAGGTTTATAACTAAAAACAATTAATACCCCAACTACCCTAAACTGTCTATTTTCCATCGACAACAACTTCTCTCCCCACAGCATTTAAGCCAGATGCCCTTCCTGAGCAAACTCTATATGATAATTAATCAAGCTATGAACTTTCTTTCTTCATGTTTTATTAAGGCTGTAATAAATGTAGTTAAAGGTGCACTGTGTAGCTTTTTGTTTGGGGGTCTGTCACCTGCTTGTTTCTAAGTATATGTCATTGCTCTGCCTGGAAAGTTCCACAGTATGACATTAAACAGGTCTACTTTACATTGATTAAATTACAGGTGGGGTTATAGCTCAAAAAGCGCTTTGTGTTGCATTTTTTTATACAAAAAGCACTCTATAAATGAAGTTTGATTGATTGATTGATTGAAAAACACCTAGAAAAACTGTGCACGGGGTCGCCTCTCCACAGATCTGTCCTGTAACGTGATCTGGTTTGGTGTACGTTAAGATAGAAAAGTTTAATAACATACTGTGAAACATTCCAGACTAAGCAATAAAAAGAAATCTCCACAGAGAAAAGCATATGACAGACCCTAAACGTTACACCATATTTTTAGATGTTTTCATATAGTTAATGATCAAAAAGACAAATTCCCATGCATTTGTTAATAGATAAACCTTGTAATCAGTTCTACAATTCGCCCAAACACACAGAAAAAAGCAAATTTTTGTTTATACCACAATCTGACCTTCCAGTTCTTTACACTGTAACAATTGTAAAGACACAAGAGAAGACGCGAGCATACTTTTCCAGAGCTGTAATCCCGCACTTCGGCTTTGTCCCCAAACTTGTAATTATGTGTTATTAACAGTCACGGAGGGGGGAGGACAGAATCAGCTGTTGATAATTGCGCGCTTTACAAGAAGAGGGCTGTATTGATCTTCACGTCTACCACCTCCCCTGCTGTGCCCAGATAAGCAGGTCTCTATATCATGTCCTCTGACCTATCAGGCTAACGCGTACTTTATGATGAATAGCCAGTGGCCTCCAACGCTTATCTAAGAACTCACCCCTCCTTGATTCACTATTGATTCTTTGTAACCAGCAGCAACGCACCAAATCAAACTAGCAAACTCATTGCTTGGCCATGATCCCTTCCAGATTGGCCCACGTTGGAGAGGAGAGCCATGCATTAGGGATAAGAGGCGCTCAAGATGGGGTACTTGCCATGTAATAGGAACAACTGTATCCACCGAGTTAGCATAAGTGAGCACCTGAATTTGGTGACAGATGGCGGGAATTATGGGTAAGGTTTAGGCATTAGGTTCTACAATTAAGATGTTACTGGTTCCTGTTTAGCTTGTTTTTAGTGCTTGTGTCTCACATAATGAATAGCTGTAAGCCCAAACATTTAACACGGGGTGAATTTGTGCCAGATGAGGTGTTATATTCTTTAAATGTTACGCAAAATCGACTCTTGTGAGCTTTAAGTCGTGTTATATCAAAAACATACCTGGCGTTGTGTTGTTTTATTCACATTTGTTTGAGTAACCCTTCATTTATAGCCTTTTACATTTTGTTCAGAAGAGATTAGCAATTCCAGGGTTGAAATTATCCAAGGGATTGTAGTGTAATGAGTTTAAAAACATGTCTTGTACAGATCTCTGTGCAGGATTTGTGTGTTAAACATGTGTGAATGAAACAAACACAACTCTGAGTATGTTTTTGATGAGGAAACAACATTATAACCTGACAAAGATCCACTGATCAAAACGTTGTCATTCATTAAATGCAGTTTGGGCGTAAGTGTGCAGGTTTGTCTCACTTTCTATGTTCACTGTAGTACACAGCAAAAAGTGGGGTGTTAAAATTGACTCTCACAGAATCAAATTTACATTTTTCTCAAGGTTTATATAATTCCAATCGGTTCTAGAGTTGATTTAACATTTTTGGAAATGCTAATTTAGTAACACTGGACCAAAGTTCCTGTTTAACCCCAAAATGAATAGTTTTGAGAGTAAACGGTTAACACTTTGTAGGGTTATCCTGATTTAGCTGAACAACACACAGAGGTGTTTTATTTTTACTCTTTATTTTAGTTAATTTAAAATGAAATTATGTACAAAACTAGTTCAAACTGGTCTCTAGTGGGAGTTTGAAGTGGTGGGTGGAAGGTGCTGAATTGACATGAAGAGAAGTTGAATTAACTTAAACCATATCAGCTCTGGCATATAACCCCAACTCGAACCCCCATTTAACTTTCAAATAGTTAAAATAACACTTTTTGTATTAAAAATGACTGAAAGATTTTACCCTGAAATTTTAACCCTCCAATTTTTGCCGTGTAGCCTTGTGATGTGCGAATACCTACACCTTTAATGAAACGACATTATAACAGGGAAAATAGAAATACTGTAATATTGTGTATACTATATACTTTAATGTTGGGTGAACTTTATGCCAAATTGAGTATTATTATTTAAAGAACAGTTTTCAAGTATTATCTTGCCACCAACTACCACAACTACAGGTGCAGACGCTTTTGGTCAAATTTAATAGATTAAATATAATTTGGAAATATTTATTTAAAAAGTTATGTCATCAGAGTTAAGAAATGTAGTTACCAAATATTTAAAGGGTTATACAAACACGCAGACATTTTACCAACAGAATCTTAAATCACCACGCTGTCTGATCTCAAATGTCAGTAAGACCTGTATTAATAATTTCTTTATCTTTGTGTATTAATAGAGTATGCATGTTGTATTAATCACTTTCAGCTTTCTGTTATTTTATGCAAAATTTTAAGGGCTTTTCCTACTCAAAAGACATTACATTATTGGTTTGAATCATTATTATGACAACATTTCCAATATTTCCCATCACTCTGAAACCACGGCTTGTTTCGTCTTCTATGAAATACTGTTAGCCTGATGTCGTCCCTGTGGATTTGGCCCGTCCTCCCTCTGTTCCTGTTTGTGGATTAGAGTGACTGTGAATGGCAGTAAATCAGAGTGATCCCAGTTCAGCTGAAGGAGGTGAGTTTGTGCAGAGCCGAAGAGACCAAAGACAAAGATATGACTAACTATTAACCCCTGACCCTCTCCTCAGTGCCACGAGTGAGACATTTGTGTCAACCTCCAAGACTGAAAGAATATTTATGTTCAGAAAAGGAAATAAGAGGCATACAGTATTGAGGCTCATATGTTACACAAAATTGACTCTTTTCAGCTTTAAGGCGTGTTAAAATACTGTTATGTCGTTGAAAAAATACCTGGAGGTGTTTTGTTTCATTCACACATGTTTGAGTAACCATTTATTATTAGTCTGTCTACATCTCCAAAACTCAAAATGCTCTGTTCCACCTTGTGATGTCATCAAGCAGCAGTTTTCAAGTTAAGTGTTTCTTTTTTACTTTTAGTCCAGAAGAGATGTGAAATTGCAGGACTGAAAATATCCAAATGATTCTAGTGAAGGTGTATGGAGTTTAAAAACACAATGGAGCACTTCCTGTATCACCACATGACATCACAAGGTGGAGCAGAGTGTTTTCAGTTTGAGAGAACTCAGCCTAAATATGCAACATGTGTGAATTAAACAAAACACAACTCCAGGTTGTGTTTTGATGAGGAAACAACATTATAACATAGATCAGAAAATAACGTATATGGGCATTTAAGTGTCTTGCCGAGCGACACCACTCCACAAATGACAAGGTCTGAACCTCGTAGCTGGAGGGTACATGCTTAACCTACTGCATCACCCCTCCCTGTTGTTCAGAAATATACAGTTATTTTTATTAGTCTACAAGTTTAAAACAGAATCAGTTTTTAACATTTTCTCAGGGTTTATATGAGCTCAATCTGTTTTAGAGTGAATTTAGCGATTTTAGAAATGTCAGTTAAGTAACACTGGATCCTAGTTCCAATTTAACCCCAAAATCAAGAGTTATATTAACGTTTTGAGAGTAAATGGAAAACACTTTGTAGGGTTATCCTGATTTAGCTAAACAACACATAGAAGTGTATTATTTTTACACTTTATTTTAATTAATTTAAGATGAAATTATGTGTAAAATTGGTTTAAACTGGTCTTCTCTGGTGGGAGTTTTAACTGGTGAGTGGAGGTGCCAAACACTAAGGGAAGTTGAATTAACCTCAATTTTATCACCTCAAATAGCAAATAACCCCAACTCCAACCCACATTAAACTTCCAGATGTTAAAATAACACTTTTTTATGTTAAAACAACTCTGAAATGTGACATTTTAACCCTCCAGTTTTTGCTGTGTATATGACTCTATTTTCTTATCTATATTACAATGTTTTCTCAAAAACATTCACACATTTTTAACACACAAACCCTGCATATTGGCGGAAAACACTGTTTCACCTTATTATGTCATGTGGTAATACAGGAACTGCTCCACTGTGTTTTTAAACCCCCTACACTTTCACTTGAATCATTTGGACAATTGCATCTTTACATTTGTACATCACAGGGTGGAACAGAACATTTTGAGCTTTGGAGACTAATGATAAAGGGTTACTCAAATATGTGGGAATGAAACAAAACACAACTCCAGGTGTATTTCTGATGCTCAAATAATAAACTGGTCTGTAACATTATTATAAAAATTTACACAAAACATAGACCTATAGTGTACGTTCAAATACCGAAAGCTGCAGCTATAGCCTAGACAGAAACTACAACTCTTACAGTTTGTCAGATTTATTCTTTGTATCATTCTTTGGGTAATAACTATTTTATTTATTTCAAACCATTTAACCTCTCACTGCAATAAAACACCATAAAAACACTTAGACTCAGGACTTTTGCTTCCTGTTATGATCAGAGCCGAGGAGCCCAGTTCAAAATGACCATAAATCAGGAAATGGATCGATGGAGCGGGGGTCTGCGGGGGTCTGATAACACAATCAATACGACATTTGGGTTTTAATGAAAGCTCCATGCACCCGTGTCCCCAAAGACAAATGTGTGGAGCGTGTTTTTGAAGAACAGCTGACTGAAACCATAACAAGAACTGGAGATATCTGGACATCACAGAGCGAGAGAGAGAGAGACAGGAGAGTGATGTGAAACGAGGAGAGGGGGAGACTCTGATACATGCTGAGCAAAAATAAAAATAAATAAAAACAATATCATTAATTAATTAATTAATACAAACATGCATAAATACAATATAATAAAAAAAACAATATAATAAATAAATACAAACAAAGAAAAATAATAAATAAATGATTGTTGGGTTAAATTTAACAAATAAAACTTAAAAAAATTAATATCAATGTTAAGATTTTTTTTATTTCACAAAAATAAATACATACATAAAAATACAAAAAATAAATAAAATATAAATAATAATAAATAAATACACACATACAAACAATTAAAAATAACAAATAAATTATTGTGTGGGTTAAATTTAACAAATAAAACTTCAGAAGAGATTTTTAAAGATTAAAAAATGTTTATTAATTAATTTTTACATTTATTTCACATATTTAATTACCACCGATAAATGGGAGACTGGTGTGAAACAATGAGAGAAAAGGGGGGATGCTCTGATAAATGGTGAGGCTAAGAACAAATAAATAAATAAATAAACAAACAAACAATAGGCCTATAATAAATAAATAAATACAATATAATAAATACATACAAACAAATAAAAATGATGAAATTATTGTTTGGGTTAAATTAAAGAAATAAAACTTAAGAAGTGTTTTTATTTCAGTGTTAAGATGTTTTTTCACATATTTCTTTACCATTGACAGAGAAACAGTAGGTTGGTATGAAACTTTTTTTATTTTTTATTTAACCTTTATTTAACCAGGAAAGTCCCATTGAGATTACTAATCTCTTTTTCAAGGGAGTCCTGGCCAAGACAGCGGAGCAATAATACAATTCAGAATATAACAGGACACATTTCAGGCAACAAGTTCATATTTTTTATTTAAAACATTTACAAACTGTGGATTTCATTTCCAGACCTTTGAGCAATAATTTAAACTGTCCCATTGGAACCAGCTCTTTTAATTTCCAGTCTTTTTGTAAACAGTGTGACAGAACATGGGGGGCTCTGGTATATGATGAGGCTATAAGAAAATCACTAAAAGATTCATAGTTTGTGTCGAATTTCAGAAATAGTTAAAACTTAAGATTTTGATTTAATTGTTAAGAATATATATATTTTTATTTGACATATTTCAGTGGTCAAATGGTCCATGGTCACATTTTATGAAGCAATTTCCCACTTTCAAGGCTCTCAAAGCACTTTAACATGAAGGAACCACTCACCCACACATTCATACACCATTGTACAAAGACACCGGGTGAGGCAAGTTAAGTGTCTTGCCCAAGGACACAACGACAGCATTCATCAGTGGGAGCTGTCAGTGGATCTGAACACTCCACCACCAGTGATGTTTACATCGAGAGCGGAATTCGAACCATCAGCCTTTGGATCTGCTGTAGATCTGTGTTTATTCACCGTGACACTTCCTCAGTCGCTCCAGGGCTGCATGAGGAGAAATATTTGATATCGCTTTCTTTTTCAGTGCACCTTTTTGAAACTAATTTTGTTTATTTGTTTCTCTACACTTTTTGAAGAAGAGTTGATTGAAGCCATAAGAAGTGGAGTTATATGGACATCACAATGGAGAGACAGAAGCGTGAAACATGATGAAGAGGCTATAAATAAAAGGAAACCACGAAAAGATTAATATTCTGTGTCAAATTGAAAAATATAAAACTTAAGATTCTGATTTGAGTACTAAATCCAACCCAATCCAATGCAACTTTATCTGTATAGCACATTTTATAAAGAAGACAAACAAAAGGAACTAATAGAATCAATGGATAAATGAATAATAAAATCAATCAATCAGTTTATTTCAGACATGTTACCATTACCGTTTCATTTGTTTAAAAAAACAAAAACAAAAACAAAAACAAAAACAAAAACAAAAACAAAAACAAAACAAAAACAAAAACAAAAACAAAAACAAAAACAAAAACAAAACAAAAAAACAAATAAAGTACAGTAACCCAAAAATAGGTACGATTAAAAAAAAAAAAAAAAAGCTACGACTTGTCTGAAAAGGAGTAGGCTTGTTCAGGTTCACCTTCAGTCATTAAATAGTTATATATGAATATTTATTTATACATACATATAATTTTAATTCTAAACAGTTATTTATCCTTTTATTTAATACTGTACATGTACCCATTTGAACATTCTTTATCGATTATGTTGTAAAATCAATAAACAAAACTAATAAAATCAATAAATAAAGGCATAAAAAATAATATATGTTTTTTATTTCACATTTTTATTTACAGTGACTCTTTCTCAGAAGCTCTAGGGCTGCATGGATGGAGATGGGGGTGGCTCTGAAATCATCCAGATGATTTTAGTGAAGGCGTTAGGAGTTTAAAAACGCAGTGGAGCACTTCCTGTATTTCCACGTACATCACAAGGTGGAACAGGGTTTTTTTTCTGTTTGAGAGAAGCTCTAAATATGCAGGATTTGTCTGTTAAACATGTGTGAATGAAACAAAACACAACTCCAACATCACTCTGGACCCATGTTTCTCTAAAGCGCCACACTCCCTGTGTTAAACCAATATCCAGACCTTCACTCAGCACTTATTGTATCTCGATGCAGCAAGTTCCTCATCCCAAAACACAAAGAAACCGAAAATGGACCAAAAAGGAAATCAAATCTGAACAAAAGCGTGTATTTGGAGAGCCTGACCCGTGATGGACAGGTAGGATATAGACTCTGTGGTTTATATGTACAGCCTGCTTCGGTGAACGGGGTATTTCTGCCGGCTTTAATTCACTAACTCCTCTCTCCTCTCGTGCTTTAATCTGAGTATTGATTTTTTTCCTTATCTGGAGAGGAGAGCACTGGATCCGAATAGGGAAGTTTTAGCTGAAGATTGGTGTAATTCTTGCTGCTATTGCCTGCTGTCCTTCAAAGCTGGATGTCCACGTGTCAAAGAGTCAATGAGGAGACATGATACCAAAGGATCATGGGAGATAGATACAAGAGGTGTGTTTGGGTCTGGGTCTGAAGTGTTTTATTGATATAGTTGTACATTCAGTCTGGGTCAGGCAATTTATGTTTGAAGTTAAAAGGACATGTGTAAAACCTATTTTTAAAGGTCCCGTATTACACAAAATACTCTATTGTGAGCTTTTAGTCTTGTTAGAATGTTGTTTCCTCATCGTAAACATACCTGGAGTTGTGTTTTGGTTTATTCACACGTTTGACTGGCCATTTATTATTAGTCTGTCTACATCTCCAAAGCTCAAAATGCTCTGTTCCATCTTGTGATGTCCTGAAGCAATAGTTTTTAAGAGAGCAAAATATTCCATCCAGTCCTTGTATTTGCAGAGGTTGCTGGTGCTAGGCTAGTGCATGTCAATGGCCACAGTTGTCCTGTCACTAAAAACAGTCTTACCCACTCCACAGTGCACCCGAGGCAAAACTATTATGACTCCAGACTGTCCATGTAAATGTCTGTGTTGATAGAATAATTTTTGAAGTAAAACTAACCTTCCATTTGAAGGATTTATGTCTGAGCAGAACTGATATATGAGAAAATAGTCCCTCAACATGCAACAATTCATGAGATGCAAGGCTAGTTTTATTTCAAACATTATTCTATCAACACGGACATTCACATTGACAGTCTGGAGTTCTAATAGTTTTCCTCGGGTGCTCTGTGGAGTGGGTAAGACTGTTTTTAGTGGCAGGATAACTGTGCCCATTGACATGCACTAGCCTAGCACCAGCAACCTCTGCAAATACAAGGACTGGATGGAAGATTTAAAAAAGTGTCTCCACACGTCTCCAACACTCTGGCTCACGAGGAAATGAAGCCCTCTGTCCAAAATTCCGAGTTGTTCCTTTAAAACTTATATCAGGTTATTCATCTTGTTTTTCAGATTTATTATCTACTTACTAGTTCTGAGACTGCTTCATTCTAGTCCAGAGGTTGTTTATTTTGAGATAACTTGTCAAGTAAAATGATCTGTCCATGCAGCAAGATAATCATTTTGTGATAGATTTAAGTGTTAATTTCTTAAATTTTAGCCGAGCTTTTTTGCAGTGTGTCTCTAGTGAAGGTGTGTGGATTTTAAAAACACAGTGGAGCACTTCCTGTATTACCGCGTGACATCACAAGGTGGAACAGTGTTTTCTGTTTGAGAGAAAAACTCTAAATATGCAGGGTTTGTGTGTTAAACATGTGTGAGTGAATGAAACAAAACACAACTCCAGATGTTTGTGATGAAGAAACAACAATATCAGAAAAACAACAAAAATTTTGTGACAACTTTGCGTATAAAGATGACCCTCTTCCCCTGTTTAAATGTAACTTATAAAGTGTATATCTGAGCACATAAACATTTGTTTACAGTTTTTCATATTTATAATAAGTTAATATATTATAGAACTGATGCCAAACTCTGCGTATAGTCAAATTATGAACGGTTAACAAAACACAGAATAAAATAAAAATTAACTAACCAGTAATACAAGTAAAAGTGAAAGCCACAGTTTGACATCTCCTAAAGACCAGTGTGTTTTTGTTCGATGATAAAAGCCGAAGTGGAAATCTTCACAGAGACGCTAACTGGAGGCACCCCACTGACTCAGGTCTATAGAGATTAACAACAAATGGTTGAAACATTTACGGTTAGTTAAAAGTTTTTGGTTGGGGTCGTGGAATGTTTCACAGTTTGACATTAAACAGCTCTATTTTACATTTATTCAGTTATAGGTGGTTTTAGAGCTTAAAAATACCTGGAAATACCTTGCTTAGTTCGTTTTTACCTCTGTTGAGTATTCTGCAGGATCAGTGCACAGGCTTTTAAAACTTTTATATCTTTAATCTGTAAATGTTTCACTGTCTCATGTTTCTATTCACTATTTCATGTTACAATTGATGTGTGAGTGTGTTCTGATTGTGCTGTTTTATTCTGCCTCTTGGCCAGGTTCTCAGTTGACTTACTTCTTGGTAAAATATTAAATAAATAAATAAAGAAAAAGAAAGAAAGAAAGAAAGAAAGAAAGAAAAACAGGCATTCTGACTGTGAGCGGGATTGCCTCTCCACAGATCTGACCTGTTATCCCAGGCATACACTGTGCGATATTTTCGATCATTTCACTCAGCCTCAGCTCAAACTGTACGACCAAATCTCAGGGTTTAAAAGTTCACAGCTCACGATTCATGTTCTCACACTATACGAACTACTTCAAACCCTCACGAGAGTAGAGATACATATTATGATATCCATGTCACGATTCAATATATCACAATATATCCTGATACTAAAACAATGGATGATATATTGCAACTTATCAAGAATTACTTCTTATAATATTGTCAACCACAACTTTACAAGAACCAAATTGTGTGAAATATAATGTATTATCTTTTTTAAAACATGAGAACAGTGAGTGGAACTAATGAATTTTAGGGAAAAATATTATTTTAAAAAATCGATTCAGATGTATTCAAGAATTGTGCAATGAAGTATCACGAAATATATCACTGAATCGATTTTTTCTCACATCCCTACACGAGAGGCGACTGGATTCAAACAGGTTTGATTTTCTTGTGACCTATGATTGTCGATCAGGAGCTCGTCGTGAGGTATTCATCGGTTCTCATTACCCCATGTTTACTATACAAAGAACACAAGTAAATTTCAACTTTGTTTTTTATAATTTGTAATGTTCCTTTTGCACTCTGATCTTTTCACTGCCTTTTTAATTAGTTTATATTATGATCAATACTGCCTGTTTTAATGACTTACTAACAGAGTTTAACAGTGACCACCGCTCCGGTTTTGGAAGTAACTTTTCCATTTATTTTTCCCATAGACTTTTCAAAATATTTCAATAACAGCTCAAAAACTTTGCATTTTCAAATTGTAAAAAGATGAATAGTTTATTTATCTGACACATTTCAAGGACATGTGAGGCAAAGAAGCTACATCACTTTTTTGTTTTATTAGAAGGAAACACAAAAGTTCTATAAAAAGAAGACAAAATGATTTTTTTTCAATATTAAGAGTTCAAAGTTATCTCAGACATTAACCAGCTGAGTGCTAATATCGATTATGTGGAGGTTGGTCTAACAGCACATTTAAAACACAACATTCAGTGAAATGTTTTAATAACTAACGGTTTTTAAAGATTTAGAAACAAATTTAAAATAAAATTGCCTTAGTTTAAAATTTTTCATATTTGCATTTGGGTGGTTATTGTTGAGCTCCTTTATCTTCTGCAAAATTTGTGCTTTATGTTTTTAATTGGCTTGAAATCTGCTTTTTTTTATACCCATGCATGAATTTTTACAACAAATAAATTACTTATATTAGATTTTTTTCAATTATTGTTCGCCGTTATGACCCTAAATTAATCACAACATATTTAAGAAGGACACGGAAAACAAAGTAAGTAACTAATATCGATTATGTGGAGGTTGTACGCTCGACAGCACGACACACAATTAAGACAAAACTTGATCCCAAAAACAGTCGCACAAGTAAAAAATTGGCTCAAAAAGGGCCAAAAATCACACAGTGTACACCCGACTTAACTTGGTCTGGTCTGATCTTTATGAAAATAGAAATGTTTAATGCCATACTGCGAAACATTCCAGACAAAGCAGTAACATCTCCATGGGGAAAAGTAGTTCTGGTTTAGTTCTGCTTTAGACCTGGTTTAGACCTGTTTTTCGTTCTGATTTAATCCTGGTTTAGTCCTGGTTTTAGTTCTGGTTTAGTTCTGCTTTAGACCTGGTTTAGACCTGGTTTTAGTTCCGATTTAATCCTGATTTAGTCCTGGTTTTAGTTCTGGTTTAGTTCTGGTTTAGTCCTGGTTTTAGTTCTGGTTTAGTTCTGGTTTAGTCCTGGTTTTAGTTCTGGTGTAGTTCTGGTTTAGACCTGGTTTTAACCTGGTTTTAGTCCTGATTTAATCCTGGTTTAGTACTGGTTTTAGTTCTGGTTTAGTTCTGGTTTAGTCCTGGTTTTAGTCCTGGTTTAGTTCTGGTTTAGTACTGGTTTTAGTTCTGGTTTAGTTATGGTTTAGTTCTGTTTTAGACCTGGTTTAGACCTGGTTTTAGTCCTGATTTAATCCTGGTTTAGTCCTGATTTTAGTTCTGGTTTAGTTCTGGTTTAGTACTGGTTTTAGTTCTGGTTTAATCCTGGTTTAGTCCTGATTTTAGTTCTGGTTTAGTACTGGTTTTAGTTCTGGTTTAATCCTGGTTTAGTACTGGTTTTAGTTCTGGTTTAGTTCTGGTTTAGTACTGGTTTTAGTTCTGGTTTAGTTCTGGTTTAGTACTGGTTTTAGTTCTGGTTTAATCCTGGTTTAGTACTGGTTTTAGTTCTGGTTTAGTTCTGTTTTAATCCTGGTTTTAGTTCTGGTGTAGTTCTGGTTTAGACCTGGTTTAAACCTGGTTTAGACCAGGTTTTAGTCCTGATTTAATCCTGGTTTAGTACTGGTTTTAGCTCTGGTTTAGTTCTGGTTTTGTCCTGGCTTTAGTTCCGATGTAGATCTGGTTGAACCTGGTTTAAGTGAAAAACTGTCTCAAAAAGGGCCAAAAATTGTGTACACCCGACTTAACTTGGTCTGGTTTAGTCTTCATGATAATAGAAAGGTTTAATGCCATACTGCGAAACGTTCTAGACAAAGCAGTAACATCTCCATGGGGAAAAGCATTTGACGAACCTTCAATCAGAAAAGTTACACAATGCACTTAAGATTTACATCCAGATTAAAAACATGATATATTCTAGTACCTCCCAGAAGTCCCAAATCACGGCAGATATTATCCACGGTAACATTAATATCCGTATATTATGACACCAGTTCAGTTTGTGGCCTCTCCACAGTTCATAGCAGAGCCGCTTTAGAGTCTGAATGAAGAGAAAGAGGTAAACATGTTAAAAACGTGAGTATTTTTATGTGGTGTTGACTCAGATTCACTCCATGTGTTCAGCTCTGTCCCACTTCCTGTGACTCAGAGTCTGAAGCCTGAAGCCACTCGCAGATACCATCATCGCAAAGGGACACAGGAGAAAACTGTGAACACTCCGACTGGAATAAAGACCGGATTCGTGTAAGAAGAGGTTACGGTAAGTTTGGTAAATTTCTATTATGATGACTACTTACTTTGGTGGAACATAACGAAGTAAAAGTAGTAAAATACTGTCCGTCACTATGCTTTGCCTGGAATTTTTCACTGTTTGATATGAAACTTATTTATTTCCATGGAGACAAGCACCACGACAATTTACAGGTCCGATCCGTGGAGAGGAGAGCCTGGTTACAGTAGATTGTATATTTATCACTGTATTGTTTTATTGTAAATAAAAACTAAAACAAAACCTACAGTTAAATAATAAGCAAGTTTAATGCCATATTGAGGTACATTCCAGGGAAAGTAATCTCCCTATATCTCCATGGACACAACCAGGTGCTGGACTTATACCAGAAAAGTTACATAGTGCAGGTTTACGTATACATTTTAAGTATATTTTAACTTTACTTCAGTACATTTTACAGTGGACATTTTCTTCTTTTACTTCACTACATTTGAAGTATCTGTACTTTCTACTGCACTACGTTTTTGATTTGGACTGAAAAGCTATAAGTTTTTTTGTTTTTTTAATTTTGAGACCTGCAGATTTATTTTTAATACATTCATAATTTGAGCAAATAAAAATATACAAATAAAAACGGCTAAACAAACTATACATTTTATTGTTTCTACTGAACATAATTCACCACAAATTTGTATTAAAATCCTTAAATTTGAAGCTTTATAACACCTGAAAATTTGCGTGAAATAATTACACTTTTTACTCTTTAAGTACATTCTAAACTTTGTAAAGTACTTTTACTTAAGTTGATTTTTTCATGTGATAGTTTTACTTTTGCTTAGCTTAAGTATATTTTTGGTCTGGTATCTGGTATCGTTTGCTTCAGTAACAAAATCAACTTCTTCCAAAACCGCTTATTTACCCACATTTATTTGAGTAACTTTAATAAAATTGTACTTCTAGGTATTTTTCAGACTCCCTGTTTTTACTATTTGAGCAAAAAATAAATAAATAAAGTACGTAACAATATTATTTGAGTAGAAATTTTGGTTTTCTGACAATTTTACAATTTGAACATTTGCTCCTTTAGAATTTTTATTGTCTTTTCTTTGAACCTAAACATATTTTGTATATCATTGTTTTTTTCTTCTTATTCCATTTACCACAAAGTGTTTTGAGTTGTATTTCCTTTATACATTTAAAAAGGCTCTCTCCACCTCTGACTGTACTACATTGTTATGACTGTGCAAACAGGTCACACGAGGCTCCAGCAAAAGAGCTGCTGTGAGGTGTGTCCTTAAATGACTCTGACTGGAAGAAATAAAAATAACAAAAATATGAATATATATTTATATTTTTCAAGTCATCCCAGTGACAATTATCAGATCATAATGCTGCATTGTATGAGGAAATGTAAAATTTACCACATAAAAAATCATCTTATTTAAACAAGTAAATTTCAGGTTTGTTTTCTTATAATTTGTAATGTTCTTTTTGCAGTCTAATCTTTTCATCACCTTTTTAATTAGTTTATATGATGATCAATACTCCCTGTTTTAATGACTTACAGACAGAGCT
This sequence comes from Odontamblyopus lacepedii, assembly GCA_034769755.1. Taxonomy (NCBI): domain Eukaryota; kingdom Metazoa; phylum Chordata; class Actinopteri; order Gobiiformes; family Gobiidae; genus Odontamblyopus; species Odontamblyopus lacepedii. The sequence goes on from CM068362.1 coordinate 11,972,463, forward strand.
TAACAGTGACCACCGCTTCGGTTTTGGAAGTAAATTTTCCATTTATTTTTTGCATAGACTTTTCAAAATATAACAAATAACAGTTCAAAAATTTTGTGTTTTTAAATTGTAAAAAGCTGAATAGTTTATTTATCCGATACATTTCAAGGACACATGTGAGGCAAAGAAGCTATATCACTTTTTTTGTTTTACTAGAAGGAAACACAAAGTTTCCATAAAAAGAAGACAAAATGATTTTTTTTTTTTAATATTAAGAGTTCAAAGTTATCTCTAATATCGATTCTGTGGAGGTTGTACGCTCTAACAGCACATTTAACACACAAGATTCAGTGAAATGATTTAATAACTTAGCGCTTTATAAAGAAAGATCTAAAATAAAATTGTCGTGGTTTAAAGTCTTTCATATTTGCATTTGGGCGGTTATTGTTGAGCTCCTTTATTTATACAGTCTACAAAATTTGTGCTTTATGTTTTTATTTGGCTTGAAATTTGCCTTTTTATACCCATGGATGAATTTTTACAACAAATAAATGACGTATATTCAATTTTTTTTCAGTTATTGTTCGCCGTTATGGCCCAAAATTAATCACAACAAATTTAAGAAGGACACGGAAAACGAAGTAAAGGATTCACCATGTTTATTTCTTACTTTGGATTATTATTATTATATTAGTTTGCCATTGACCTGTGCCCAAACTAGGGAATCAAACAATAAATATGCAAGCGATTATTATTTATGTACAGTTCTTAGGCTGGACTTTGAACTGGCATAGACAATACCTTTTTTTGAACATCTTAACAGGATTTCTCTTTACTGTTTTGTGTGAGAAGGTTTTACTTAATTTTTTTTGTCTTTTTTGTTTTCATTTTGTATACCCCGAAAAAGTATAATTCTATATTGTTTAGAGCAATGATCATATTTCAAATCAGGCATGTTTCAAATTACTTTTACTCACTCTTTACATACTTTTTATTATTTATTTTATTTTATTTCATTATTTTTTACTCTAATGTGCAAGCTCTTCTTATTATTTATGTACTTTTGTTTACAGCGATAATCATATATTCATAAAGTCCGCGCTCATCCCATCCATCTCGCGCTCATCCCATCCATCTCGTGTCACCGTCTAACATTATATTTGTAGTATTTTCACACTCGAGCAGTTTCCTTGTTACCTTTGGCCCGGACACATTTAAATCACGTTGTTTAGTGCTGTTTCCCATGTATCACAGACACTATAAAGATCAGTATAGAGCAGTGTGTGGTTCTGGATCATTGCATAGTCACGCTCCATAGAGTTGCAGTGTTTATGTGGATTAGGCCCATGTGTAGGTCCGTGTGTGTGTGTGTGTGTGTGTTTGCATGTCTGTGTGTGTGTGTGTGTGTGTGTGGAATGAAGGGTTTTTCTCAGAGCCGGTTCAGACCTCCATGGGGCCCTGGGCAAAATTCTGCCAAGGGGCCCTCCTAACTGGGGTGGCACAGTTCACAAAATTCACGATTTTGTTCGTATTGCAGTTTAAGGTCGTGGTTTTCGGTTCTGTACAGTTCTTGTTTTATTTTGCTATTTATTAAAAAAAACAAATAAACTCACTGTCAGTGCAAACATAAATGCACATGCCCAGTAAAAATCAGTCATATTAGATTTTTTTTTTTTTACTTAAAATGATCAAATCAATCAATTGTAGTCTGTGCGGAATGGTTTAGTCCCGGTTACATCCTGTTTTAGTCCTGTTTTAGACCTGGTTTAGATCTGGTTTTAGTTCTGATTTTACTCCTGGTTTAGAACCAGTTTTAGTTCTGGTTTAGTTCTGGTTTAGTTCTGGTTTTAGTTCTGGTTTTAGTTCTGGTTTAGTTCTGGTTTAGTCTTGGTTTAGTTCTGGTTTAGTCCTGGTTTTAATTCTGGTTTAGGTCTGGTTTAGTTCTGGTTTAGTTCTGGTTTAGTCCTGGTTTTAGTTCTGGTTTAGGTCTGGTTTAGTGCTGGTTTTAGTTCTGGTTTAGTTCTGGTTTAGTCCTGGTTTTAGTTCTGGTTTAGGTCTGGTTTAGTCCTGGTTTTAGTTCTGGTTTAGGTCTGGTTTAGTGCTGGTTTTAGTTCTGGTTTAGGTCTGGTTTTAGTTCTGGTTTAGTTCTGGTTTTAGTTCTGGTTTATTTCTGGTTTAGTCCTGGTTTTAATTCTGGTTTAGTTCTGGTTTAGACCTTGTTTTAGTCCCGATGTTAATCCTGGTTTAGCATTGATTTTAGTTCTGGTTTAGACCAGGTTTTAGTTCTGATTTAATCCTGGTTTAGTACTGGTTTTATTTCTGGTTTACTTCTAGTTTAGTTTTGGTTTAGGTCTGGTTTAGGTCTGGTTTAGTCCTGGTTTAGACCTGGTTTAGACCTGGTTTAGACCTAGTTTTAGTCCTGATTTTAGTCCTGGTTGAGTCCTAGATTTAGTTCTCAGGAGCAGGGGGCAGTTTTCAAGGACCCGCACCAGATCTGAACCAGAATCTCCCTCACAGGAAGTACTACAGCTCCATTCACAACTCCTCCTTCTTCTTTCTCGCACTTCAGTGGCGTCTAGACAACAGGAAATACACAACTTTGTTTACCGCTGCAAGCCACTTGTACCGGAGCAGGTTTAAAGACTTGAGCGGGGCAGATCTGAGGGGCAGGGGGTATGTGCACAGAGGCGGGGCATTTGTGAACAGGGGGCGGGGTTTGAAGATCTGGATCTGGGGCTGTCCCACCACACACAGTTACACTCTCGTAAAGCTCACAAAGGCTTTTAAAGTTTGGGATTCTGACGTGGGTGAAGCTTCAGGTCATGATTCAGTGTCTGACACAGAGACGCAAACAGACTTTTACTGGTTTAGAGTCAAACCAGTGACCCTGCAAAGCATCATGGGAGCTGGGTCCAACTGAGGCCTGTGTTAAAAAGGCGTTAGTCATAACGCTATTACTACCTCAAAGACACATACCAGTAGTTGTGTTTTTTTCATTCACACATGTTTGAGTAACCATTTATTATTAGTCTGTCTACATCTCCAAAGCTCAAAATGCTCTGTTCCACCGTGTGATGTCATATAGTGGTAGTTTTCAAGTGAACAGCTCCTTTTACCTTTAGTTCAGTAGAGATTGGTTGAAATGATCCAGCTGGTCCATCTAGTGAAGGTGTGCGGAGCTTAAAAACACCGTGGAGCACTTCCTGTATTACCAAATCACAAGGTGGAACAGAGTATTTTCTGTTTGTGCATTAAACATGTGTGAATGAAACAAAACACCACATGAGGGAACTACATTACTGTTTGTACCTGAACGCAACACAGTCACACTACTACTACTACTACTACTACTACTACTACTACTATTACTACTATTATTACTTCTTAAACTACTACCACTACTACTACTATTACTACTACTACTACTGCATTACTACTATTTTTTACTACTACTACTATTACTACTACTATTTTTACTACTACTACTACTACTACTACTACTACTACTACAACAGAGTATGGAGATAGATGAGGTTCAAAACACCACTTTTTTGTTACCACTTTTGTTTAGCCCCTTAACACTTGGTGTTTAAGAGTGTTTAGTAATAAATAATGACTTGATCAATCTGGTAACAACAGTGACTGTGTCTTAAGGGCTTAAACAAAAGCAGTAACTGCTTTGAACAGATATAGATGTGTAGAAATATGAAGCAGGTAAAACCCAAATAACTGGCTAGTCTGCTTTACTAGTCAAAATGACAGGACCTGGATGATAATTTTCCCTTTTAAGTTCAGTCATGAATAAAGGACTTTAAAGTTAAACAAGTTATACTTACAACTTCCCCTGCCATTCAACCTGAAAATTATCTGGAACCTGTGGACCTAACGACTATGTGCAGTAGTAGCGCAATGTTGTCAACCATAAACCATACACTCAAACTGCAGTTGATGTGACTGGCTGTTAAAAAAAAAGTGCATTGAACGCAGAAATCCACAAATACAGTAAACGCAGGGGTCGTCACAAATTTGTACGGTGGTTTGTAAATGCAAGTTCATCGGTTTCCAAATAAATGTAACTGCACTGACATTTGTGAATCTTGTCGCAGTCGAGAAATGGTTTTGTGAATGTTGTTACAATTATTTGTAAGTCATGCATTATATTTGTGAATGTTGTTATATTTTGTTCTGGACCAAGACATGTATTTGTGAATGGTGTTCTATTTATTTGGTAATAAAGACACTAACCTATCCCCATGTGCCGGCCACAGTCCCTGGAACTCTGTGTCTTATTTTGGGATGTTGTCTGAAGTGGTTTGAAGAAATCTGTTGTTTATTCACCTTAATCACTTCAGCAGAGAAAAAACACACATATTCAAAACTTTTATTACATTTTTGTCTATGTCGTGGAGGGCGGTGGAGAGTACTTCCTCGTGTAGAACTGCAGTCGTCCGTTGTGATGCAGACGCCGGGTGAATACAAATCAGCAGCTCTGAACTGTGCCCTTATTGTCCGAGAGGAGAGGAGGTAGAAGAGGATATCCACTAAACTAATACTCACTCAAATAAATAAATACATTACAGTTTATTTTCCAACACATGTGCAAATGATTTTAGGTATCTGTACTTTACTTAAGTAGATTTTAAAGTGGATTCTTTCACTTGACTACATTTGAGAGCAAGTATATGTACTTTCTACTGCACTACAGTTTGGAACAAGACTGAAAAGTGAACTTATTTTATTTTCTCTTATTGTTTGACACCTGCTGAAAAGTCTGAAGGTTTATTTTTTAACACATTTGTAGTTTGAACAAATGAAAAACAAATCATTAAAATAATAATCTCATAAAATTGACTGATTCAGTTGTTTCTACTGAACAAAATTCAGCACAAATTTGCATTAAAATCACTGCATTTTAAGCCTTATACGCACAACATACTTTTACTTTTTACTCTTTACGTCCATTTTTGCATGGGTACTTTAATGCTTTCACTTATTTTATACTTTTCATGTGATACTTTTACTTTTACTTGAGCTCTAGTCTCTGTACTTTTACTTAAGTAACACAATTGAGTACTTTTTCCACCACTGATAATAAAGTAAAGTCAATAAAATTCTTCTTGTTTACAGTATCTGAAATAAAACTGGGCCTTATAAAAAGATTAAGAAAGTAAATTAATCATGTTAACGCTAACTATACTACTCTACTACTTTTTAGTACTGATATAAGATGATTTTATGTAAACTATATGTCAAAAGTTTGGACATACTGTATGATATCATTCAGTCTAATTTGTTAGCTATTGTTACTTGTCATCTTACTCAGTGTAGGAAAAGCAATCCAAAGATTTTTCCTCAAGTAAAAATATTACAAAGCATTAATAGTAAAAGTATGGAGTAGGAAAAGTCCTCTGAGGCTGTAAAAATGTTATTAAAAAATTAAATTACAGCACATCTTCTTAAATCATCATGTAAATGTAGCAGTGGTGGAAGAAGTATTCAGTAAAAGTACAGATCATAGCAAAAAAATAAGAAACAAAACAAAACAAAGAAACAGACGGGGAGATGGATGATAGAGAAATGTAGACAGAAAGAGGGAGAAAAGCATTTAAAGACAGTGAAGTGAATGAATAAAAGAACCTGCCACGGGAAACCAACAAAAGGGTCTTTAACGGCAGCGAGCTTCTGTGGGACTGTGTCATTTTATCTTTTTACTGTATTTAATTTGGAAGTTTTCCCCTGAAACACAACTCCGGCTCTTTCAAAATGTCTTTAAGGAGATTGATAAGAATTTAGACTTTCTCTTTTCTCTTTTTTCCCTTTCTTTGCTTCCTTTCAGGGGTCTGAGGGGACTAAAGTTACCGGAGTGGGGCATTGGTTGAAACTGGAGGCAACGGGAGCGAGCGGAGGGAGAGCTGGGAACGGGCCGGCTCAGGCTGGCATCGGAAAAACCAGGTGTCACTTAATTCAAATGATAGTATTATTCATAGGCTGAGAAGACCCCTCTCTCCCTCCTCTTCCCCCTGTTTCTCCCCCTCTTCCTCCTCCTCTTTCTCCCCCTCCTCCTCCTCCTCCTGAATCATTTGCAACTGAATACAGATATAATCCTGGAAATATAAGTCTCCTTTAAGGCGATCCCATTTAGACAACAAGGCCGGCTTTGTCAGGAGTGTTGTGTCTGTTTAAAAGTAGAGCTGAGGAACAGGAAGAAAACACGGGAACGGACGGAGGGAGGGAGGGAGAGGGGGATGAAGAGGGCAAGAGAGGGAGAGGGAAAGGGGGTGAGACAGAGAGGGTCGGAGAAAGGGGGAGGGAGAGGGAGGGAGAGATAAAGGGAGAGAGAGAGGGAAAAGAGGGAGAGAAAAAAAAGACAGAGAGATATGCAGAAAGGGAGAAAGAGAGTGAGAGATGGAGAAAGGGAGAGAGAGAGGGGGGGAGACCAAAAGTGAGGGGGGGAAAGAGAGAGTGAGAGATGGACAAAAGGAGAAGAAAAGGAGAGAGGGGTGAGAGAGAGACAAGGAGAGAGGGGGAGAAAGGGAGAGAAGGAGAAAGAAAGAGAAAAAGAGAGAGATGGAGAAAAGGAGAGAGAGAGATGAGGAGAGAGAGGGCGAAAGGGAGAGAAGGAGAAAGAAAAAGCGATTGAGAAAAGGAGAGGAAGAGAGAGAAAGAGAGAGAGGAGGAGACAGAAAGTGAGAGATGGAGAAAGGGAGAGATGGTGAGGGAGAGAGAAAGAGAGAGAGGGGGAGAAAGGGAGAGAAAAGGAGAGAAGGGGAAAGCGGAAAGAGGGAGAAAGAAAGGGAAAGAGAGGGAGGGTGAGAGGGCAGAAAGAGAAAGAGAGAGACAGAGAAAGTGGGGGAGAGAGAAAGTGAGAAAGGGAGCGATGGAGAGAGATGGAGAAAGGGAGAGAGAGAGTGAGGGACGAGGAGGGGGGAGAAAGGGAGAGAGGAGGAAAAAAGAGAAATAGAGAGAGAAAGATGGAGAAAGGGAGAGAGAGGGCAAGAGGGGGAGACAGAAAGTGAGAGATGGAGAAAGGGAGAGAAGGTGTGCGAGAGAGAAAGGGAGAGAAGGTGAGAGAGGAGGGAAAGGGAGAGAGAGGGAGAGAGAGGAAAAGGGACAGTGGGTGAGGGGGTAGAGGGAGAAAGAGAGAGATGGAGAAAGGGGGTGAGAGAGAGAGAGGATGAGAGAAAGAGAGAGAGGGAAAAGGGGAAAGAGGGAGAAAGAGAGAGAGGGGGAGAGAGACGGAAAGTAAGAGAGGGGGGAAGGCAGAGAGAGACAGAGAGTGAGACAGTGAAGAAAGGGAGGGGTGGGAGAGAGAGTTGGAGAAAACGAGAGAGAGGGGAGAGAAAGAGAGAAAAAGAGAGATGGAGAAAGGGAGAGAGAGACAAAGAGAGGGAGACAGAAAGTGAGAGAGGGGGAAAGGGAGAGAGACGTCGACACGAGTGAGGAAAGGGAGGAGGAGAGAGGAGAAAAGAGAGAGAGAAAAGGAGAAAGGGAGAGAGGAGATTTGAGAATGTCACCACCAACATGACATTTTGGTGCCCGACAGAAGACTGTGCTGTTAGTTTTTTCTTTTTTTTTTTTTTTGGTCCATGATTTTTTTTGGTCCATGATTTTAAAATATAATGATAATGGTAATGATTTTAGGACACAGGAAATCCCTTTTAGCCCAGTTACTGAAATTTCTTTTTTGTTTCTCTAATTTCAAATATGATAGACGTATTTTTTGACAAACTTGACTTTTACACTTTTTATATCCAAATAAAAATACATTATAATATACACTATATACATTTGTGTCCTGATTTAAGAATATTTAAATATTAATAAATTTATTATTTTGTCCTGTTCTAGCCCAAATACATGTGTGAACACAGACTTTATAATTAATGTACAGATCATGATTTCTTTCTTTTATTTATGTATTTATTTCTTTTTATGTTCCTAAATGCATTTTTATTGTTTGGATAGTGGATTTTGACATTGATATTAGTTCTGTATTGAATTCTAAAACTATTTAGTGAATAATTACAGGCTCGTAATAGAAATAAGAGAAGTTTGGGGCTTGGAACAAAATATGTAAAAAAAAAACACCACCCTAAAAATCATATATACTTTTAGTACAAATTTGATTTCTTTGACAAAACCCATTCTTGAAGTTGCAGTGTCTCGTGTTATACTTTTAATCAGAGCTACACTTCCTCCTCTCTCTTTTTCTCTTTCTTTTTCTCTTCATCCAGACACTGTGGTTTATAAAAGGTGGTTGCTGAAGCAGAGGATCAATGTAATCCTGTGGAAACCTATGATGGACCAAATCAATCAGGACTCATAGACCCAGCTTTAACTCTCCAGAACCCCCTCAGAGCCCCCCAGATCACCCCAAGAACCCCCTTAGAACCATTCCAGAACCCCTAAAAACCTCATCAGAGTCCCCCCAGAGGCCCCTCAGAACTCCCTCAGAGTCCCCCGGCCCCGTAGAGCACCAGACCACACAGGGCTTCAGGGTCTTGGAGCTGAAAGACGCCAAGGTCCCAACCGCGGAGCTGCGTGTTCTGGTTCTTGGCTCTTTCTCCTTCTTCTGTATAGTTCTGTATAGTTGTGTAGTTCAGCTTTTTCAACTTTTGACGCCGATGCTCTTCTTCTGACGGCAACGCCTGAACACTGAAAACCGCAGCCTCAACACCAAATTCGCGCCTTGCTCACACCTGAAGACGCTGGGCAAAAATGCTGGGTGCCCTAGTCACGCGTCCACATAAACTTTACATGTAAACTGGACACTCAGACAGCTGAGGGGGGCCCTTTCTTCAGGTCAGAGCAACTGCCCCTCAAAATGTGCACGTCCCTGCCTCAGAACTCCCTCAGAACCCCTCTTCACTATAGTCTGAGGGTGAGGGGTCTGTACTCTCAGGAGGTCCTTGGGTTTTTAAGAACAGTTATATTAAATACAATTTATTAACTGATTATTATTCGATAGTTACGTAGAACAGCTTCATTTTAATCATGTCTGTAAAATACATTGTAAAAACCAACAAAAAAACATACACACACCAGTGTCATGTCTTTTTTGTTATAAATTGTAAAAAGTAACAAAAAAATTAAGTAAAAAAATAATTGTGGGTTCTTTTCCATTTTGGTAATTGAGTACTATGCTGATATTGTTAATCTAATGTTATTTATATTAATATTAGAATTTTTTGGTACAAATTTATTTTATATATTATTTATTTATAATCTGACCTGTAACTTGGTCTGGTTTGGTCTCCATGGCGATAGAAAGGTTTAATGTCATACTGTGAAAAATTCCAGACAAAGCAATAACATCTCCAAAAACAAAAAGATCCCAAGTTTGCCTTTTGTTTTATTTTTGTTTACATTATTATCCCATATTTTATTTCTCTGTATTTTCTCCGTATCCTCGACCATTTTCGAACTTGTCTTTTGTTTATCTTTCGTTTTTGGCAAGTGTATCGTGACCAGTTCACCCTGCTAATATTTTGATCTCATTAATTATTCAGTCTGTGGGGCTTACAGACCTGAAAAGCTGTTTGTTGAATGTGGGAACCTTACAATTATAAATGCAGATGTATTCGTGCTGGTTTATATAATGCGTTTTGTTTTTGGGGGTCTCTACAGTTTGAGCCTCACACCCGACCATGATTAGCTTTCTCTTTGTCCAAATTTTTTCTCCTTTTTTTTCCCTCTGAGAAGATTAAATATTTCTGCTTGAGAAAATCTTTTTAGAGCGACACTGACTGCTGTCTCCAGGCCCCCCGCAGCACAAGAGCCCCCCCGCCCGCCCACACTGCAAAAAACCATATCTAGCCAAATTAAAGGGGCACTGTGTCACCTCACCTGCTTGTTTTTATGGACAGGTCACTGCTCTGCTGGGAATGTTCCACAGTTAAACATTAAACAGGTTTAAGTTTTATTTATTCAGTTACAGGTGGTTTTATTGCTCAAAAATACCCCAGAAAAACAGACATTCTGACCACAGATCTGACCTGTAACTTGGTCTGGCTTGGTCTCCATGGAGATAGAACGGTTTTATACCATACTGTGAAACATTCGAGCCAAAGCAATAACATCTTCATGAAGAAAAGTTACACAATGCACAGTTAAATTAAGAATATTTTACTTTATTTGATACAACATGAAAAGTTAAATGATCTGCCAATGGAATAAATGTGTTTTTCTTTATTCAAGCAACATTTCATTTTGTTTCTTATTTTAAGTGCAAAGAGTTGTTTTTCTGATCTTTAAGGTGTATTGTGTAACCTTTCTGCACGGTAAACCCGAAAAGGTTTCCACAACCCCAAAAAACTGAGGCTATCGATTGTCTCAATTATTTTAAGTTGATGAACTTAAAAGTCACAATCTTCCAGAACTTAAAAGGTCGGACTTTCGGACTTGCTGTTTGTACCTTTTGAAAACAGCTGAATTAAAAGTGCTCATTTAGCTCAAATCAGATATTTGCAGTTTATATCACTCATAGTTTTCTGTTAAGTCAACTGAATTTATTTTCATTTACTATGACTTAAAATTGGGACTTTTCAAACCACTAGTATAACTTATATGGTGAAATAAATAACAGAAATAACTTATCATTCCCCGTGTTTAATTACTTAAATCTACTAAGTTGTACCTTATCTATGTTATTAAGTAATGCTCACTTATACCCACAACCATAATTTTAACCAAAAAATATTATTATTAAAGTGACTCAAAAAGAAGAACATGTTATTTGACATAATTAAGTTTGTAGGAGTATTTTTAAAACTTTGACTGT